>BLKM01011093.1:2271276-2605000 GCA_013340265.1 Coptotermes formosanus | reverse complement strand
GTGTGTGTGTGTGTGTGTGTGTGTGTGTACAGGATTAAATACGTGGCTAATTTCTAAAATTTTAACACAAACCTGCTAATAGCCGCTGAAGTATTTACGACTAGACTGAGGCATTTCACTGAGGAGAGTGTTTAGGTGTAACAGACAGCAAGTGTATGTTTCTTGGTCAGAGAAAACTGTTTAAGACCGAATTTTGTAATTTTTTTCATAATCAGTGGTTTCCATGATACGCTACGTTTAACCTTTATCCTCCTAATGTGGAATATATGGTGAGCTGCTAATAATGCAAGCACCACTGATGTGTAATATTTCGTGACCTACATTTGGCAACGCTGAAAGGAGCGTTTTTGTCTCTCTATTTGTCTCTCTCTCTCTGCACAATGTCTCAACACTGAATCAGTCGTGAAAGACGTCCTACGTCATATCTGTGTGCACACAGATATGACATAGGACGTCTTTCACGATTGATTCAGTGTTGAGGCATTGTGCAGAGAGAGAGAAAGAGAGCGAGAGAGAGAGACAAAGAGGCTCATTTCAGCGTTGCCAAATGTAGGTCACCAAATATTACACATTAGTGGTGCTGGCATTATTAGCAGCTCACCATATATTCCACATTAGCAGGATAAAGGTTAATGTGCATTATTCGGTGTTTGAAGGCAGGCGGTATGAGAGCTGCAGAATGTGTAGCGCGATTGAAAGACATGAGATAAATGAACAAAACCGTCAGTGTATCTTACACAAATTCTGAAGAAGATTCGAACACGTGGCTTGAAAATATCAAGAGAAATGTGGCGTCACTGCCTAGTGTGTATAAACACAGTAGCACGTCACATACTGAAACGCTGCTGAAGTCGCTTTACAGGAGACCATCCCGCATTGCGTTCACGTGAGCCGTGATAAATGCGATTCAGAAACAATGAGATCGTCCTCGTAACGCGTTACGTCGCGTGCGATGTTGCCACCTGAACTGAATGCGGCAGTTGAACAGGGCTTAAGGAATTTAACGCGTACACTTTGTGTAACTGAGTTTATACATGGCCTTGTCAGATATGATATAGGAGGCGACAATGCGTAATTAACGAAGTAATAAGATTAGATTATACTTTATAAAACGACGGTAGAGTATAACCTGCAATATGGATGCAGGCAGGTTCCATGATTGTTGCATGGTAATAATAGTGGACAGCAGGAAACAATAGAAATAAAAGATAAAAACCGGAAGGCTCAAACTAGAGAGTGTATCTAAAATTGATGGACAGACTTCAAGAGTGAGTTCTTCACACCAAAACAAAAAATAATTCAAATTTCGGGAAGGAGTTGTTCTTGAGTTTAATTGAAAAAAACATTCAACAATAAATTCTTTAACCGTGTAATAGTTACTTACAGCTGACGTAATACATTTACAGTACACATTCCTGTTTAATATCTGTGAGACCTTATTGTTTACCAAGTCAAAATTTACAACAGATGCTCATAATGTCTTCCACCTGAATCAGTGAGCGCATGGTCACTTGTGGTCATGGACTGTCGTACAATTCATAGGTTCCAGGGCGGTTCTGAACGCTTTGACAGCCGAAGAAATTGCATTGGTGAAATGTCTCTTCATTTTCAATCGGAGCTCAATACACTATGCTATTTATTTGTCCCCACGGATAAAAATCTAAAGGACTGATGTCGGGCGAACACGGGGGCTGTACCTCGAAAAGTAAGTGCAGACATATTTTGATATAAGCTGGGTTCCTTGTTTTGTTGGGGGGAACTCCTGACATTTGTCCAGATATTTTAAATACACCCTAAATATCAATTCAATCGTAACAAAGTAGCCTGTGGAAAAAATTGTTACATTCCGTACGCGAAACAAAGTGTATTATACGGAACGGACTAACAAAAGCACAAAAATAAGTACAGAAAAACTTAAGCCAGCATGAGAATATAATGCAGACAGCTTCATGAGATAAGCCGTAGGGCTACGGATTCAGAATAACAGAATTAGTTGAACTGTATCATCACCGCAACAGTTTTCACGTGAGATTAGAAGCCACATAAAGATGAACCTAAATTTGTAAACAAAGAAGGCTGATGATGATCATGCAGTCCTCATCTTCACAAATCCTCACACCGAAATTATTTAACACCTACTTTAATATTATTGTCACACCAACGGTGAGGTTTCTTAAACAGTCTTCCACGCTATGACTTTTGGGAGCCGGGGTAGTGCATTTGGGATAAGGGCTGGAAGACCGAGGAATCGGGCGTTGATTCCCTGTGGGGTTAAAAGATTTTTCACCCCTACCAATTGTCCAGGCCAGCTCTGGAGCCCACCTATCCTCCTGTTCTATTCGTACCAGAGGTTCTTTCCTCCCGGGTTAAAACACGAGGGGCGTGTAGATGACCATTCACTTCTGTTCAGTACCTCGTAGAGTTGGATGGCGTGCACAGATACAACTTCGCCTGTACCACTCTGTCTTTACGATGGTAGGAATATTACCTACCCTACACGAAATCAAAAGATCCGTGCAGAGATGCATGTGGCAGAAGGTTACCCGCAAGTAGAATTTTTAGCAGAAAGTGGGTAGCGTATGCGCATAGACGGAATTTTGACATTGCTTGAAATATTCATAAGGAATAAACTTCCGTGCGTTCTGCAGAACGAACAAATCTCCGACAGCTGTATTTCAGCCGTGAATCCTTTCTTCTCGTGATACTACAGGACAAACCGCACAGCAGTATGTAAAGCTATTGTGATGAAGCTGGGATGCAGAATGAACAGTTGCATAGGAACTGCGTTAAACAACACAGGGGAAGAGTCGATGTTATTCGACTGTGTGTGTGTTAGTGTTACCTGCCAACACAAGCAGGTGTGGAATGGCAAGTTAATCGGGCGTGAAGCGGCGATGTGCACTAGAGAAAAATTCTGGAATGCGGGACTATAATACGATAATTTCATATCACAACGTTTTCCAGCACGCTGTTCTGTTGAATCGCAAAATTCGTATCCCTGAATCCGCGGTGCGAGATGAGAAATGTAATTTTTATAGCTCTCAATAGGAAAGCAATATTCATTGAAGTTACTTAGGCCCATTCCGCCTCCCCCCTGATATAATATTATGGGACTATACGCTGTGCCTTATACTCGTATTGCTACATTTCCCCACATTTAAAATATTCAAGTATTACAGAATCTGAGAGTTGGAATACAACCATCCAGTGTATAGTGGGAAGGATGTTCCAACGTTTCCTGCACAATATAACAACCACGCTTCGTAAATGCCTTTACAATGGCTGCAGAGGACAAAAAATGCACTAGTATGTAGGTAATTCGCAAACAGAAAGTTCGCGAGCATAGTTCTGAGCAGTGGGTACGCTTTTACTTTCCCAGCCTATGAAGCCAGTGTGATCGGCCCAAAACGCTACATTTCAGAGGAACTTGCTGCCTTAAGTTGCGGAGTAGGCTAGACAGAGAAATTTCCTCTGAAACATCGCTACGCATCCACCAAACTACTTGGCGTCACATCCTATGTAAAGTCACCGCCGTGACTATTGTGGGCTTAGTCTGAAATGTATTCGTTATAAACCGATTGCTAACATTACAATTAGTGCATTAATAACTTACCATCGGAATACTCTAATGAAATATAATTAAATACAATGGTATTTTAAACTTGTTTAATATACTAAATGCAAACACCATATCTTCTTGATCTGAGTGTTGGTTGAGTGTTCTCAGTATTTTCTTCATGGTCACGTAATTGTGTTTAATTGTGAAGATGAGTGGGAGGATTCGCAATGCGCGTAAAGTATTTGTGATTAATGTGTACTGCTGCTTCAAGTATTCGTTGACTAACGCATCTTTGGCATTATAATGCCACAACAGCTTGTCTTCAGATAGAATGTAACGGAAGAACGGGACAGCTTGGAAAACCCACGAAGATTTCTGCTTTCTTTTTACTCAAAATCTTGCGATTGTCAATATTTACTTTTAGATTTATTGAAATGTATCCTGTCTGTATTTGAACTGGCGGATTCTGCAATATGACATACCTGTCATGAGAAAAAAGCAGCTTCAAGCACTTCATCGCGTCACTGTATTGTGTGCTAATTATGCTTCAAGTAATAATTAATGAACACTTTTATTTCGGGCTTCACACAATGAGGTGACTCTGTTTTGTGTTAGTTTTTAACCGTTTCTGCCTTCAGGTAGATTGACCTGAAGGCAGAAAGTGTGGTTTCCGAAATGTTGTGGGGTGTTGTGTGTTGTGATAAACCAAAGTCCTTATGTGATAAAACCTGTGTGAAACCATTGTCAGAAGTTTGTGATACTGTTTTCTTTGTTAGGGCGTTTTATATCCACGTTCATTATTAACTGTTTTGTATTATTACACTTTATTTTCGCACCACATTTTATTATTTATAATTCTGTGTAATTGTATTTTGCATGGTTTTATTCAGTGCCACGTAACACAGTGTACATAATATATCTATGATGTTTCTTGAATTTTCAGAAGATAGTTCATTCCCGGTTTACGGCTGTTCTTTCAACATTCTCTTGACGAAAGGAAAAGAACGTCTTATTATCTGTATTTATTTTACGTTCGGAAAATCTAATGAAGGAAATTTGGCCTTCATGTGGTTTATGTGAATATGACCTGACTTTACATTGCGCATTTTTACTGCAACTACAAAGAAAAGTCATATGCAGAGATATTCGATCTCGGATATATTGCGCTGCGCGGATGCTAGTTTGTTGCTGGCGTGTCGGAACAATGTATCGGTCGCATCTTCAAGGGTCAAGAAACGCACCAGTCTTCATAACCGTTGTGATAGGACTGACATATTGTCTGAAATGTCGGTACCAAACTACCAACAAAAGCCGCCCAGTGTCCGAGGTCTCAACTACATCGCTGCGCATGCCGAAGATCTAGTCAAGATCTGCTATTTGACAATAGCAGAAGTCGTCCACTGAAATTGAAATTGCGAATACTTTCTTCCGTATCTCCATACTTAATTTCCTCCTTTCCTATATTTTTTTGGTACGTATAATTCTTTTCCCATCCCTTTCTGCTTTTGATTTTTTCCAATCTGATTGGCCCGTGTTGTCGTTCCTGCCCGTTTCTTTTCCAGTCCTGGCCTCTGGTACGTTACGGCAGTGAACTGTGTTACGCGTTGTATGTTCGTATAGTACAATTCCGAGTATGGATCTAGTACGTAAAAACTACACTTTTAGACGAAAAGAGCGTGAGAAAAAGCGTGTGAAGTCAGACATAAACCTTACGATAATCTGTAGGTATCTGAACGATAAATCTTCTTCATTTCTTTTCCCACATGCTTGTTCTAATTGGATAGAAGATTTAAGGGGTTGTTTACATCCGTCTGTGACATTAGTGAATTTACATTTGCATGAAAACGTCAGGTATGTGTTCTATAGATCATTTGGAGAAAAAATTGTAATGCATAATTAACACCGTTATCGAATCATGCGCAAGTAATTACCGGATCAGTGAACAAATAATCAATTTTCAGTTATCATTAGCTACTGTCGACCTAAAAGTCTACAACTAAATCATTTTTTCCCGAAATGACCGCACTGTGACCACATGCGTGCAACCAGTCGTCGCTACATTGCATTCAAGTTTTCATGAATTTGTTCCATTACATTTCTTATGCAAGCAGCGGCTCCAGTTTTGCATCTTTCCAGCTGCTGCCCTGTTTTCAGCTTTCTCCTTTGGTGCACCCTGCACGTCATGCAACCCCAAAGGAAAAAATTTAACGGGTGACTGCATTGGCAATGGTAATATTCCATGTTGCTTGATAACTCACCCAAGTACTCCAAATTTTATGTCCCAAAATATGGAGGCGCTCCGTCATTTTATATCCGCTTACCTGGATGTTTTGGCAATCAATGTTACACATTTTCCCTCCCTCTTATATATGCTGCATGCTTTTTCAATCTTACTTCTTCTCGATTTGACCCACACAGTAACAGTTTCTGACGATTACAGATTTTGAAGCCTATTGTAACGAAATTGTTTCCGGTCTCTCTTAATTCACTCTTCTTATTTGCAATGATATCCACATCACCGGCGTAATGTGTCAAACTTACGTTCTAAATTTATCCCTTGAAGCGAAATATGACGTTTCAGATCTTTATAACACAGCACGTATAAATTACGTACGCACGTGCACAAAACCACAGAGGAGTTCGTGCAATAGAGTGGGCTTTAGTAATGACCTAAATGGAGTCATCTGAAGGTTAATTAAGTGACTGCACGGGGTTTTTAAAGCTGAGCGCGCAAGTCTGCACTATGTATTACATGTATGTTTTTCGGCAATATCCTAAGTGGAAACATTTGGAATATCAGCAGAAGACTTCCTTCTACATGATCTCAACATTTCTTTTTGTGTTTGACACACAAGAATAATTTACTGTCTGTTGTAATACGAAATATATGACACATACTTAAAGAGAGGATATATAGACTTTCCATTAAAACATAATGAAGTCTGAAACGCTCGTTAAGGTCTTTTCTAAGTGTTTTTTGCATTGTGGTAACACAACAATTGTAGAATTTTGCAGATATGAGAATTACGGAACGTTGAACCATGCGAGCGACGGAAAACAAGACCAGCAAATACGCCACAGTCGCGGACTACGTTGCTTAATTAAGAAATGGGGATGTTCTAACGCAACACCCATCCTCCCACCCCCTTGCACTTACTCTTCCACCATCTCTCTTCAAAGCTATTATCCATTGCCACAAGACTCTAAAAGCGCTCCATTACAAAGGTTGTTTAATGTTGCTAACGTAATGTCTGAAGCTGAAGGATGACGTCCAAGTCTGAAGTAAACTCTGACGAAATTAATCGATTTCAACCACGGACGTAGTATAAACTGACTAAATTAAAGAGTGGACTATTACTAGGATACTAAGGAAGTTCATTAGTTGTCTGCCCAATAGACCAGTGCATGTAAAATAATTTACGTGTAGTGATGATGACTCCAGGACTTTCATTTTGTGTTTAACCCTTTAAAGACGAAACGTATCTGTTTTATATTAGGACTCAGTGCGTACCGCGCTGTAAACACTCTCCACCTCGGTTATAAAAACCAATCTCTTAATGTTTTATAAGGCAGAAGTTGCTGTTTGTTCTGAGATCCGTACAAAACACATAAACGCAATGTGGGCACCACGTAGAATTTTTTAATGTTAAACCTGGTGGTACGTAAAGTTACCGCTAGGCTTTAAAAGGTTAATGACACATATTTCTAACTTGTTCAAGTCTGCATGATACCTTGATAGTAAGCAGAACTCATAATATGAATACCCGGAAGACGAACGAATGCCTTATGTGCAAAGACAAACAAAGCTGAACAACAGTAATGACACTTAACAAGAAAGCACTCGGGCAGTAAGATGCGACTGATTTGATCTTTCAGCGTATAACACTAATGGGTGTGAACAAATGAAGCAGAAATTTCCCAATGTGAACTGTACATGAATGCACATCAACAATAACAAGGTCAAGAATCAATACAGTTACTTTCAAAGTTCGGTGCTCTTTGCAACACAATTTCAGTTTAGATAAATTCTAAAACATTTTGACGATGGTGTATAATATTGTGTGGTGATGGGTTTAGGGACTTTATCCATCGTCCGGAGATTAAAATATTAAGAATATTAAAAAATTAAAATCACAACGTTTCGGAAACTGGCTCTGCTTCTGTCCTCAGGTGAATGGAGGGGGAGAAGAGAAGAATACCTATTCTGAAACGTTGTGATATGAATTTTTTAATATTTTTAATATTTAACTCTTCGGACGATGGATAAAGTCCATACACGCATCACCACACAACACAAGTTCAGTTCCAGTACCGAATACCTGCGTGTTGACTTGTTCCATAATTCGATGATAGTGCACACGGTTCGTGGGGTTGGCAACAACCGTAAGTGCTGATGGTGTGACAGTGCTGTCAGTTGTCATTACTGTGGCCCAGTCCTTGCCAATATCATGATCATGAACGTCACAGTGTCGGTTGTAAAACTGCATGTAAGGTCCAAGATTGATGTAGTTGGTTTTGTTGTTTTTGTGGCCCTATGGCACATTTTCCTCTCCGAAGCCGACAGAACACTGCTTGTGAAACATGCCACTTTGTCTTTTTTTTTAACAGTTTGTTTCTATCCTTTGACTCGTCAGTTACTTTTGCAACTTTCGATTATTCTGTGATGTCAGATGTAGTAAACTGTGAAACATTCTTAGAAATGTGTTTGTTTTACCTTTAATTTCTGTGCCTTTTTATTCGGAATTATAAATATTCCTATCAAAACCAAGCATAGCTCCTTATGTTATACTGTAACAGTGCAACTTCATGTCAGTTAACACTCATACCTCTTAACTGTACCATTTACACGTATTTTAACGTAATTTTTTTCAATTCCGAAACTACTATTCATAAGTAAATAAAATCCGGCGTGTAGGCTATTTATTCTGTTACTCAATTGTTTTTCGTTTCTGAGTACTTCAGCCAAGCGTTGATTGCTCCTGTTTTCGATGTGGAAAATGTCGTATATATGTATACATATATATATGAGTGTTGGTATAATGCCATTTGCAAATCATTCTATGACTTTGCTGCTTTTTTAAATAATGTGCATAAAATATCGTTGCGGTTATTAAGCCAAAGTTTAGTTCCAAATAAATTTCATTGTTTTTGTAGCCTCTTAATCATTATTATTATTATTAGTAGTAGTAGTATTTGGTTACGTTGTGTATTTAACATAATCCGTGGTGCTTTTATAACCTTTTATTTTAACCGTTTTTCGCAAGTGAAGATTGGCATGATAAAGACAAATCATCCAGAATTCAAACACAAATAGATGACGCATGTGTGTCAAATACAAAGAAAGTTTTTGTGAAAAACAAATCGTGCTATGTAATTAGATCTAATTATCTCAGCTGATAAACTGTTTTAGCTACTCCCGGCGTTTCTCTGTCTTCGTATGAACTGAAAGGTATTTAGTACACAGGCTGACTGACTGATTCATTTGCAGGATTTGTATAAATCAGAAGAACGTGGAACAATTATCATGAATTGTGGATATGTAAGAGTTTGGAATGGGGTGAACTTTATGGAGTTATTATCCCAACATTCATCTGGAGAGACGGAAGAGAAGTGCAAAAGTTCTGACTTAAGATAGCCGATGGTTCTTCTAGGTTTCAAAATGCTATAAGCTGAATACAAGTCTACAGCGGTACCTTTACTGCAAGGGATTGTTAGAATGGGGAACGACGTGTCAAGACGAGCATGAAGTTTGAGTAATGAGGCACAGAAAGAAAGCGGCCATTGTTTGTTAGAATATTATGCAATATTAAGGCGATGACACTGAATTAGGACTGCTACCGGTTAGTGCAGCCAGCAGGGAGAGATTAAGAGCGAATACTTTAAAATTACGAAATATGATCTAGCCCATAAACAACTTAAAAATACCTATATTTCAATCTAGAAATAAAGTCAAATTATTTGCACTGTTTTTTGTAAAGAAATCTGTAATGCGAGAATTGACGGATGTCCTTGGAGTAAATTGAAAATATATCGTAAGCCTCTACTGACAGACGCTGGAGTGGAACATAACCATGAACTGGAAGATAACCTCTGCCCTTTAATTTAATCGAAGGGGTGGAATGTCAGATCACTGAATCAGAGTGTGGATTATTTTCAAGATTTTATGTCTACACAGAAATGTGAACTTTTATTCCTCAAGAGGTTATACGAATGTGACGACTACTGAATGAAAGGGGAAACCCACATTTCTCTATTTTCAGGCTACTCGTATCTCTCCAGCCATATTCTACATCCTCTTGCAAAAAGGGCCAAAGAAAGATAGAAAGTCGATCTAAGGAAACGTCTTTGAAGATGATGCAGTGCCGGGAAATAGGTCCCATGAACTATTCCCAAGAAATTCAAATGTTGGCAGGGCTGCTGCTGCAGCACTCCAGTCATCACTACCACCACCATCCATCCAAGGAGCTTACAGAAATGTGAGCAATTTTATGGGATGTGGAAAAAGGTCAGACAGAAAGGGAATGTTAGGGAACTTGACAATATTATGTGTCAAAATATTTTATTTCTCTTCCTGAAAATACTATGAAAGTTCTATATGTAAATATTAGTATATAGTTGAGATGAGTACGTTCCGCGTAATTGTATTTGCATGTTCAAACTTTGAAGACATGCTGACTGCTTATGTTAGTGTGTTTGTGGTAGTTCCCTCGATTTCGCGCATTTGTTTTTTTACAAAAAAAGAATAAAAAAGTGAAAGCATGGCACTGGTGAGTGCAACGCGAGGTCTGCTGTATGCGGCTGCGAATTGCAATTGCAGTCTGACAGGAAGGGTTCAGAGTCTGGGAACAAAGAGATTATTCACCACAATGTAATAAGCTTTAAGTAATATTTTGCTTAAATAGTAACACGTGGAAGTGTAAGCAGAAACACACAAATACTCTAGTGATACATAAAATACAATGACCAAAATTTCAGTGGGTCGATGTAAACTGTAATTTGTACTTAACAATTTAGAAACTAAACTTTGCTGGTGTATTAACTTCCTCTGTGGTGCCCAGAACCTGCGTGCTGGGGTACATAAATATTTTTCCAGCATTCTATTCTATGTTTGGAGTTAACTTCGGAACTTCATCTGTTAATTTTGACCCGCGACTTAACTTTGAGATTAATAAAACTGATGTGTATTATTTTCTCAATAAATGTTACAATATTGAAGAGAAAATATTGTTTCATATAAAACACATGAAATGAAAACATGCGAATGAAAACAAAAGGAAGGCAGGAAGCGTAGAAAATAGCTCTTGGCTAGTACGATAAACAGAAGATAAACAAGTAAATTGCAACTGACTCCGACGGTACGGCTGACAATGTTCCCCGCTTACGGCTATGGCCTAAAGGTATATTTTTATTCCTTTTTCGGACTTGAATTTTTGCTGAAATTGTGTGAGAGATTATTCATTTCTAGCAATATGCGTAACGGTTTTTATATCTAGGACACAACAAAAATAGGTAGTTCCCGCAGGAATGAGTGAATTTCATTGTAACAAAGTCGGTTTCATCTTTCCATAGGTTAACAGTATACTCTGATATTAATAAAATAATTTGGCATAACGAGTGGATAAAATGGCGACGTTTGTAAGAAATACAGAATTTCACAATAATTGAACCGTCTCGTTATTAAGTCCATGGCCAGAGATATGTATGTGTGACTGTGTTGCACCCTCCGTACTGCATTTTGAAGTCCTCTGCAATTCTGCATAGGCTACCTCGTTTTCTTTGCTATTCTTTCCGTCTTTCTTAACCTTACTTCTTCCACCTACTCATTCTAGGTGGAGACGGTTATTGTTGCACCTGATCACGCTCAGTGACACACACACACACACACACACACACACACACACACACACACACACACACACTTGGTAGGATCCTTGACATTCATTGGTTGTAAGTAGAAATCTAGCGTTGGACGGTCGGCGAATCAATATACATACGTCCGCATCACACCCTGTAACAGCAGATTATTGTTATCTGCAATTTGCTAAATGCTCAGCACATCGTAAAACATTTCAAGTAATTATTATATTAATGCGATCCGTATATTTACAGTTTGAACTCTTTTTGTAACTACAAGTAACTCTTTGTAAAAAAGCCAGAAATGAATTTAAGATACAGTCGACAACATTTGAGTTTTCGCAATACAAATCAAATTGGCCCAGTGTTTTAAGGTTGAGAAACCAATACGAAATTTAACCTATGTATAACAAGTATTTTTGAACGACAAACATATGGCCGCTATCTTCCTGTTGCACGTCTAATTTGTTTTCTTCTCACATAAAGAATGCGCAGAAATAAAAAGCGGGGACAAAATTTTTTTTTTTTTGCGAGAACAGTTCCGTAAAGTAATGAGACCGAATACGGCGGTGCTGATTCAATTGTTGATTGTGTTCATTGTGCTATACGTGTATGAATGAAATTCATTTTGGTCATGTCGCTCACAATTTCGATGCTGAATCAAAAGTAAACAAAGGGAAACGTAAAAGTCTAAGCTCAATTGGTGTTACTTTAAATCGACAAAAGTCATCTCTTATGACCAAAGTAAGTCTCGGCTTCGTAATTTTGATCCCTGCCTTCTCTAAACACGATAATTGTCATTACAGGCTCAATAAATAGCAGAACTTGGGCTTATCCCTAAGATCGTCGGCTATAATTTCAACTCCGTTCTTGGACAAGTGATAAAAAAATAAACATTCTAATTACATGTAACTAGCACAAAGCCCGTTAAAATTTCAATTGGATAAATTTATAGTTTTCCATACCGTATACGTACGAATCCACTATATATTATTCCACCAACCCGTACACTAAGACATTTTACACAATAGATTTTAAACGGTTCCCGACATGTTTCGATATATGCCACATCATCTTCAGGGGAATCAAGTTAGAAAACTAGTAACAGCCGAAGCAAGCCAGTCTTTGTAAGACTGGCTTGCTTCGGCTCTTCCCCAGTGTTCTAACTTGATTCCTGTCAAGATGATGTGACATACATCAAAACATGTCAGAAACTGTTTAAAATCTATTTTGTAAAATGTCTTAGTGTACGGGTTGGTGGAATAATATATATTCAATTGGATAATTTGATATTTAACATTTCGAGCTGTAATTTCCACAAATAACCCTTTCATTAATCTATTCTTGTGCACTGCGGGCCTTCAGTGGCACTGTGAATCATAGAATATATGAACGTTCTTGTAAGGTACTCTAAGGTTATTTTAGATGCAGCTTGGTAATATAAGCGGTGCTGCTTCCTGCATAACACATTTATCGGAAAACATCCGAGGCTTCAGTACCGACTGAATTATAGACACATCGACAATTTGGCACTCACCGCTACCTGGAGCAAGTAGTCAGTAACTATAAGAATGACTAGCTATATGGGGACAGAATAAACACAGAATTTAAAATTTTGAGCTTGTATATTTGTAAATAAAAGGCACTTATGATTTATCACCTAAGTGTAGCGATATTTACTTACAGAGGACGTAGCTGTTCTCTGTTTGTGACAGAACCACTGCCAAAGTCCTCAGAGACGGGGGTATAAATCATTACACGTCTTCAACACGTTCACGCCTTTGTCCATAAGAGAAAAAAATCTTAATTTTTTACGGATGTTTTTACACTAGAACTAACGTAACACGACATCACATATTCACTAGAGCGCCTCAACCTACCGCAGACGTACAACCAAGGTTGAAAGAAATTAACTCAACTTCGTAATGTTATTAATATCAAAGGCGCACATCCCTAACCATGCTATCCCTAACAAACATAGGTCCATAATTTAACCTTTGAATATTACGAAGGGATTACAACACCATAAGACGTGGAATATTTTTTAAAGAAATGATGTCATAAAGTGACGTCTTAAATATTATGAAATGAGGGCCCAGTTATGTGGATTCTGCTCCTACAGTTTAATCAGAGATTATTTCTTGTGACTGTGTGTGCTTAATATTTTTACCCTATAACAGCCCATGCTTTTTTGAGAGAATCCGAAGACAGATACTGCTTTTGCATAAGGATCCACAACATACAAAAACAATTAATGTTCTAGTTTCGAATCCTTTGTTTCTGCATGTGCATAATATTGGAAAAACGCGCAGATACATACAGTAGGTCAAAAATCGATTCAACTAAGAAATCAGCGTCGCCTTTTACGTTCGTTAATGGGACAGAACGTGGTTTTAACTAAATAAATCAACTTGCATTTTCTTTGTAACATATTTTCATATTCTTGCTAATATAGGCATCACCACTAACAGGTAGTTATGGTCTTTATCCCCAAAAGTCACAGTTCAGTGATCTGAATTTTGGTTTATGTTTCAGAGGTGCAAATTTAGATTTTTCGCTCATATGCCACTGTCTTCTCTAGTTTTCTGTCATCTAAACACATAGCCTTACCCTATTCAAACACGAGCCGTGCACACGTCTTCCAGCATTCTATACCTATATTTCGCCATTCACAGACATTATCCTTTTCGGTGCCCAGAATCTATAGCTGGTATCTGCTTAAAACAGAAATATCGATTGTCAGGTCTGGCACAAGTGTCTGTGATTACAGCCATGGCGCCTGCGATTTAAATTACGTCCCTCCGCTATGACCAACAAGAACATTAATTCCTTGCCAAGTGTTGATATTGTGTAATTGAAATATTGTGTAAGGCGTCACTCACGTCTGATTGGTTTGAATCACAGTTTTGCTAAATTAAGTTACACCAGACTTTTATGGATCTTGGGGTAATAAATATTCGTATCATAATTTTTACTAGTCCGGAAGTATATATTGATACCATCAGAAAGTAGTTTATTAGAATCATTTGCTTCCAGTTGAACTATTCGGAAAATCTGAAAGAAATAGACCACTTGGGCGTCCCAGACATAGGTGTGTGGGTAATACTCATGTGCATAGATTCGACATGAAGGGCTGGAGTGGATTCAACTGGCTCATGATCTGGACAAAGCAGACTCTTGTGTACCTGATAATAAAACTTTGAGTTTAAAACAAGTTGGGGAGTTTCTTCACCAACTGCTGTTAGCTTCCAAAGGAGGACCCAAAACTAGTTGGAACTAATATAAAGAAATTTTAAAAAAATGAAGTCTGTATATCTAATTCTTGATGTACTTGGAAACTGCTTCTGTTTCACAAGAAAAATAGCTGTTAATTTTGCACAGAAAGTAATTCGTTGCTTATATTGTGAGCCAATCAACACCGATATCAAATATAATTTGCTGGGTTACTGAATGGTAAAGTACGCAGTACACGTTAATACCACTGCTCAACAAATCATTAGATTCATTAGTGATTGTTATATCATTTCGACTACAAAATCAATATTTAATGTAAAACATAATTTGCTCCTATTGACGGCCCCAGTGGTGGGAAGGTTGGAGCCTGTACACTTTGTTGACAACGGGCAGGATGCATTTGAAATCTCCGTTTTTTGGAGGTGAAATTGGCGCCTAATTTTCCGAAACGTGGGAGACTGACGATCGGTGGGAAATTCTCGATCTACTTCTGTGAATTTTAACTAAGAACTGCCACATAAATGTTACGAAATCTTACGCTGCTACTCTGACACCGAATCCAATTCCCTTTTGAAGGCTTTTCTTCATATCACAGAAGCTGCAGGAGATGGCGTCCTTATCCCTCCTTGAGTCATCTATGTCTCTAGCGGACTGTTGCTGCGTTCTCTACTTCTGCAGCTGGAGTCATTCTCGCTGGTAGGGATTGAGAGAATATTTGACATTTTGCTTTATTACTCTTCTTCTTATTATTTCGTTTTGTTGCTTCTTCTCCTTGGGCACGTTTAGTCTTCTAATTTTTTTTTTCTAGGGAGTTTTCCGATTCATCTGAGAACATGTGGCCCTGGTTTTCTTTATCTATTTCTGTAACTTTTGTGAGGTGCTGGGATAATTTCAGAGACGTGTTGTTGGAAAAGGAGGAGTTTCCAGTAAGTAGCCTGTCTTTATTATATGGGAAAGGGAGACTTAGTCAGGATTTAAATGGTACAGAAAAGAAGAGAATGAATTGTCCAGGACAGTTTCGGAAAGTGAAGCGTGTAGAAAAACCTCTCAACACCAACGAAGTACGAAGGGTATATATTTTGCTTCGCAAATTGTACTGGACATGTGGAAGAGTTCAGACCCTAAACTTGCAAAAGTCTTTGTAATAACATACTTAAGATTTGTAAGGACTGTACCAGAATATGACATTTAAAAATGGCGTGTAAATAACAAGCGCTTCGTGTTTATGTTCATGCTGGTGTTATTGTGTCTCCGAATAAGCATGCCAAATGTAACTTTTTAATTATCCTATATCAAATTATGAACACTTATTTAACCCACCCCCCCCCCACCCCCCCAATTTCGAAATTCCTGAACAGCAAGGAGAACAACATATTAAGTACTGTAAATTTAATGTGTAACATGTCCGTGCACTATATTATACAAAAACACTAATCACCAACAAATGCACAAAGAGAGTTTTATCATCAATCGTAACACACTCCTACATGTTTCGAACCTACTGGGTCATCTTCAGGGAGAACTTTTTTGTTATCGTTACACTAAGGTTGCACTTTATAATTGAGTGAGAATGTGCTGTTGACTGGGTTGTTTTTGGAGAAGTGAACCCAGTGCAGGCCGGGACCGCAGAGAGTTCACGCCTCCAAAAACAACGCAGTACACAGTCAACAGCACATTCTCACTCAGCTATAAAAATAAACCTTAGTGTAACGATAACAAAAAAGTTCTCCCTGAAGATGACCCAGCAGGGTCGAAACATGTAGGAGTGTGTTACGATTGATGATAAAACTCTCTTTGTGCATTTGCTGGTAGATTACTGCTTTTGTATTAAGTACTGTACCCGGTGACGTAGTATGCAGACTATATACAAAGGTGTTCTGTACTTTGAAAACTTCATACGACTTCACAGCAAGCATGTAGATGTGGCGTAATTTACGCCCATAAAGCGCGGCCTGATTTATACTATTTTTCACAAAACTCACAAATGCTGAACGGCATTATGTGCACATCTCTTACACCCTCTCTGGGCCTTCATGTCCTGTTCAAGGGTGAGCTTTACCTTCTTATCTTTACCTTTAACTTCTACTACATATCGCAAGTGACCCAGCCTTTCAGGTATTCCAATCAGTATATTACGTACCTTTCAGACTCTCCCATTTATTTTGCCCAGTCTAGTTGTTTCTTAGAATAAGCTTACCAGTTTAAATATTAATGAAATTAAGAATTTAGTTACCTTGGCGTAATGACAAACTATTTACAGCATTTTGTGGTATTACAATCAGCTTGCAAAAAAAGATTTAAAAGTTCAAATTTCACACGCGTAGTGGATGAGATGTACAGGTCGTTACATTTCTTGCGCAACTCGTATGCATCCTAAAACACGCCATCGATGAAGCTTAACCCTTTAAAGACGAAACGTATCTGTTTTATATAAGGACTCAGTGCGTAC
The DNA here is from genome assembly GCA_013340265.1 of Coptotermes formosanus. Classification (NCBI taxonomy): domain Eukaryota; kingdom Metazoa; phylum Arthropoda; class Insecta; order Blattodea; family Rhinotermitidae; genus Coptotermes; species Coptotermes formosanus. The sequence goes on along the minus strand of BLKM01011093.1, from coordinate 2,587,904 downwards.
CGCGCTGTAAACACTGTCCACCTCGGTAATAAAAACCAATTCCTTGATGTTGTATGAGGCAAAAGTTTCTGTTTGTTCTGAGATCCGTACAAAACACATAAACGCAATGTGGGCATCACTTAGAATTTTTTAATGTTAAACCTGATGGTACGTAAAGTTACCGCTAGGCTTTAAAAAGTTAATAAGTTCATAGCGGGGAGGATAATCCATATTCTTGTATATTGAAATTGTAGAGGAAGGAGCGTTAGGCTCTACAGAAGAGAGAATGTGTCCAAGAGGCCTTCAGTGAACACATCAATATGCAGTAAGGGAGAGAGGCGGCAGCACAGAGCGCCGATCGGATATAGACATATTGCGTATTGCTGTAGCAGGAAGTTTGTGCGGCGCGTCTGTTGGCTCTGTGATTCGTTGCCAGTACTTCCGCTTGGCGGTGGTATAATTGCGTTAAGTTATATCGCGTGTAACCTGCATATATTCATGCTATAGGCTACCCACCCAACTCCTACTTGTGCCCGTACTTATGAGCGCATGGATGAATACAACTCAGTTTTTACTCTTTAAGAAAGTGGACTCTCTTCTTTATTCATTGTTCTAACGTCCCGTTTTGTGTGACTTACAAAATTGGCGTTAAGTCGATTTTAAAATCCAGCAAAAATAATGATAAGTTGAAATGCCTTACATTATTTTTGCGTAATGCTTATACGTGCATAGAAAACTGAATAGGCACAACAGTGTGGAGGACTGTAGAACTTTACATCGTTACTTTCAAAAGTACAGTTTTATATTTCACTCTGAAGAAGGTGTTTAAAATTCGTGTAGTGATTCATTGGTCTTAGAAAAAGTGCATGCACGATTTTGTTGCGGCTGTTGCTAATGAGAACTGATGTATTGGTGAGTGGGTCATTTGAGGACTTTAGTGAGCATAAATTATGAAAAGCAGCTGAAAGTCTTTGTGGCATGGAGCGAAGTTAGTTAATAGAAATCAGCTCCCCCGGAAGGTTCTTGCAAGATGCAGAAAACACGCGAAACTAACTTGTGGTCTAGATGGGGAGAGACTGAACGCAACGTCAGACGACGAGAAAAATTCAGCCAGTTCTGCGGGTATTGCAACTGCCATCTGAAGAGGTTGGTTATGTTGAGTGGAAGTCTGCGTCGCGACGTGCTGCGTCGTGTTCAGACGACGCCATGATGGAAGAGTAAGTGTCAGAACGTGTAGAGTGTTTCTCTTTACTTACATATACCCCATACCAGCTTAACTGTGCGGTTCATGCTGCAAAAGCCCAGAGAAGCGTACGCTTAATTTAAGCAACCCACTTCATACTATTTTAATGAAGTGCGATTCTTTTTTTATTCTTGTGCCTTCGGTTAAAGTAAACTGTATAATAACGGTACGAGGTCTCTTTGTCAGTTCGTCCATTGTGTTCTAGAACCACGCCGAATTAAATGAGAGCTTCGAGGAAGCAAGATCTTTGTGAGAAGGGAAGGTTCTGGGTCAAACAAAGCAAGCTGACTTGATTGTGTCCCACCCTCAATCAATGTCCTTCTTCTCTGAAATACAACAATCTCGCCTTTAGGCAGTTTCAAAGACTAAACATACTTGAATTAATCATTGTGGAATTATTCAGAGACCAGAGTTAATAATGCATGCGTTGCTGATAGATCAGCCGGGAGATGAAATGTAAAGAAGACAATATGTAAGCTTTGTGCGGATTTTAGTGGCAGTTCATGGCAGTCATTATTTTTTCAGAATAGAATGTCTTGAAATGACACTTCTAGATAACTTTGCGAAAAATTAATAAAGACACCTGCTTTTGATAATTAAAGATCTGAAGTATGTGTATTTATAAGCCTATAGCAGATTAAAACATTTATAGTCTAGGCGAGGGAACACGAAATAGCAAAGAACAGTCCCATTTGGACGACAGTCTTAATATTGAACCAACCCAGACTTCATCCACCAACTTACGGCCAAATTTTTTGCTAACTGTCCATTCAATCCTAACCCCTGGTCCAGCACATTGGAAATTACACTCCAGATGACCTGAACTATTTATACAAAACGCAAAACGACCAACGTATATCCTGCTGTAACCAGCTCACCATCAGGCATAGTGTTTTTCAGTATTTTTTCACTAATGTTATTTATATTTCCCTATCTTTAACTTTTGTTTCACATATTCCTACTCAGCTAAATTGGTTACAGGAAAAATTTGGGATTTTTCTTTGCATGCAGTAAATACTGCCAATATCATCTTTGCAATAAATATTAAATATTAAAAAAACATTGTGCGTGATGATACAGCTTTACACTGCCCGAAGGGACCAAAATACACAAAGAATTACATGTCAATAAAATAAAATTACCTTGATTTTAATTCAGGCCTCCCTCAGTAAAATCAAATGGTATGATTTCCAGACAGGTCGCTGATAATTTTACGTTTGTTGTTGTTATCCGCAGCTTCCTCGGATGCGATGATAGTTTAACCATTTAGAAGGCGAATATCGTCTCATTAATACATAGAGGTTTAGTTATCACTTTATAGAAAACACAAAAACAACAACTGGGATGTTAATTCGGCTATTGGAGGTTCAGGAGAATTGTCATTGTTTATCAAGAACCAACTGAAAACAGAGGAATTTCGGCTCCAGGATTCCGTACGTTTGGCATTGTTTGTAACATTGTTACGTTATTTCAAACCTGCTGGTTGTACTCATTGTGTGTAATGCGTCTGTAAGGGACGTTATTCCGTGTGCAGGTATTTCGCTTCCCAAGCAACTGGGTTAGTAATACAAAATAAACACGTTATTTAAACATTCTTGTACAGCTGATTTTATCAGTAAGTCTTCTCTGTTTATTGCAGAATCTTCTATTTTAAATTCTAAAAGTTAGAACTACACTTCAATATCACAGCCTGTAGGTAAGACTTAACATAATAAAGTATATTGTGTTAAAACAGAAGCCATTTATAGAACCATGTCATGTTTTGAAGGTTATGTTAAAGTCCAGGCCATAGTATCAAGTAGTATTAAAATACAGCGATAACTCCTACGTACTACATCGCCGCTATATAAGCTAAGCTATTAATGGTGTCGTTAAATAAACCATAATGAAATAAATAAAATGTTAGAATACACCTTAAGTAAATGTCCGTGAGCTGTCAGTTCCATGAGGAAGCGTTTCCATCTGTTTGCAGACTGGCGTGTTTATCTAAATTACATGTTCATTTCCTGCCTTGCAAAGAACAAAGTCCGTGACCATTAAAAGAATCAGTCGGTTAGTTAACGCTTAGGGAAAGAGTTGCTGTTTTTTGCTTTACTCACACGGAACACAGAAACTTACGCTGTGGCCAAATGCAATGTTTCTTAGTACTGTGGCAGGTGGTAAGTATAGTTAACGCTGGCTTTTAAAAGCTTCATACAAAAAAATTAACGTCGAGATTTGCCATATACTGGAGCGGGATAGTAAAAGAAAAAACTGAAACGGGAGGTGTGCGCTTTATACCTCGTTCGAGAACCATGTATATTTTTCTGAAGTTTCCATGGTTTTGCTCATTACTCGCGAAAAGGCTGGGAAAAAGTTAAAAACTTAAAAAGGGTATTTTCCTGTGTTATCCTAGAAAGCAGTTAATCATTGATAACACGCTCACGATATCTCCTTCGGAGTTTAACTCATAAACTGGTACAGTTCGTTAAAACTATGAATAAAGGAACAAATTCTTGACATATTTGATGCAGTGTGTATTTTGTTATAGGCCATCTTGCAATTTCTCGAAGCTCTATATCGTGAAATGCATGTACCGTTACTGAAGGGTGAACTAAATCAGTAATTCTTACCGTAAATCTATGCGTCCGGATGTATTTTGCTGTACGGTTAGTCCATAATAACACTGCAAAATTTCATTCACTAATGCAGAAATCAGAGTCCGGAAAAGCTCGAAGGAAAGTTATCACCCCTAATGGACTTCACAAGAATAAGACCCCTTCCCCAGGCAGATCCGAAAAACGTTATAATGGGATCTGCCTAGCAATATGTATAAGCCAGCCAAACCTAATACTCCTCACAGTAATATTTCAACAACAGAAACGTGCATTAGCTTTCCGATTTCTCTTGGCAGAATTTCTGAAACTGCTGTAAGTAGTACAGCGCGTTGTAATTGTGATTCACACAAATATATATGCCTTGAAAGACATGCTTGTTTATTTTTATTTCTCCGTTTAACGAACCAACTGAGAGAAGAAGCGATGAAACACATCGGTGGATAGCGACATTCAGACGCACGGCGGTGACAATGTGTATCAACTACATCAACTGCTGATACCAGGGCATTCAATTTCAAATTGAAGCTGTATCCTGTAACGGTTATTGTTCATTCATAGAACAAATCAGCATGATGCCTTATGTTTATCCCAGAGAACACGGTCTAAATACTTATTACGTACAAACATGTTTCTCACTTATTCCTTGTGTCTTCTGGTTCATATGCTGGAAGTGTCTTGTGAAATCGCAGAGACGAAGGGTAGTAAATGTACAGAATATCTGTTTCTATACTTCCCTGCAGATGGAGGCAGCAAGCTTCTCCGAAATATTGTTACTTATAAACAAATCTACGCGGTATCATATCCCAAAGACTAGAATCTTTATCAACATCACTGTAAGAATGCAAATCCTGGAAGTAACAAAAATTGTTCATTCAAGATCCACCTAGTTATGTTGCTATCCGCTGCTAACTCTGTGTTAATCGTTGAGAACCAACAGTGAGGGCGCTAATTCTGAATCTTGATTATGGTGGTTAAGCCTTCTTATAGGCCTAGATCCTTGCTGTAAACCATAAATCTTCTTTGTGATGGAAATGAAGGGGCCACGACGTCGGAGTAACCGTATAAGGAGGCTTGGTTTACTCAGATTAAAACCGTCATTTAATTACATTACCGCCCAGCATCTAAGCTGATGAAGGTCTTTTTTTCTCATTATAAGACAGTCGGCCATGTAACCCTAGGAACCAAGTTAATAACTGAGAGTTCCGCATAAAATTCATAAATTCTTCTTTCCTACTACAGACTTCCGGTGCCACAAGTGGTGCTGTTACTGCCTGATTCCAGTCATGTAGATTATCATCCAAAATGAAATTCCATTTTTCTTATTGACTAGCGTGATAGGATCGTGTGTGCGTTTGGACAAGAAGTGTTCTATTGCTTTCGCCTGTAAATATGTGAAACGTAGTTGCGTGTTGTTCTGTTGCTATTGCTGTTATTGTTTACGTTGTTCAATCAGCACGTAAAAACAAGTTGAGGAATTTAATTGGTTTTGGACACAATATGTAACTAGATATCTGGTATATGTTAAAGATGGTGGACACAACAGCTTCAAATTTTCGCACTCACACCGTGTTTGTAATTTAGGACCACACTCATTATGCATTAATTTAAGATCCACGTTATTATTAGCCTCCCATACACATCCCGGCCACTGAACTGGTATTTTCTCTCAATTTTACGGTGAAAATTGTACACAGTTTTCTTTAGTCTCCCATGCTTGTTACATATCCCGCCGCTATTATTTTTACCGACATTTTGTATCTTATGGCTTGCACATTACTGTAACATACAACCGGATATGGACGTTATCTCCTACATAAACTAATGGCATTGAACTTGCTGAAATTATAGTTGGTAGTGGAGGATCAGTAACTAAAGAACACTTTAGTGTCACCTGTAAAGCTTCATGTTTTAGTTCAAATAAGGTTAGCTTATAGTCAAACTATAACGAAATCGGTTAATTTCAGGAGCTTGCCTTTAAAACTTTAACGTATCATGCAAGCGAACGGAGTTGATGGAGAGGAAATACGGCCTTACAATATTTACTGTCCGTTTTACTATCTCAAATTACATTATCGTAACTTCGTTCGTTTCGTAGTCCTTCCCTCTTCTACCTACTGACAGTAAGTGTCGAGGTTGTTTATTTTCACTTGATCACACTCAGACACACACCATAGTCGGTAGGACTCCTCTGGACGAGGGATCGGCCCGTCGCAGATACCTCTACCTGACAACACAAACACTCACAAGAGACAAACATACATGCCCCCGGTGGGATTCGAACCCACAATCCCAGCAAGCGCTCGGCCGCAGACCCATGCATCAGACCGCGCAGCCACTGGGATCGGCTATCGTAATTTAACTTCTCTTTATTTCATATCAATTAACAAGTAATTAGGGGCTATGTAAAATTAGGTTGTTCAGTTCGAGAAGGATGTGCATGTAGTGTAAATAGAAGAGGTGACAAATGCATACACGTATTTGGTAGGGCACCAGAGGAAGACATCATTATGGGACCAACTAGACTATGTGGTGATACTGACACTTATTATACAGAAATTATGTGCGAAACCGTAGATTGGATAGAACTGTCTCACGGTGTGATAATCGTAAACTGGCCTAATTTCATGACAAATGTGTTGAACTCCTGAGTTTAACAAAGGCAGGCAATATCTTAAGTAACAGAATGGTCGTTAACTCTGTTCTGCAGACCCTGTATCACTGAGTAGATAAATGTCTGATGCTTTTAGAATGACGCGGTGTCTGTGGGTAAAAGTTTTAGTTTTGACAACCGAAAAAAATATTTGCTTGAGACTTTACGGCAACAGTTTATGCTTCCGAGAATATGTTATGTCTGACTTAAACTGGTGTCGTCAGGCAGTATGCAGCAAAGTTACGGTGAGGGGGAAACGATCTGAGCATAGTATTTTTCAACACTGCACGCAATTAGCTGATTTATTTTTGTGTCCTTAAATAACTATATTACTTAACACGCTTACTGTTACACACAGAATGACCCGTAGACGTGCAGTACTTCAACTGCGCCCCTAGAGACAATTAGGAATTTAAACTTAAAAACAGACCATGACAAACGACACTGTCTTAACGCAGCAAAATCATGTGTCAGTTTAACAATCATGTGTTTGTGTTTATGTTTGGTGGAGCTGCGTGAGTTTAACAATCATGTGTTTGTGTTTATGTTTGGTGGAGCTGCGTGAGTTTAACAATCATGTGTTTGTGTTTATGTTTGGTGGAGCTGCGTGAGCACATGGACTGGAGTCAGCGACAGCAATACTGTGCGAGCCAAGTCTTGTTAAGCGGATCGGGAACAGCGTGTGAATGAGTGGATTGGGTCTGCTGGAATCAGGCCAGCGCGCAGGGGGGAACCGTGGTGGACACTTTAATGCACTTCCGGATTCAAGGAAAGGCGAGAAATTTTTTGGCGACCTGGACGAACAGTTGTCTGTCAAGGGGATTACAATCCCCGAAGTTAGTTATTTGCGTATATACCGGCTATTCAATGAACTATTTCTTCTCGCCTTGCTTTTTGAAATATGTCGGTGTGAACGAAGTATAAATCTAGATGCGTCATGAAGATACACTTACACGGTACTCAATGCTACCACACATACCGGATGGAGAAAGAAGCGTTGAATTTATCAACTTGGTGTCAACCCGAGCCCTCATATATAACTTGGAGAAATTGAACTTGACAGGCAACGAGACATAACACATCCATTTCTTGATATCCAGCAAAAAGAGGTAATGGAGTCGGTTTCCAAAATCGATTTCTGACGTCACGTCATCCATCGCTATGTACCAATACAGAATGATCGAAGGTCTAACTAGTAACGTTCCATAAGACGCTGCCAGTAGGCTACTGCTTTCAAGAGGCGCACTGCATGGTTCTGTGACTAAACATCAAGCAGGGTAAGTCGGCCATTCTAGTAAAAGAACTAGCTAATTGAACTCTGCCTCAGAAAAAGGAATCGTTGTCTTAGTAGGGAAACTAATAGAAAGTGCACCTTATATTCATCTAAATTTCATACACAATTCATTTCGTATTCGTAAACATTTCATATTTGTAATGGCACGCTTACTTGAAAGGATGGCGAAGCTAAATTATGATTAAAATGTACTTCAGTGTGTACACATATTGACTGCATTATTTAAAATACTACAGCTACTAAAAATACGTACTTATTGATAGTCTTTATGTCGTTTCAAAGGATGAAGCAGTCAAGGGTTATTTGAACAGCTTTTTAAGACAAAGATGCATATGTTAAAAGGTTATCGACTGCATATTCTGACAATTTATGTGAACTTATAAAGGGATATAAATACCCTAACGCTAGCTGATGTTAACTGTTACTGCTTTCTGTAAAGTGTACGAGCGCTGACCATTGCGTGTTAACGAAGCCGAAGAGCTTTAAATACTTAAACAATGCCTGAATTATGTTAAAGCTACTAAGTATTAACACGGAACTCATGAACGACTAATTAATTAATGTTTTTATTTTTGTAACAATAACAACTTACATTAATTTAAAGTTCTATAAAGTACACGTAATTTGACAGTTATACGACTTGCAGTGCACAAATTTTCTTGGCAGGAGGGCTAACGCCGCTTCATCGTGGCAGGTGATTGGATCTACGTATTAAGGTCTTAGTGGGCAGCATGACCTTTTCCTTTCCTGTGGCGCAACAGACAAACTCGGGCCTAGGCCGCGTCATTGTAGAGATTTCTACATCACACACAGTTAGACACGCACAGCCGTTAGGACTCCTCTGAACGAGTGGTCGGCTTGTCGCAGAGCCCTCTACCTGACGACACACAACACTCACAAGAGGCAGACATTCATGCCGCCGACGGTATTCGAACCCACAATCCCAGCAAGTGAGCGGCTGCAGGCCCACGCCTTAGACCGCGCGACCACTGGGATCGGACAGCATAACCTAGCAGCATATTTTATAACTCATCGTTATCATTTTCAAAATTTATCACACCTGATTTCTATAATTACAAAAGCATGTCACATTAAAATCACATACTTCAAGAAATTGTCACACAGCTGTAATTAAACGAAATATTATTTGAAAATGTGGAATCCTGAACACATTAATACACAAAGGAAAGGTGGATAAAGCGTATATGAAACTTCTTTCTTATGCTTTACAGCTCAAACCTCAAATTCTTATCGTCCAAATAAACTTCACATAGCCTTTCCAACAGAAAATGACAGTAACCGTCAGTACATTTGCGACTTTCTTCAGAGTTATGACATTTCATTTAAACATTCGTGTGTGTGTGTGTGTGTGTGTGTGTGTGTGTGTGTGTGTGTGTGTGTACACACGTTTATTCCGAGTAACGTAACTGGCACAAAGAAGCTTCAGGTTTTCGACGTTCTGAAGTTTTTGTGACAAGATAAAATGCTGGCTTCAACATGTGTGGTTCTAGTCCCTTAAACCCCAATTTTTTGGGCGGGTTCTGGTTCTGGAAAATGTCAAGTAAATGCACCTATATCAGCAAGTTGAACTTCGATTGGATTGTCGAAATCCAGTTTCACACCAACAGGAAGAGCGTTGTTAAACAACAAACGCTAATACTAGCAGTCCTAATGGGTTTTCAGTAAGCGATATTTAGGTATTTTTCCAGTGTACAGGTTCTTTGTGTCGCAGAATTTTGCAGTATCATTTTCTTCTGCGACATTAGCAGCGTCTTTAATACTTTTATACAAATAAAACTAAAGAAATGTATCATAATTATCTTACATAGTGTAAGCCTTAGAATTTAGAAGCGCGATATTTAATAAATATCTTTAATAAATACATTATTTCGTGTCGCGAAAGGTATTGTCTTTCAGACACGTGTCATTAGATTTGTTTTGACTAGGAAGATATTTTTTTGGATTTATTACCTCTCCATATTTTATACATTAATTTACACATTTATACATAAATTAAGGAAATAGAAATATTTTTTAAAGGTCACAGTGATTTGTCAGATAACCGGTAGTGCACATACATGAATTTATCGACAGAAACGAGATTGTAAATATATTAGCTGTACGCAGTTAATATTTCAGATAGTTTGCTTCAGAAACTTCAGTGAAATCCGCGGTTTTGTCATATTTTGTTTTACTGCTCCTGGTTCATTTAACGATAATTCTTTTACTGAGCAGGTAATATAGCGTCGAAGACGAGGATGGCCATGCAACGAGAAACAAAAAGAAGGCGCAGGGAAGCTGTTATGATCTGTTTTAAAGTAATACTGGCATACTCACAAGTGCCTGCATGAATTGAGGAATATTACGTAAAGCTCTTTCTGACAAAGGATGAAGTACAGGTTCTTATCACAAAGCAGGAGTGTTAGTGATGTGAACAATAATATATATTATATTGTATTTTATATTACACTATTCTCCATAATATATTATAAATAACATATATTATATTGTATTTTATATTACACTATTCTCCATAATATATTATAAATAATATATATTATATTGTATTTTATATTACAATATTATCCATAATATATTATAAATAATATATATTGTATTTTATATTATACTATCCTCCACAATATATTATAAATAATATATATTATAGTGTATTTTATATTGTACTATTGTCCCTAATATATTATAAATAATATATATTATATACAAGTATATTTTATATTATGGAGAACATACGGCGTATGTGTAACCAATAAGTCCGCTGTGGCTTCTTTAAAATTTAAACATTTCTGCCTTCTGGAATGTGAAGCCGTGTCATGAGGAAAACAGTGTGCAAATTTGACAGAATCCTGCTGCTTATTTCAGGAACGAAGGTGAAACTCCTGTGCGGGAACCTAAGACGGACATAGGGACATTGGTGAGCTAGGACATTCTGCCAGACTACATGATATGCCGCCCGAAAAGGCAGCAGTATTCATGTTAACTGCTGTGAGAAATTCACATTCAACTTTTCAAACCTTGTTCGAGAATTACATTAGGCAGCTCTTCTTAGTGTTACACACAAACTAATACTGCCTCTTCCTAGACACGATCCGTTGACGAAGACTCTAACCTAAAACATCGCACTTTATCTGGGATGGGGCGGAGTATTAACTTAACGGAGACTGGAATCAGAATGGACACTTCACAGGTTCCTAACTTCTCCGCTCAAACGTAGTAGCGGCGTTGTGGGCTTGAACAATCTAAAACGTCATTAAACTCGTTCCACTGGACAGTTAAATGCGAATAACTTGGAAACAGAGACAGACTGGCTGACTCAGTCTGCTTGAAATGCCGCTCAGTAATAAGCATTCCCTTTTGCAAGTTTATTAAGTTGCCAGATGCCGTTTAGCAATCTATTTTCTGCTTCACCAACTTGATTGGAGAACTGAACACAAGTTTCTTCAGATTATAATCAGATGGCCATTAATATATCGTTATGAAGTGACTTGCTGCTACTGTAAGATGCTAGATAATCAAAGCTCCTCCAGGTTTTAAATGATAAAAGTAAAAATATGTGACTTTGCTTGTGCATTTGTCTTAGCTCTAGTCTTGGATGTATTCAAATTTATTTTTCTTAGTATGTGGTCAAAACACAACAAAATTAATCTCAGAGTGAAAAAAAGGTCAATAAAGTGGACCTTTATTCAAGGACGTTTCGAATTTCTGACTCCACTTGACTGGAATGTTTTTGTGTTGGGTGAATGAAATATGCCGAGCCATTTCTCACTGTAGGCCTATCAAAACCAAACTCGTGGTTGTGTTGTTGTTGTTGTTGTGGTGGTGGAGGTGGTGGTGGTGGTGGTGGTGGTGGTTGTGGTGGTTGTGGTGGTATTGGTGGTGGTGGTGGTCAAAAATTCACGTATATATAGTTAATTCATTAGTATATTTTCTCATGTATGTCTGTGTGAGGCTTTCCTTCATGTTAGGATTTACTACTACTACTACTACTACTACTACTACAAATAATGTTTTCTGTTATTACTGCTGCTCCAACCGTAATTAGTGGCAGCAGTATTTCACTGAAATTTCTGTACTTCTGACCAGTACTGCAGTCAATAACTATTCGTAGCGGTAAACTGGCTTAGAAAACTGGAGGTTAAATAACATAACGTTGACTGCGAGGCAGAAGGTGTCAAAAATTGTCGCACAGAAGTAATTATTACATAACAATATAAAAATGAAAATCTATAACATGTAAATTGTAATGTCTGTCTCTGTACTGGTGTGTTAATAGGGTTCCACTCCATTAGGCATTGGTTACCAAAGTACAAAGACATTTTTAGGAACAACCCAAGCATTCAGTGGCATGAACTAAGCGTGCTTTATCCAGTAAATCATTAAACACGTGCCATGTTGGCAGTTGAAGCTAGTTGTTACTCGTATCTACACAGACGTACACAATGTAACAGACGAAGTCACAGCTTCAATCGTAGAGCACTTTGGTTACAATCAAATGAAATTCGTGTGTTGGTATATAAATGTATGCAGCAACTAATTTGTTAAGTTACAATAACTGTGATACAAATACATTACAAATGAGTATCTCAAATGTAGTTCAACATCATTCCTACGGTCAATGCCGGAAATCTTGGTCCCACAGACAATTAACAGGCGCGCGCGCACGCACACACACACACAACAGTCACGCACGCACACACTTATATATATATATATGTATATGGGTGTGTATGTATGTATATAGTCATTATTGCACAGTATTACTCAATTTAAAGCGTTTTTATCAGCTCAGAGTCCATGGGTAGCTGACAGAAGCTTCGCGGATTAAGAAATTCTCCGCCTGTGCGAAATTTGATTAAGCGCCGTTTTTACGTTATGTATTTAGTGCACTAAATGCGGGAGAGGACACAAAACAGTAATTCTTACTTGTATGCAGGGTTAACATACGTTCTCTTTCCTCGGGTGCGCCCTCTTCAGCAAAATAAACTTTACTTATGGGAGGAGTTTTAAAGAAGAAATTTCCTGGCCTATAGCCACGAACCTTGCCACAAAGAGAAAGTAATGTTTTAGGACTATTACAGCTGATGAATGAAGGAGAACAGTTGTTCCCCGGAGTTCATATGTGCGAAACAGAAGATTTGAATTCGCGTGAAAAACACACCCCAAAGCAACATTCATTATCAAATAACTACACAATAAATTCCATTCAGCACAACTGATATATAATATATTTATTATCTAGCGATACGCGGCATGTTTCGGTCCGTAGACCATCAGGTGTGCCATACAGGAAAACTCTGTACAAGGTAAAATGTAAATATTTCACATTTTTGTCTCGTACTCAGTAGAAGGTGGACAGAACCTGTTCTCAAGAAGTCATTTTCAATGGCCGGCAAGTCCTTTGTCTCCTACATTTCAAGCGGTATATCATATTATCTTATTTCTTTCTCCACTTCTTTCCTTGTTATCTCTGTTTTCGTATGAAAAGATATATAAGGACGGTCAATTTTTGCTTTCTCTCGGGTTTTTCCGCTTAAGAAGACAATCGGTTCAACTGTAAACTATGGGCATAAACTGCCCTTAACAGTATGTCATGAGAAGGCTTTCTTGCTTATATCGGGGTTCTTATGAAGAAAGTAAAAATCGTCATAAAATTCTTCTTTTTTAGTCCCATTAGAATGAGGAGTCTGCTTATAGTATGTTACTTAAGACACTTCATTTTCAGAAGTTAAGACAGTTTAAAATCATGTGAACAGATCGTCATGAATCGTACGTGGAGTCTAGGAAACAGGTGGCAGTTGCCTCCTTTAGAATCCTATACAAACATTTCCCTGGAGAGACCGAGAAGCACTACGTAACTTTCAGTAAAATACCAGATGTTGAGACCGTTATTTGACCTAGTTCCTTCCTGCTACAATTCGTCAGTGTTACTGTAACACCAGTCTCTAATATGATATTTTAAATTGGTTTGTTCGGTTACGGTAAGAACTTATTTACACTGCATGCAATTCATAAGTACGTAACTGTTCACATCGTATTAACTTATTAGTGAGAAAGTTACACAATATCTGTACTTGGTTTGTACATTGTAATAATTTATGTCCCCATTAGGGCATGAGAGTCAGAGTAATACGTTATATGGTGAAAATGGCTTCATTTTGTGTAAAAGTTCCGCGTAAACACTTTGTGTAACAGGTGTATTAGATGTGCTTTAGTAAAGCGAGTTGCCAATGAAGGTGCAGCTGTTCAGAGCCATGCACCCAATTTATAGCATGCGAAGTATTCCAAGTTCCACACCTCCTGTAGCTTATTTCTATGAACAACTTTATTGGTCTTATGGAATTGTTTCCAGTAAAGAATGTGTACCTAATGAACGACACCTTCATCTCTTTAAATCTTTGGGTTGTACTGATTGTTCTGAAGTAAAATTCCACCACTGCCGCCCTCCATCCCGATTTGTTGCTTCACACTAGAAAACTGTGCCTGCATTTAGGATTAACTGGACTAAGACTCAGATCGTGTGACAGGAAGTAACCGAGAACCCTGAATTTTCACACCCATAGAATCTGGCTGAGTAACGGATTTGCTAAACTTCAGTCCATGTGGTAAGATATAATGAGCGGGAACTCATCGTGCTCCGTCTCAGTGCCTTCAGGCAAATGGTAGTAGAGTATTTTAAAGTGCTGAACGAATTCTACCTTCCACATCCCACCGAACTAGTCATTTCACTGGTACTGTTAATGCTCCAAAAGCTGTGCCACTCCTATAGTGCCGATACACTGTGCTAAGAAATAAATGAATTTGTTTCACTCACAGTGCTTTTGTTAGATAATTCTTTCTTTGTATTCATTCTGAACGGGACGATATTTTCCTATCACTAACGGCTTAAGATGAATGGTTTTAAAGTTGTACTTGTGTAGGTGTTTAAACCATTGTAAATATGTGCGGTTCGGTAAGATCGGACTGTTTTCCTCCAGAGAATCTCTTTGCGAAAAGTCTTTGTTCCTGATGTATTGAAAGAGACATTATCGTAAGAAATGTCCGACACACAGTCTGGACAGCAGTGTACTGTGCGCTGCAGTGCGGTCGAATGACCACCACCTCTGTAAACTTTAGCCTTTCGGATTCCTTCTTGCTTCGGTAACGTCAGTCCTCTAGGTGTCCTTTTAAGCGGAATATTTAGAGGAGGGAAGTTTGCAGCTCACTTGTTGCAATTCGCCACAGTCCGACTTAAAAACACACGACAACCACACGTAAAATTTCGTTAATGCTGCAAATGATTGTTGTAAATACACATACAGCGTACTTAATTTAAGTAATACGTACAAGTGCAGGTCACAGTTCACAGCACACACCGCCTCATTTACAAACATAATAGGTTAGTGTTCCAGAGAGAAATTGCTGGTGTTTTTTTTTCCGACAAATCTAACGAGACTGGAAAATACGCTCTGTGAGTGTAACGTAGAGTTGTTTAATGTTAAAGCAGATGATTCGTAATAGTATTTAAAGCATTCAGGCGTTATTATGTTTGCATGCATTACCGGTTCTGTTTTTAGGCGCATTCTAAAAATTCCGAAAAGCGACCGTCCGTGGGTTTGCAAGGAACAACTAATTTCCCACTGGACGGATTTTCATGAAATGTTATATTTCAAGGTTGTTCTCATATCTGTCGAGAAACTTCATGTTTGATTAAAATCTGACAAGAGTAACGGCTATTTCTGTTGACGACGTATGTACATTTATGATAATACCTCTCTGCCTTATTATTATAATAAGAAATTTTACAAAATTTATAGAGAAAATCAAAACACATTTTATGTTTAATAAGTTTCTTTCCGAAAATCGCGCCGTTTATGAGATAATGCGTTTTGTATGCAGAATAACTAAGGTTACAGACGCACATTCGTCACATTTGGATTATATAATACTTATTGCTCTTCCACCGGCAACAGTGATTACGCAAACGTCCAGTAATATTTCGTTTACACGTACATTGTCCATCTTGTTAAATAAGCTTGTTATGTTGCACTGATTCTCATCGAATGAGTTGAAGTGCAAGCAAAATTCTTTCTCAAATAATACCTTCCAGATAATCAGTGATGTTTCCAAATTCGTTGTGCGTGTACTGATATGAAGTGAATTTTTTTCCGTTAAACCTCGCAACAGTTTTCTACATCACTCGAATAAAAATATGTGTCGCAGTGAAGTATTTGCTCTAGACTTAGGTATCGAAAGAAATAAATTTGTTACGTCCAGAGTACTAAGTTGAATGAACGAAGATCATGTCTTCGTGAATTACAAACATTCACATCTTTGCTTGTCCAGCCACTTTTCATTGAAAATAATTCTGTCCCTTTTACCGCTGCCGGCCATTGTTCAGTCCAATTTGTCACTTGATTACGAACGTTCCATTGTTAAATTAATTTGCAGTATCACACTATTGGGCTAGCTTTGGAATACCATTATTTACGACGTTTCAGGAGCGCATAACGACTATATGAAAAGGCGCTGTCTTAATTGTTCCGCTGTGACGTTTGAACCAGCAGTCATTAAAAATCAAGAACGATGGGATATGTGGCATGTAAAAGGAGCATTTAGGATGAGTACGCGACTTAAGATTGGAGTAGACCTAAATATTTTATGTCGTGTTCTGTATATTTTCATATCGGTCGGAGTGTGTGCTGTCGGTCAAATTTATGGGGCATCTCGTGGGAGGTAATTAAGCCTCTCTGTTTTTAAATGCATGCCAGTTGGACTTCTGAAATTGGTGCTTAACCTTCAAAAGCCTAGCGATAGCTTTACATACCACCAGGTTTAACATTAAAAAATTCTACGTGGTGCCCACATTGCGTTTATGTGTTTTGTACGGATCTCAGAACAAACAGCAACTTTTGCCTTATAAAATATTAAGAGATTGGTTTTTATAACCGAAGTGGAGAGTGTTTACAGCGCGGTACGCACTGAGTCCTTATATAAAACAGATGGGCTTCGTCGTTAAATGGTTAATATGATACGGTATTTAAGCCGTCGAACTCGCTTATAATGGCATGAAAGGGCTCGAACATGTTGTGTCGTTGTAAACGAGTGTCGTTATAACCGAGGAGTGTAGTGTCATGGTTAACAGTGAGGAATTAATTGGTAATACAGAATATCTGACGTTATAGTTGAGGTGTGGTATTAACCGATGTCGTTATAACCGGGTTCGACTGTATTTATCCGACCCCTGGAAACAAAGTACCTTGCCTCTAAAGCTGACACAGGCTTGCATTTAGAAGATACTACTTTCTGCTTTGGGGTTCCCTTATTTACGTTCAAAATCACGGATTATATATTAAAATATTCCACACTGGATTTCTCTTCGTAGTTTTCTCTGACACCGATTTAAATATTTGTGTAACAGGCCTATATATCTTTTTGACGTACCTCAGCACAGGTGGTATATAATACATCCAAAGTTTTAGTCGCTGGCCGTCCCCGATACAGACTAATGTGTGTGTATATATACATATATATATGTACACACGCACACATATATGTCTACACGATGAGCATTATGCATTATACATTCAGTACATGAGCCAGCCAGTTTCCGTGTTACGTCAAATATACGCGTAGACCTATACACTTCTGGCATGTGCCCAGTTCTCCAGAGATTTACGAGAAGATGCCAATGTTTACGGCCATGTTTCCTACATACACGTACGCGGTAAGGTAGCAGAAACCCATGCCCGCCACCTGATATCGGTCCGCAATAAACCCTCGCCCTTTGCAATATGCCGGCAGGGAAAGCATCGTCTTCTACCAGTCGTAAATTTTAAAACTCGAACAAAAATAATAAGGAATATTTTAATTAAAATTACACTGATCAAGGTCAAATGTGTATACGCATGTTAATCATCGGGATTCTTTCCGTCATAATCCAACTTTATGTCCGTATAGTCACATCATAATATAAATTTGACTTAGTTACGTGTTTCGGCTTACTGCCATCTTCAAATGCAGCGTACATAAACGCCAACATGCGGGTATTTCTTATTTATGTGAGGAACTTTACTTCTCCAGGGGGACTCGCTAAAGGAACTTAATTAGTTAGCTGCAATGAGCAGGATATAATAAGAAAGCAATTTTTATTATGTCCTACTAATTTTATCAGTTATTATGCCTATTCATGGATCTAGTTGAATAGACATGAGTTCGCATGGGTTAAGTAACTTTACGTTTCGTGAACACCTGAGTAGGTGTTATCCTTATTTCTAGCCTGAGGAAGGGATAGTGTGTATATTTTTAACACGGGACGGTGGACAAAGCCCAGACAGGAACAGATTAAAAACCCTCTCTCTCTTTTACGGGCAGAATGGAAACTTTATTATCCCAGGGCCTTCTTATGCTACAACTTGTACTCTGATTCTAGATGAGTGCACTTCTGGATACGTTACAGGTCCAAAGCTTCGCTGATTTTGTTTGTCCTTTGTCACGGTTTTATAAATTTTTTTATTTACAAGAAAGTGTTACAAAGTTCTATAAATATTTTGTTACGAAGGATGAGAAGCCAATAAAACATATAAGACGAGGAAATTCGTTGCTCATCTTCCAGCTTACTTTCCTCAGGTACAGTGAGCACCTTGCACTCACTGTGCCCATCCTTCTAGGTTCTCAAAAACAGCCTGCCACAGGAGGTGACTAAAATGACAGATGAAAAGAGAGGGGTCTACCCTTGGTCTTCACCTTCCTCTTTATTAAAGTGTCACATTTCAGTCTGTCAGTTCAGAAAAGAAAGAAATTAAGGACATACGGACTAATTTTTCGAAATTAGAAACGACGCCTAAACAGTGATCATTGTTCTAGTTTCAGAACTTGTTTTTATGCCACGACGTGTCACCGCCACCCTCACTTATTCTCTTTAGTCAGCCAACTGTCAGGCAGTTGAGCATAATAAAACTGTTTGTTCGGTTGAGAAGTGGAATGCGTAATGTTCTTGATTTACCAACCGGAAATCATTGCTCTTAAGAAAACTGGTACGCGTCGTCAATCCACGACAAGGCTACAACCTGACATGCTGAGACAGAAACACTTGCAGCTTCACGCTTTACCCGTTAGGACGCAAATCCGTCGATCCCCACTCTATTAAGGACTTCATTAGTTCCTCAGATGAGTTCAGTGAAGTGACCGTAAAAAGCCGCGTATAAATGGAAAGAAATCCAAACATTAATTGTAAATATGCGTATATATGTTTTATCTTTCGCCAGCCCGTGTTATGACGTGAATTCTGTGTACGACGTTGTGTAATGTCGAGAAAACTAAACAAGCAACTAAACAAACAGTTTGTCCTGATGGTTCTACTCCGCACATGTGCATCATTTGCTTCATTGTTACTGAATGCATTCAGAACTGCACCCTTGAAAAGATATCCCATTGACTCTAGCCAGGATATAACCAAGCTTCCAGGATGCCATACACTTTTCTTTCCCAAAATGCCAATGGCGTTCAAAGCCAAAGCATTGGTGATTTTCGAGTCAGGTGCTGTAGCCGCGAGAACGTGTCCTGCCGATAATCCGCGGTTCGGTTACAAGACGATACGATCTTTATTCATACTGCTTCATACAGAATTTCCGCCAAGAGTACTTCAGAGAGTTCCCATGTCATGAAAAGCTAATTGTAACTATCTATGCATTACTTGATGTTGAAATAAGAATTAATCCTAGTCCCTTTAAAATGCTAAACCGACTTTTGCCTACAGGAACTGAGGTAAATAGGGGAATACGAGCCAGGAGAGTTGAGCCGCAGCCTCAATTCAAACCGTGTACCTGCCGATTTCCAGTTGTGCGCGTCATTGTCTGTCGCCGAAAGAAAATAGAAACTGTTGCAGAACCTTAAGATGACGGAGTGAACAAGAGGTGTATTTTTGTTTCTGTTTTTTCTGTTTTAGACTGAGACAATAACGTACCATTTCACTGTTCTTGTTTGTTTTTATGACAAACTAATGGGTGCCTGGACGGTGTGGTTCAGTGTCGGTGTTCCTTTGCTTTTGCATCTGTGTAATCCTGCGCACCTGAAACGACAGCTTATTGTGCCTGTTCGGCGTCTTCCTTTCCTGGCCTCTTACGTCAGCAGTGTAATGTCTGCGCATGTGAAATGGCAGCTTCTTTCACTGGTTCAGTGTCTGATTTTGTTGGCCTCTTTTATCAGTTTTGTAATGCTTGCGCGTGTGAAATGGCAGTTTGTTGTGCCAGCTCAGTGGCTGCCTTTCCAGGTCCGTTCTGTCAGATGTGTAATGCCTCCCCATGTGCAATGAGAGGCTATTGTCCCGGTTCTTCATTATTGCGTGCATTGCTAACTTTTTTTTTGGCATATTTGTATCGACTAAACATTTCCTGTGTGTTACAGACATGGACAATAAAGTACCCTGTAGTATCCCAACATATGCTAACGACATTCGAAGCTTAAAAAAGGCAGTGGAAGACACGACCTCTTTTGCGTGCAAATGAATGAGGTATATTTATATTCTGCCTCTGACAAAGGAGTCCTTATTTGTGGTCGCCCTTTTCTGGTGCCGTATCAAAGTGATCCTGAAGGCTGTGTACAACACGGTAAATGACGATGAACGTATACACTGTTTCACGGTAATAGAATGAGAAAATGGGGAAAATGAATGGTGTTCCCGGCTTCCTAATATCCTCCACTACCAGCGACAGTTCAAAACAGGAAACAAATGTTTAACATTCTAGATTAAAGAAGACCTAAAGTCATGTCCCTTCACTGTTCCTTTATGCTTTCATTACGTTTTTATTATTTTAAGTGCCGGTATTAAATGGATTTACACTTGAATAAGGTGTAGTAATTCGTAATAACTGCCGATCCCAGTGGCCGCGCCGTCTAAGGCGTCGGTATGGGGCTGTTCGCTTCCTGGGATTGCGGGTTCGAATCCCGCCGGGGCATGGGTGTCTGTCTCTTGTGAGTGTTGTGTTGTCAGGTAGAGGTCTCTGCGTCAGGCTGGTCACTCGTCCAGAGGAGTCCTACCGACTATAGTGTGCCTGAATGTGATCGTGAAGCCTCGATAATTAGGGGGCCCAGGCCCACTAGGGGCTGTTGCGCCAATGGAAACAAAAAAAATGGTAATAATTAACGGATATAGGAATACAAACTTTCTCCTCAGCTTTGCTTAACTCAATATTCCACAGTTTCAGTAGGAACGTTATGCAGATGTTGTTCCAATAGATAAGACATTCGTTTTGATGTTCGACATCCCCGTTGGCGTGTGTTAGCAGTTATAGTATAAGAAACAGTCAACAGTCAACAAATATATTGTGCCTCACTTTGTTATCTTATGAGGTTAGAACGACCGGTTTCGGTCTATATTAGACCATCATCAGGTTCTGCTTCAATTATTGACCTTCTCTTCTCTTCTCTTCTCTTCTCTGATAAGTAGAGTTTTGATGTCAATCATTGAAGCAGGACCTGATGATGGTCTAATATAGACCGAAACCGGTCGTTCTAACCTCATAAGATAATAAAGTGAGGCACAATATATATTTGTTGGCTGCTGACTGTTTCTTATACTATAATTGCTAAGACATTCATCCCTTAAATATTCTGCCATGCGAGGGGTCCATAACTTCTTCTGAAGCGAGTTCTCCACGGAGTGCCATCTAGTGCTTCCTCTTTCAAGTTCCAGCGTCTTCTCTTTTCACTAAGGACATGCAGTAGCTGCTTATGACATCTTCCTCTTCTTCCCGACACTCCTGTCTTTCCTTCAGTAACGTGGTTTACAAGACAGTATTTACGCAGTGTTTAACCAATCCAGTTAGCCTTCCTTCATTTTATCGTACGCAGGATATTCCTTTCATCCTTGCCTCTATGTAATACTTCTTCATTTTTTACAGGATCCGCCCAACTGATCTTCTGCCCTATCGTCCAGCACTACACTTCAGAATTTTCAAGCTATTTCTGATATATGTTCCGAAGCGCCCAAGTTTCAGAACCATATAAAGCTTTGCTTCAAATGTGGCGTTTTACTATTTTTCTCCTGAAATTTAAGTCCATTTTGCTGGTTAAAGAATCGTCTTCTTTTTATTGTTCTTACACTTTTTCTTCCTGAATGCCGCTTTTGCCACGGAAATATAGGATTTAATTTCACGAGTACGTCTTGCAGCATTTGTTATAAGGCTACCGAGAGAGGTTAAATAGTGCACATTCTCCAGTTCTTTTTATGTATCATAATCTGTACTGGGAATATTTGTCTTGGTTTAATTAAAAGAGCTGTCAGGTCTGAGGTGACCGTAGAGATGACTATCAATTATTGTGCTGACCAGGATGTGAGGTAATACTGCCTGTAGAAATTTACCTACTTCACGAAGTAATGTATCTGAAGATCGAGACAGCCCCTTCCTCTAAAGTACGAGCAAATTTGCAGCAGACTAGGCAGGGTCATACAGCAGGAGGCAATGGTTTTCGTCGTCCTAACCTGGTTTAAACCAATGTTATGTAATTTAAAACAGCAAGAACAAAGCCTACAAAGTTATTTAATAGTTTAGACAGCTTATTAGTATTTAATTATTCAGAAAATGCTTACGGGATGAACGGTCTGGAGATCGAATTCCGATGGGGCGAGATTTTCCGCATGCGTCCAGACCCGTCCTGGGGCCCACCCAGCCTCGTATCAAATGGGTGCTGAGTCACTCATGGGAGTAAAATGGCTGCGGCATGGCGTTAAACACCCCTCGCCATCTAGCGCCTCTAACACCCCTCTGAGCCTTCATGGCCTGTTCTAGTTTTAATGGATGCTACTGCGTTTGTCCCTTTGCATATGTTAGCAGTCTCGTCAACGCTGTCCCACATCTCAGTGGATGTTGCCGTACATATCTAAGCTACTGCTTTTAGGCGCGTTCGCCAAGTTGCGAAAAGCGACTATGAGCTTCGTCATACCTGTCCGTCTGTCCGTCTGCATGGAACAACTCGGCTCCCAATAGAGGGTTTTCATGGAATTTAATATTTCAGTATTTTTCGAAAATCTGTTGAGAGGATAGAATTTTCATTAAAATCGGAGAAAAATAAGGGATACTTTAGCTGAAAACCTTTGTACATTTATGATAATATCTCTCTGAATTATTCTTAGAATGAGAAAATTTTCGGACAAAATGGTAGAGGAAATCAAAACACACGTTTTATGTTCAATAACTTGTTTCCGAAAATCGTGCCGTTTATGAGATCATTTGGAAAAATGTGGTAGCGCCAGACAGACCGAAGGTGATAATGGAATACGGCGCGTGCGCATTGTATACCGAAGAATTAAGACTACAGACACACATTCAGAATACGAAATTCTTATTGCTTTTCCACGACAATGGTTACGCTAAAGTGCATCAATGTCACATTATAAGTGCATTGCCTCTATCGCTATAGTTTACGTTCATTTGTTGCGTATTTCGCAACACGAAACGGATAAGTCATTGCACAACACTATAGCCGGGATATTAAATTTACCTTACGTCACTAAAAGTGCTATTTCTTTATTTATACTCCTCGTCCTAGGCATATACACAGCAGGGTAAGTATGGAGAAGGGTGTGAGTGGAGGACTGAATTTTTTATTGTTGTTTCCCTCTCCCCGTTCTCCCTGCATCACTATATCACACGCCAAAAGCGTCACCCAAGCAAGGATTGGTACCGGTTGCATAAGTAAGCTTTTCTAAAAGGGTTTTGAACGAGCAGCGCCTGCCGCAAACTTCTACAGACTCCCCCCAGTAAAAATGAAGCCATTCATAGTCTTTGAAATAAACCGAGAAAACCCAAATTTCGTATGGAAATGAGGAAACGAGTTTTTCTTTCTTGTACACAAGAGCCATGACTAAACACGTATTGTCAGCTTCTAGAATAAAAAACCCGTAGATATAGAAAGAATATAGCGAGATACGGGAGAAGGTGGCTGGCAAAGAATGTGGATATCAAGCGTCGGTTTGATTGTAACTTTAAAAGTATGCGTGATGAAACTGAGGTTTAAAAAAGTGTAGTCTGTTTTCTATTAACTATGACACACACAAAGGTTTGAAATGATTAAGCTATAGGATTGCTTTAATAATTCCAGAAATATGAGGTGGGAAAGCAAGATGTACGTAATTGATATTACTGCACACATTGTAAAGAGAGAAAAGACTGTAGATCTTTAACGCATTTACATAACCTGGCAGAGCCTTCAGACGATACATACCAACGTCGTGCTTGAATTATTTGTATTTATATCTATACATCTGTGAACATATATCTTACGCTGCTTGAGAATACAACGGATGTACTTCGTCGAGTATGTCAGCATGCTTAATTGTCACACTGACCAAGAACACTTACAGTAGGCGTCCGGTATCCATATAATTTCACAATGAACTAAGAGTAAGTTCCTAAAATATAAATAATTTTGAACACATGCAAAGTGTAAATATGTAACTCCGCACAGCAGTGGGTTCCGACTTGTGGGAGGAACGACGCAGGAGAGATATATACGAAGCTTTATTCAGTGGCTGACAGTTCCGTGAAAATTGGTGCGGTGAAACCATACCTTACAGGCGTAGATGAATTTATATCTGCAATGTCTACGTTTATTTTCTGATCTGCGTTAAATACGGTATGACAGATATACACATAACCTAATTCGGAATGAAAGATTTACACATAACCTAACTGGGTATGACAGATATACACATAACCTAATTCGGTATGAAAGATGTACACATAACCTAACTGGGTATGACAGATATACACATAACCTAATTCGGTATGAAAGATTTACACATAACCTAACTGGATATGACAGATATACACATAACCTAACTCGGTAGGAGAGGTGTACACATAACCTAATTATGAGCAAGTAAGACCGTACTTTTCGTGCGGGCGTAAATTAAATTACATTTACGCGTTTACCGTAAGAGCATACGACATCTTCAAAGTAAAGAACGCCTCGGGAGAATCTCTGTAGTGCGTCATGGAAAACGCTATCTGCGATATTGTTATATGCAACTCAAAAAGTATTCTCTGTGAGGCACGGGCTGGGGCTGAAGAAATATTTGAGCATTAAACACGCTTGATATTCAGTGTCGAGATATCGACATTTGAGAGGTACCGATTGTAAATCTTCTGCTTATGATACCTCGATGTTGTTATCGTACGGAGAAATCTTATAGTTTGTGTTAAACTACGGAGTGATTTTCTGGGAAATATTCGCGAATGAGCATCTAGGGACAATAACAGTGCCAAGAAGCACAACCTGTTACGCCTTTCGGACATTTCTTAAATGGATGAAATGCTATGTTTTTCTGTTTACCCTTGTATTGTTCCTGTTATCGCACACCATGAGACCTGCTATAGCGGGAGCTTTTCAGCTTCTTTGTTGCGTCTTAGGTTTTCTTATCTTTAATCGAGATGTGAATCTCTGAAGGACATTTAGTTAGGTTAAAATAGGGTGACAATAACGTAGCGCCTACTGATGTAATACTGCGAGATTGTAACATAAAAACATGTGAAACAGCACCACCTCCTCAGCGTAATTATTCTAAAATTTTTGCACAGGTTTAAAGCCGATACGCTACAATTTATTGTCACATCTAAACATAGGCCCAGGAATTCTATACACACACTTCTGAAAGACCTTTGTTTAAGAAGCTAGCAAGAAGAGCGGCAAAGGTGTCTGCAGTTAGTTGTTCAGGTTCATGACGCACGTGTTCTTGGTTTTGATAGGTAGAATTTCTTTTTGGCCCAAACCAAGGGAAGGAAATAATATGGAGTAAGGCCGTGACTTAGCGGATACAATTCTCTATATCTGCGACGACCAATCCACCAAATAGGCAAATGGTTGCCAAGCCACGCTCACACAGAATGCGCAAAACATGGTGCTGTTCCATCTCGTGTGAAGTGCAGTTATTTGTAATTATCCCAACTGTCAGGCCTATTCAAGTAGCGTTTATTTAGTCTGCAGTCGCCCTGTAGATAGATCACAATGTATTAACAATTTTCTCTGCCCTTCTGGACTATTATTTAGTGCGGAATTTAACCCTCTGAATGCTGTAAATCAACTGATACAGATGTGACTTCAATTCGCACGTCACAGAGAACACATTCCTTCTTCATTAGAAAGACCAAACCGCAAATGCTGTTTAGGGTACTGGTCTTCAACAGGTGTGCCGAGACCCCTGACCAAGTTTGACGCGAGGGTTTGAAAAGAAGAATCTTTGTACAAATTAAGTAAGCCAATTATATATTCAATTAATTGTTATTGTCACATCATGGTTGGGCTCTAACGGCTAATATTCACTTTATGTACTCAAAAAAGGGGGTTATTATGGTGTACTTATTCAACGATGTTACACGTACTGTGGCGATGCATGAGCGGTATTTGCAGAACGAATAACAGATCAACAGGTGCCACGAACTAAATCCTATGAAATCCAGTCGCAGAATGATTCCTCCGCCTTCTCGTATACTCTAAGAAAACTTTTCGTATTCAAGAATCAAAAGGTAAGTTTCGGTGGTACATTTAATGATATACGTATGTCCTTCCAATTCGTCATTTAAAATAAAACTAATTTAATGTGTTTTATGTCCGTGCGCTATATTATACAAAAACACTAATCACCAACAAATGCACAAAGAGAGTTTAATCGTCAATCGTAACACACTCCTACATGTTTCGACCCTGCTGGGTCATCTTCAGGAAGAACTTTTTTGTTATCGTTACACTAAGGTTGCATTTTATAGTTGAGTGAGAATGTCCTGTTGACTGCGTTGTTTTGGAGACGTGAACTCTCTTCGGTCCCGGCCTGCACTGGGACTGCAGAGAGTTCATGCCTCCAGTACACAGTCAACAGCACATTCTCGCTCGACTGTATAGTGCAACCTTAGTGTAACGAAAACAGAAAGTTCTCCCTGAAGATGGCCCAGCAGGGTCGAAACATGTAGGAGTGTGTTACGATTGATGATCAAACTCTCTTTGTGCATTTGTTGGTGATTAGTGTTTTTGTATAAAACTAACTGTTGGTATATTCTCAATAATTGTTTCTGTAAAACTAAATCAGCATTTAACAAAGCGGAATATTATATGTTGTGAGGGTTTAGGTTTTATTCGAGCCCTGGGATCCATAACAGACTTGTGGCTGGCCGTGGACGCTGTTAAACGTACAGTGGCATCAAACAGAGTACCGAAGTCGTTCGAAACAACAGTAACAGGAAACAACACAAATCAACCGGATTACTTACATGGCGGACATTAAACCTTAAATTCCCAATGATTGCTGTATGTACCGCCAGTTTTAATGTTTAGAAATTCTACGCTCTGTCCACACCTTCAGTTTATTCGCTTTGTGTGTTTCTCAGAAGAGACTGCGATTGTTTACCTATACAGATTAACTGATCCACCGCAAGAATTCATATCGCTATGTCTGAAGCTATCCAAGCGGCAGTGGCCGAGGGATATTAATTGAATGTCGATATATTATTCTAATCTTTAACTAGCATGAATTATTCAGATGAAATATTTCTTCCACACGACATTTCTACAAAATTGTGGATTTGAAAGAATACTTCATTCTGTTTGTACTCTTGATCTGTTAGCTGTTTACATTCTAGGGTCCGCTGTCGGGGTTTGAGACTCTATTGAAAAAGAATGACAGATATTTAAATGTGTGCTGCTGCCTTTGCTCGTTGACTTTTACGATCGGTGTCATGGATTTTGAAGTATTCTTAGAATCTGAACGAAGACGGGAAGAAGTTAAAGAGGAATCAATTTAAAGGGCAACTCAGCCTCTTTGTTAAGTAAACGTTCGAAGATGGCGGATCGGATGCGAACAAATGGTTCCAGCTGTTGGATGACAAAATGGGAAGGGAGAACATACATACATACATAATGAAAAAAAAATCGTAGAAAAGAAAATTCTGGTGCTTGCATGTCCTTCTCCTTCGTTTGTAGCTTGTATTACTTTTAAGACCATCCTTAGGTGTTACCGGATGTTGTTAAATAATTTGTTCTTCAATTTGTGTTCCAATATTGCGAGAAAACCTGTCATCTTGTTTCTTTTTCCCCCGCATGTAGATAAAGAGGTTAAAAATGTGGATCTCTGCATACTGGTTTCGTGTCACAAAGGAGGCACCACAAAAGCGTAGCCTTCACATCCATTCCAGCCTCGTTCTCGTATGTGCCAACCACAGTTTTGCTGCAAGCAGAAACCTGAAGCTAGTGCTCCAGTTACTGTGACGACAAACAAAAAGTTGACAGTTTCGAAAGGAAAAGGTGAAATATGACGCTGAAATATTGCAGTGGTAAGGTGAGGGATTTAGTTCGTCTGTTTTATTGCGTGGAGCCGTATAAAACACGAGCGGGAATTCATATAACTTCAAATTTATCTTCAACGGCTTCTGCGTAGTTTAGGCATTACAAACTTTAAGTTCAAAGTGTATTCGATTTCGCATAAAATTGATATATTTCTTCTTTAGTTTGTATACATTAAATAAACGTCTGCATTCAGAAGTTCGATTAGACGGTTATTTCTGTACTACACAGAACTTTGTTAAAGTTTTATTACGCCGACTGGATGAGGAAATATAAGAGGTCAAACTCCGCATGTAAGCCTATTTCTGTGCTCAGTTCTGAAGATGCCAGCATTTAAAGAACTGGCACTTATCTTTTATACCAATTAAGTATTAACGATTTAACCTTTTAAAGCCTAGCGGCAATTTTTCGTACCACTAGGTTTAATAGTAAAAAATTCTACGTGGTGCCCATATTGCGTTTATGTGTTTTGTACGTATCTCAAAACAAATAGCAACTTTTGCCTTATAAAACATTAAGAGACTGGTTTTTATAACCGAGGTGTAGAGTGTTTACAGCGCGGTACGCACTGAGTCCTTATATAAAACAGATATGCTTCGTCTTTACAGGGTTAAAGCACAGCGGCAACTATCACGCTTATATATGACCTGTTGTAACACTAAACACTCGGCGCACCCAGGCAAAGTGAATTTGTTCTGTGCCGTAGTCGCAATCAATGCCGATTATGTCCCTGAAAAACATTAACGTATTAGTTTTTGTAGTGGAGCTGGAGTGTTCTCTGTCAGGTAGGAATTGGATTTCAGTTATACAGTCGAACTCAGTTACAGCGTAATGAAACAGATTGAATATTTTGTGTCATTATAAACAAGTGTCATTCCAACCGAGTAGTGTAGTGTCATGGTTAAAAGTGAGGAACTAATTGGTAGCATAGAATATCTGACGCTATAAACGAGATGTCGCGTAGACCGATGTCGTTGTAACCGGGTTAAACTGTATATGCGTATAGAAGTATACACGTGCATAATTCTGTTGAATTTCAGTCTTGGATTTTGTACATAAAGGTTCTGTAAGGCTGTCATTTAAATGTGATAACTGATTTCGAAAGTGATACCTATGCCTAATTCATGAGTTTTTTTAGGTTACATTCTAATACCAGAGGCGGTTAGAAAGTAATGCCTCTTATTTTTTTTTCAGAAACTGTAATGAAAATTATAATGAAATTTACATCGTCATGGGTACATCCCTTACAAAGTTGACATTATCTTTACACAAAGATTCCATTGCTATCAACACACTTTTTCTACCTTTGCGTGATAAGCTTTATGCCGGTCGCTTTAAAAACTTTGCTGAAGCCCTGCGGGCCTGTTGCCAGTGTCCTTTTCACCGCTTTAGAAGCGACACGCCCAGCGTCTAACTGAGCTAACATGTACGGCAGTTTCAGCGTACACGCTTGTCATACGTCTTTGAATTTCAGAAGGAATGGCACAAATGCACACCACTTGACAGGGGCCTTCACAGCTCATTTAGAAATATACGAAAAATTTTACATTGTTCATACAGTTCACTGTCGATAATCAACTTACAACACTCAGTCCAACAAAATACACTGCATTTTTTTCCAAGATATTTTATGTTAAAATAATACGTTGAACACTTCTACATGTTTCGATGCCTTATGGGATCATCATCAGGGAATCGGATTAAAGTAACACTGCACAAACTTATTTAACCTTTTCAAGCCTAGCGGTAACTTTACATACCACCGGTTTTAAGAGTCAACAATTCTCCATGGTGCTCACATTACGTTGACGTTTTTTTTATGTGCCTCGGAACCAACTGCAACATGTA
This sequence comes from Coptotermes formosanus, assembly GCA_013340265.1. Taxonomy (NCBI): domain Eukaryota; kingdom Metazoa; phylum Arthropoda; class Insecta; order Blattodea; family Rhinotermitidae; genus Coptotermes; species Coptotermes formosanus. The sequence continues at coordinate 2,557,965 of BLKM01011093.1, read as the reverse complement.
CATTAAACCTCATCAACTGACTCGTTTTTTACAACTGAGGTGGCAAGTGTTTACTGCGCGGTACGCACCGACTACTTATATAAAACAGATTACGTTTCGTCTTTAAAGGTTTAAGGAAGGGTGAGACCTTACGGTCTTATCCTTCCTTAAATATGCAGGCTGTCTCCAAAACGCTGTGTACCAGAATCCATTATACAAAAATGCCTGCATTTTAACTGGTTGCCTTTTTTACATCTTTCTATTGGGAACGTGGATTGGTAATTCGGTTTTGTGCAGTGTTGCTTTAATATGATTCGCTGATGATGACACCATAAGTGATCGAAACAAGTAAGAATGTTCAACCTGACACTGTAAAATAAAATATCTGGGAACAATACAGTGCATTTTGTTGTACTGAGTGTTGTGAGGGAAGTATACGGCAGTCTGTTCTATGGAAATTTCTGCTGTGTCGTTTAGTGGTATTTTTGAAGAAATTCGTGTGAATTATAACATTCCGTAAACACAAATATCGGGTATCACTGACTTTTAATGAAGATGTTTCTTTAGAGGAATTGAACTAATATATTTATAACTTTTATAAGAATCAGAACTAGCACATATGTTGTAGTAGGAACATTAAGCTGATCGCATACGTGATAAGTCTGCTTCCCATCTCCTAATTCCTAACACAGATTAAAATTCTCGGGTGAGTAGCGGAAGGAAAAATATAGAGCTAGAAAATCAACAGACTCTTTGGTTTCGAAATACACATTTTACGTGTTAGATATCTGACATTGTAGACAGTAACAACCACATTAGTACGCTTTTGCTTAGGCCTTATTCTACATTTTAACAAACTCATATGACGTTTAAATTTTAAAAAATGGAGAAACTTATACTGGCATTGTGTGTGTGTGTGTGTGTGTGTGTGTGTGTGCGCGCGCGCGCGCGCGCGCGTGTGTGCGTGTGTGTGTGTGCGCGCGCGTGTGTGCGTGTGCGTGCGTTTGCTCGCGTCGACACTCAGATGCTGACAGTACAGTTATAGAAAGAAAACTAATATTCGCAATCTAATGATTTCCAAATAGATGATGACAAAAATAATTTTCTCATACCTGTTACAAATTGTTTTACACGTTACTGGGTCCAACGTTTTTAATGACATATTATTTTTTACCGTTACTGTGCGGTCGGTTGGCTGAAATCGCGGTAGCACATTTTTTTCAAATGGCCCATTATGTATGACGCAGCTCCTTCTAATTGATTTACACAATAAACGTGCTGAATAATATCATCCTGCTTTTTACTAGTACGGTATGTGTACAAAAATGTACTGTTATCCGAAAATGGCCCTAAGTTCACATACTGTTACGCCCAGTACTCGGTGATGTTCGTGCTTTAATGAAGCTGCTCATCATAAGTTACCATCCAGTGCGTCGACTATACTGCTGTCCCATAAATCATCATCATCTGCCTCTTTTAGCGGATGGAAACGAGACACGGGGCGTAAAAAGTTTTCTGATTGTTCATTCATGCGCAATGGGTCTTTCTGGCACGTCTGTCACATTCCATGACCTCAGCTTGGCATTTTGACACGTTCGCTAATGGACATGTAAATGTTAGCGGGTCTTAAAAGCAACAGTTACACGAATTTTAACACAAGATTTTCATTTTGATAAACAATTTCGTCGAGTACATGTCGGAAGTATAATGGTTACCGGGGCTTTTTCTGGGGGATAAAGCGGCCTAAGCGTGAATTTAGCTATGTCTCCACCTAGTTCCGAGGTTAGGAATGAATGCAGCTATACCTGCGTTCCCCCTCTATGCCTTTGTGGCGTGGACGAGGACAACTTTTAATTTTCATGTATCGAAAACAGGCACACAGTAACTCGCCTCCTTGGTTTTGGAGCGTGAGTGTTTCATGGCAGTTAGATGATATCTGTTGGACCAAAAAGTTATGTATTTCGAATACCAAGTGGAATTATCGGTCATCTTCAGCTTCTCAGTCATCTCCGGTTTATCAAGCGGATGGTCACTTGAACTGCAAGTCCTGTCTTTGTAAAAAAACATTGTTATCTCAGTCTCGTGATCAATATTAACATGAAGAATTAGTTATGCTTTTAAGCAAAGTAAGAAAGTAGTGGTAATACGCAGCTTTAAAACTTGCAACACGTGTCAGGTACGCTATCACTGATTTACAGTTCAGGGGATGCGAAAAGGAAAATATATGGCGTGTCAAGTTTGGTAATTTTCACAGCTTAGTTCGATCTGTAGGTGCCTAAACAGTTGAAATAAAAACTGAAATTTGTGAAATATCTTGTGGAGATATTCAACCCATTAACTTATTTCATTTAAGAGAATATCTAATGTATATATTCCAAGTAGGGATAAATTTTCGGAGAATTACATGAATCTGAATATAATTTAAGAAGTAAGTTCTAAGCACCATCATTACAAACACAGATAAGTTAATGATGCCCATAGAAACTATCTCTGTTTGTTACGAGAAGCAGAAGAAACCTACTGTCGCACAGTATGGACACAATTCGGAGTCCCTATTTCTTGTTAAAGCAGGTGTGAGATAGTTAAAATATTTGGGAACAATCCTAACAAATCAAAACTACATTTTTGAAGAAATTAAAGTCAGATTGAACGCCGAAATTGCTTGATAACATTCGAGCCAGAATCTGTCTTCCAGTTTTCTGTCTAAAAATGTAAAAACACGGCAGTATAATTTTGCCTGTTGTTTTATATGGGTGTGAACTCTGGTCTGTGACACTGAGGGAGGAACATGGGTTGAGCGTGTTTAAGAATAGGGTAATGAGGAAGATATGTGGGCCTAAGAGGGACGAAGTAACGGGGGAGTGGAGAACAGTGCGTCATGACTTCATGATCTGTACTCCTCACCAAATATTATGCGGGTGATCAGATCAGGAATAATGAGATGGGCGGGGCATGTAGCACGTATGAGGGAGGAAAGAGATGCATGCGGGGTTTTGGTGGGAAAACCTGAGGGAAACTGAGCACTTGGAAGACATAGGTGTAGATCGGAAGACAATATTCAAATGGATCTTCCAGATATAGGATGGGGACGTGGGCTGGATTGATTTGGTTCAGGATAGGAACAAGTGAGGAGATTCTGTAAACGCGGTAACGAATCTTCGAGGTCCATAAAATGTGGAGAATTTCTTAAGTAGGTGAAGAACTGTTAAAGGGTTAAAAAGGACTCCGCTCCATGTAGTTAGTTGATACAGAATCCGATAGGTAGCACTATGCTCTGAAGCGTTAAAGCCTTAATGATCCAAGAACGGTTATGTACAGGGCACAAAACTGAGAAATGTAAAACGTTGTTACTGGACGGGCATGTTTAATATCCCACGATTTAAAAAATAGTTTTATTGTGTTGTTTGCGCTTTACACATCGTTGTTTACGAAGATTATTTTCTTTTGGGGTAAGACGCCGAGCTAATTTCTTAATTCTTTTTATTCGAAGAAGTAATTTTTCTTTGTGTACCCTGAATATGGCTGTTCCAAGCTCCTAAGAAAAATCGGTAACAAATTACCAATCAGCACGGCGTCATATTTCAGAAGACTGTAATATCAAATAGTTATGTGTCCTGTATGTCTGTTGCTTTCCTAGTATTGGTCTATTGTTCTGCAACAAGACGTATGATGGTTTTGGGTGAGTAAAAACTAGCTATTTTAGCACATAACTGCCATAACTTTTGAGAAATAACAGCCGGAAACATGCTGGACTTATTCTCAGAGGGTCAGTACTTGTAAAGCTACAACCAAAGACAAAGATGAGCCAATATTCCTCCTTTGACTGGAGAATTGAGAGCAAATATCGCAGACCCCATCGCACCAACTGTACCGCGTACTATGTGGGAGAATACAGGTAATATTGCTCTTGCGAGACTGGAGTAGTAATCAGTGGCGTGCAGTTGTTCTAAAAGCATACACGTGCACAAAACTAATAAATACTATTAATTCCTCAGTCAATACGGTCACGCGGAATTGGAAGTAAAAGTTTACTAATTTTGTACCACAGAAAAAGGAGAAGACAGTTCAATTTGTACATTTCACGCTTCGGCCATTTAATTCAAAGGGCATGCTTTAAGTCATGCCTGAATTCTGTAGTAAAGTTAAAATCTATATGCCAGGAATAAAAATAAATGTATACGTACTTCAGTTAGTGCGAATTCCTCTGTGCAGTTCGACAATTTAGCTTTAAAATGTCAAAGGGCGTTTCCTTGGCTCATTCCTTATTAACCTTTTAAAGCCTAGCGGTAACTTTACGTACCGCCAGGTTTAACATTAAAAAATTCTACGTGGTGCCCACATTGCGTTTATGTGTTTTGTACGGATCTCAGAACAGACAGCAACTCTTGCCTTATAAAACATTAAGAGATTGGTTTTTATAACCGAAGTGGAGAGTGTTTACAGCGCGGTACGCACTGAGTCCTTATATAAAACAGATACGCTTCGTCTTTAAAGGGTTAATGTGATACTAATGTATTTGGTGATTACATAAAAGCTTAGAGAACTTCGTGTAAGACATTATTTGGCATTTGAACAACTATGTAACTCACATATAAATATGCCGTCGTATCGGTTGTACAAGTCGAAGGGTTTTTCCGAGTTTTCTGTCTTAAACAGAAACACTGACGCACAGCAGCAGCAAGAGATGTGTCAACGCTTTGCACAGTAACTTTTGGATTAAGCTGACGCTCGAAGCGTAGCACATTGTAACTGTGTACTTTGTTGGAGTACACAGTGAAAGATGTGTTACAAAGATTATCATGCTGTCTTTCAGTTTGTTTACCTTTGCAGGTCAGGTTTTAAAGAGAGAGCGTCCTTCGTTTCCGTTACCACGGTAAAAAAAAATGCAGCAGTCATCAAGGGTCAGTCACGTTGTGTCCGTATTCCGGGGACCTGCAGATTCCTCACACCCATTTTTGCAAACGTTCTGACCACGTGATTTCTATGAATGTTTATAACCGGCAATTTTGAAATATTAGAAACATGTTCTTATTCTCTTCTGATATTTGCCGGATAAGACTCTAAGAAGTCACGGACAATGATAGGCCAGATAGTCGATTTTTGGTTTATATTCAAATCGGTACTTCTGGTGTGCAAACCATGTACGTTAATGGAGAGGAAACGCCTTAGATAAAATCACACTTTCTGAAATATCTTTATTCAGCCACAGTCGCAAGATGAGATTCTTAAAATCAAATATATATATATATAAATATATATATGTCGACGAAAAATGAGAGTTTCGAAGCGCTGTATACAAACATGGCAAACTTGTGATATCTTTGACGTTGTCACACACTGCCTTAAAGGAAGAAGCGTAAAAGAACACCATTTATGAGTTGTTTGTCATGCAATAAAAATGTATGTGCTGTTTTCGTTAAAATCTCGCGAAAACAGCTCGCTCCTTTGACGTCTATTTTCCGTCTTTTGCGGCAGAAACATAAACAGCGCCGACCGGCTGTTCTCCTGGAGCCTCATGGGAGTTGAGGAAGCAAACTAGTTCTAGGGCGGAAATTAGTTCCTCCTGGAGTAATGACCCAGTGTGTTTGAAATTCCCACTGGTGTATGGATGCCGGAACTGTGTTGAAAACAGAACGTAGTGAATTTATAATAATAACTGAACAATCTTACGTCACTAGCAGATAATGATACACCCTCAAAGAAATTTTAGACAACTTGTAATATCACTTGCTAGCCGAACAGGATGAAGCCCATCGGTTAAACCCGCTGATATTTTAAATAATTAACAAATCAAATACTGACCTTCTGCTAAGTGTTTACGAACATATCTCTGACACAAAACCAACTGAATTAGGTTTCAAATAGCTTTAATGTGATGGCTGTTTGATTTAACATACATAAATGATAATGCCGACACTATTACGCAAACTGCAGTCGATAAAATCTAAGGGAGAAAATATTTCTCGTAAACAAGCAAATATTAAATCCAGTAACAAATACACTAACATTTTACATGCATGTAGGTATATAGGCCTATATGTGCAAGCAAATATCTGTAACAGTGCGAAAAAATATTAATAAAAATTAATAAATTGGATTTCCACATAAAAGGGCTTATTTCCGTTTAGTGGAGTAAATTTAAACGTAATTTCATTGTACTTCTCATACTTAGCTTGGAAATATCGAAGTGAATATAGAAAAAAATATTCACTCGTAGCACGCCGCCTGTGGTACACAGCACACAAGTTGTTTGACAACGATTCTACACGCGGCTTCTCGTAGATAATCGTGTATAGATTTCAGAACACTACCTGCTACACAGCCCGTGGACAGTTTAAGTTGCATCGTAAAGTGCGCATACAGCAAATGGGCGGTACAACTTACAGACAACCAGCATTTGCTGGTGTACGGTGGCTGTGGAGAAGGATGGAGCTTCCACCGTCACTTCACAGCTGAAGTTGCCGGACAAGTTGAATCCGACGTTCCGCAACACCACCACACTCTCGTTAGACACGGACAGCTGTAAGCAAATAAACCAGCCTTTATCTCCCTTGTTCAGTGAGCGGTAATGATAGGCTAGGTTGGGGAACTCGCATTGTAGTATTTCATAATTTTACTTTCTGAAACGTGGCTGCATCTTGAGCAGATGACATAAGCAGGAGGAAGGAACAGCAGGCTGGGCAAAATTGCATAACGAAGGGTATCAATATTTGTACGTGTCCCCACATATCACCTGGTGATGAGGTTGAGGAGTATGAAGGAGACGAGGTACGTAGGAGATATGACGGGGTTTAAAAATGTATACAAGATTTAGTCATTGAACCTAAGGGAACAAGATCTCGTAGAAAATGACAAGATAATGCTGCAAGTCATGTTAGAGGAGCGGGGTGTGAAGGTATGAATCGAATCGACCTTGATCCGGACAGAGTGCTGTTCCTTAAAAGAGGGAGAAATCTCGTGACTGAGCGATTGTCTTGACACACGCTCAAAATATAATTTAAGCTGGTTGTTTAATTTTATTATTCGTCACTTCTACATAAATCCGCCGTTTCAAATTCATATCCTTAGCCAGCGCTTTGCAAAGTTCGTCTTACGTGTTCAAAACTCACTGTACATTTCTAGACGGCCACTGTTGAGTGCTGTCATTTGACATGTGGACGGCTTCCGGTCACCGGGTTCACAAAAGCTTCTCTGAAACCGTAACTCCATGAAGCACACAAGTACGCCTTATATTTACGGTTCTGGATGTTTTCAAAAGTAATGATTCCTAGACAGATGTTTCGTATTTTACATCCCTGAATAGTAAACATTCATTACTGCTACACTTGTCTTTGTTATAGTGATAACAGGACGTAAGCGTATGTTTGTGTGAAGACGACTTTACATATTCGTAATGTAGACACTAAACGGAGAATTAATCTTTAAGCTTTCAATATTATAACAGTAACACACAAAAGGCATGTAGCAGGCCTGCTTGTACCTACTTGGAAAAAGGTATTCCTCAAATACTACTTGCACGGAAGGTGTATAATATGAAGTGTAAACTAAGAGCAATTCAAAGCGAGCATAGTTAAATTGGACATACACCACTTCCAAATTAGACAGTTTTACATCCAGGTTGTTCAGTTCAGAAAGTCTCAACAGAACAGGTCGTGCACTACGCGTTTTAGTTGTTTCATTGTGTGAAGATGCCGGTAGAGACTTCATACATCTGGTACTGACTCACTGTTCAGAAAGTGTTCACATACAAACACAAACAACAATTAATTTCGCTATGAATTACTGTGATGACTTTATGTTTCAACTAGTGAGAAACTTCAAACGCAATGCATTCAACGTTCTCCTTGCTTCATTCGAACAATGATATGATGATATTCTTCTGAAGACAGCCTCTGCCGCTTAGTAATTGCTATCTATGCTGCTTCCAGCGAGAAGAGAGATTTGATGGAGATCAATGGAGTCTACAACCACATCTTCCTTTCAAATTTTGACGTCAAGATTGAGCATTGGTCTTTGTTCATGAGGAAGAAAAGGACATCATTAGTTAGCTTTCTTCTAGACGTACACACGAGACTTGGGGTCGGAAAAGAAGAGGGAAATACTAGTAAGTCAGGAAGGAAAGCAGTAAGCTATGATGCCAGAGGGAGCAGAAAGGTGAAGCGGAGACGGTTAAGAATAACTCAGAAAGAAAAATGAGAAGAAAAATTGGACATTAGAAACGAAATACAGAAGGAAAAGAAAGAAGAAAGTATGGACTTAAAATACAATCCATGATATTAGAGCCTACGAAAGGAGGAGTAGGTTAATGTAAGGAAGGAAATCAGAAAAAAGTGTGAAAATGGAAGTGTAATCAAAGTATGTTCCCACGTAACAGTTACAGATATGAAGACTATCGACGTAATTCTTAAGTACAAACGTTACTGTAGGTAACACTCTCAGTGCTGTGTAGTTCAGTGCAGAAGTAGCAGACTTAATTTCTTTTGCGACAATTACAGAACACGCAGAAAATTCTTTCTAAAGGACTTCTCCAGATCCGTCCGAATCGGATGGAAGGGTAAAGTAAAAGAAATTACAATGACATGGGTAGGAAAAGAGTGACGAACTGCAGAGAGAAGCAGAATGTAGCAGAAAGAAGAGAGTGGTAATGAAGGGTGGAATTTGGCGGTCGTGGCTTACTTGTAGATAAAGTTCGATCGACTTACTGGAAATACGGACAGAAAGAGAGGAAACTCAATCGGAACAGCGTGACCTTTAGCTGATACTGGAACCTAGTACCTCCCGTATGTATGTGACGTGTATGGCCCGTAAACTGCACTGTGCGTTTGGGGTACGTGGTGCAACTGGGAATTAACTGTTCCGCTTTACCATTAGGCTTTCTTAAGAAAAGAGGTAGGCCATCACTTTAAGTCTATCGTTATACAATTGCGTGAAGAACAGACGACAGAGTGTAAGAAAAACGAGGAATTGTTGCAACTTGAGTAGTTCTTCAATAAAGAAGTATACATTTTAAAGAATGCTGGTACAAAACCATCCCCTATGCCTAACATTTACAGAAAATCCGGCACCCTCATCTGGAAGTACTAATATACTATTACTAATCTTATTTAATGTTATATTTTAACGAATTTATCACGTTTATTAGAAATAACATAATTTTACAGATTAACTGCTTTTGACTTTTCATATACTTCTATGATATTTGTGAGGTTGAGGTATCGAACATCTAGATGGATGATGTAAAATAATATCCTATCCTGCAACTTGTATAATAATTTCTTTAGATCTTATTAGCCTGATGATGTTTTCTTGTCGAGCCGAAGCATGTTACACTAAAGCCATGTATTACACACAGAGCATAGGTGTGATTCACTGTTATTATTCATCTTGCTGACTCACAAACCCGCAAACCAACCAACCAACAAACCAACCAAGTTTTAGTCTACGGATAAAACGCTGTCGCTTTCGGTTTCATTACATATAGAGAGTAAACAGAAGCCTTTAAAATAAATAATTGCTTTTTATTTTATGGTATTTCCCCAAATGATGAGGTTTCCATTCTAGGATAACCTCGGGAGCTTTGCCACTTTCTTAGTAGAAGACCTCTGTGTAGGCAACCGGTATGTCATCACATTTGTGCACCTAGTTTCCTCAACGTCAACTTCTGACAACACTCAATATATCCGGAGAAGTTTACCTCGACCAAAAAATTTCTGTTTATAGAGTGGCCCTGTTTATTACAACGTTTATAAGATATTAACCGGAAAAAATAAAGATTGTAGAAGTAAAACTAGGAGAAATTCAATCTAAGGTACCTTATGATAATTCAGACATTATTACCTACAGTTTAAACCTCCGAAGTGTAGGTGTATTTCTCCCAAGAGTTGACAAACGAAGTAGCGAAAACAACAGAGTAATTAGAAGAAAGAGCTGAACAGAATTTAAGGTAAGGCTGTGTGTGTCATCTGGCAGCCTCGAAAACAGCCAATATACTTAACATTTTTGTGAAGGAGGCTGCAAGTTTTGCCTTATGTCTGATATTTAACAATATCCCTTATCCTATCTGGACGTTTCCTCGAATGTTGCTGCAAACGGAATTCTGGAATTCACGTTCCCTGTTTATTTCGTAGTTTCCTTAACACTCACACCACTGGCAACTACAGGATCATAACACTCACACCACTGGCAACTACAGGATCATAAGCCATCTAACCGAATGTGCAATCGTATCGTAACGTGGATGCGATCTTTTTATGCTTCCAAACTTTATATTTTCGCTTCCGATTTTTTCCTGCCGCTCAAAGGAACAGAAGACAAATTTTATCTGAGATAAAATGCGTGCAGCGGTCTTTCTTTCATTCATCCCACTTGTTACTGCGCTACATTTCATTTTCCGAATAAAGATAACCGATCGACTGTAAACATCAAATATATTAATATTACCTTTATTTCAGATTTTAAGCTTCTTTAACATAATTTATTGCACAGTGGATAGAATATATGACAAGGCAGTTCCATTTAGTTGTATTTTTAAATAAAAGCATTATACATTTTATTAACGTGTAAAGTATTGTCTTTAAATGTAAGATTTTCATTTTCTATTACTTCCCCTCACGAAGTAGTAAGTGACATATGAGCTTTAGATCTGAGATTCAGTGGCGGAGTCGGGTAGAATACATTCTGAATGCTCTAGCCTTTTAAATGAAACAATATTTGGTACGGCATTTGTACACTGATGCCAGAAAGATAGTATGGCGGGATTGCAGGCTTTCCCCGCGGCGTAGTTGAGGTCTTCTATCTTCTGGGACGTTACACAGTGTATTTCCTTACAACTACCAACATACGCTGCGAAAAGTTCGGCTCATTTTAACGTGTATTAATTATTCCTATAAACCAGATTTTGTTGTCCTTTTAAAACGTGATTTTTAAACCCAACTATGGAAAAATGATTATTTTTTGTACCATTGCACCCATGATGTAGATAGAACACGTCTGTTAATTGGAACTGATTATATACATGTTATACTGTTTCTTGCTGTTGGAATAAATACTCCCCGATGTTTGCAATAACTATTGTGTCTGAACTATCGGACTGCCATTATTTCCATGAAATCGTCGTCTGTGTTTACACTCGCCATATAGCCTATATGTCAGTTTCATATTATGTGTTTTTATGGAAGATTTAACAATCCCCTTTATGAGGAGCTTATATACAGATTTTACACACAAGGAGTCTTTGAAAAAGTTTCCAATACCGATATAATTACTTTTCCTGTTAAATTGACTGTAATTTTGAATTAATGGATACTCATGTGTGTAAAATGAGGTGATGTATTTTGTCATTCATATTACCATGTGGCTGTCTGTTCACAGCAGCTCTTAATTGCATATACATGAAGAGAAGTTTTATAGTTACCAGACTAGTTTAGTATTAGTGCTAGGATAATGGAAGATTATAATTATTTAGGTATAAGTATTTATCTGGTTACATTTTTAACTGTTTATTCAAAATCAGCCAATGTGATTTTGTTGAATTTATTGTCTTTAATAAGATTAGATAAATTGTCGTACGTAGGGTATTTGAATTGCGACATTAAGAGGCTCTGCCACTAAGCTGCATACTTAGTGACTTGTTTCGCGTTGCTGTATTTACTAATCCTGCTTATTCGTGCGGTTCCAGTATCGAAATAATCAGCTTAGTAAAAAAATATTACATCACGACTAATAAAAATGTGAATAGTTGCTAACTTTATTCAAAATATCTTAAAGCTAAGGAAGCACTGCTTTGGAACCATTAATTAAATTTCCACTACTGTTGTGTTTATAGACTTTTATGTTGAAATTAGTTGTAATGTTCGCCTCTTGTTTGACTTCTGTGCAGCAGCATATTCGTGCTCCTTACAAATCAGAGCGCTTTAGTGTGCACTAAACGTTTAATGTTTCATTTTTTGTGACTTACATGTCCGCAGTTCTGAGATGCTGACGACCAGTTCCAGCAGATCTTCCTCAACCTTGTCCGGAATCCATCTGTCGTGAATACTCTGTAAAAAGTGCCTCCTGAGTTCGAGGAGGTAGTAGGTTAAATCTTTCACTAAAGAAGGTTTTGCACGAAACGCAAATTATGGATTTCAGTGCGGGCAAACAGATGTATTCACAAACACAGGTTTTACATCACAGATGTTCTTGACAGGCAGCAATATTTTAGGGGATGTTAAGTTGCAGAAAGACTGGCATTTATCACAAACGGAGATATTCCAACACAAGGAGTTCGTCTTGACGGCTATCCGTGATCTACGAGTAGATAATGCAAGAGGCTGAGCGCTGCAGGAGATTACTAACTAAATAACTCCCACAATCCTTCGGAAACTTGGACAGACTAAAGGAGGAAGTTTAGATGGCACTGAATCGAGGCGTCAATTTCGGTCTGCTGAAGAGATGCAGGGGGCGCCGTCGGCTTCAGGTCGTCGCTGATGAAACCGATTACGTGGAGTGACAATGCGACAGGGGAGTTCTAGAAGTCATGGGCGTTCAAGTGGCCGAAGAATGAGAATGTCCAGCAGAAACAGGGGAAGGACCAGTAGAACAGGAAGGTCCAGTAAAAGAAGAATCCTGCTGAGGTGGAATGGTGGGAGCCGCCTATTCAGTCGAGTCAGAGACTGATAATATCGTTATCTATATGGCCCAATTAAACTGGTGCTTCGCCATCATCTTGCATGAGAACGGAAACAGAACCAATTGTCAAAACGCTGTGTTCATTATTCGCTATTTGTAAATACTGGACAATATGCGAAGTAAAAAATGCGAGTGGTTATTAGCATTAGTTTTTCCTGTCATTAGCTTGTGTAATCCTTACTTTTGTTCGATTAAAGTCAATTCAGAATTTTATTGAATTTCGAGACCAATGGGGTTTAGAATTTTTAATGTCCATTCGAATTCCGATTAAGTAAAGTATACAATAATGGTTAAACAAATGTTTACAACATAAAAATTCAATAAATCGTACAGAGCCCTGCAATATTTGCAATTCGATGATAATATTTAAAGTAGAAAGCAAGATAAATTTATTTATGTTAATCAATTTAGTAGCTTTGTTCTTATAATCGAGTGAGTTTTCAACGCATATCCCGGCTGTGACTGTGAATTCGTAATGCATTTGTAAAATGCGGAATATAGTGTATTACGGTAGTTACTATTTATATTTTTCACCAAGCTTAGCTGCAGAATTCCGACAGGATTCCGTTTCTTTCCGTTGTTGGATGACCTTAAGGAAAAGCGAAGGTACTGGAACTCCAAAAGAGGAAGCACCAGATGGCACTGTCTGTATGGAGAACTAGCTTTGTTGGACTCTTGAGGACCTGTCGCAAGATAGACTAGCGAAGGACAAAAAAACCTTACGTTATATTATTGTGGATATTGTGATAATGATGTAAACTTTTCTAGAAGTAGAATACTTCCTTCAATGTTGTCGGTCATGTAGTTCTTGTCGCATTGAGGAATGAACTGCAGACGGAATAATATTCTCTACTTCGTCGTGCAGAACTGCAGTAGTCACAAACATTAATCTACGTCTCCGGCACTGCATTCAGCGCTCCAGTAGGCAAGTGATCCAGGCTGACCTCAATTAGAATTTTCCTTACGAACACGTAGACAATTTTGTGAGAAACTCCCTTCTGTTTCGTCCTGAATAAAGTGTTGGAAGAAGATCAGCTGCCAGCCACGTACGGTGTGTAACTGAATGCAGCTGTATTACTTTAATTGTTGGAGTTAAGAAACGCTGCAAAGGAAGGAAATAAGAATGGCAGGCGAGTGGGTGGTCGTACGGGGTTCTGATCACTGAAGTGCTTTGTAATTACCGTCATTGTGCTGGGAGCCGTTGTTTCTTCTTTTAATGATTCTCAGGACGTGTAACTACGACAGACCGACGTTAGAACTTTACTGAAAGTAAAGATACTCGTAAATCGAACACATTTATTTTCTTTGTGCAACAACCAGATTCGAGCTATCGTTATAATGTATCGGGTCAGATTTACAGTGAAAAGAATGACAAAATCCTTTGTCGATAGTATGAACCTAAGGGAAATCAGCTTACAGAATAATTCAGATAGTTTCTTGAGGAAAAGATAATACTGAGGCTGTTCATCGCTGGATATGATTAAGATAATTTAACCTCTTCCATGTTGAGGTATAGCGTCTTTCGTTCGTTTGTGTTTCTGTGTGTATAATTGTATGAGTCTGCATATTTGTAGGCGTCTGTACACACACGATACATTACGGGCAATTTTTGTCCAAGAAAAGTGAGACCTTTTTAAGTTTCTAAACAAAAGTACATTTCAGAAGTAGCACATGTAAGGGGGAAGTGATCTGTATTTCGCGCTGTCAGACGGAACATGAACTGTAATAACGCATTTTCCTGAACGACATATCTCGTTTGTGGGCTGGTAAAGACTGAAAATATGGGGTATTACAGATACGTGGTAGCTGTGTAAAGAAAAAAGAAGCGCGGTGAAGGGACGTAAAGCATCTTGTGAAGAGACTGAGTCAATACGCGCAGCGAGAATATACGGTTGGTATTATTATAAAGTAATAAAGTTTTATGAATTATAAAAATGTGATGAAAGTGGATCGAAGTGGAATAATTTTAATACGCATTTAAGAATGAAGTGTCTGTTCTAACTGTGTAATTAATAAGAATAAATATACTTTTGAAGTGGAATAAATTTAGCAGGTAAAGTACAGTGGCATTATTTCTCCGTGACGCTGATCATTTTTAGAGACTATTACCATGATTAACTTTCCTGAACACATAAGCGTTCGCTACTGAGGGAGTACCTTGAAATGTGTAGCTTTTTGGCTGCTTTCGTAGTAGCTGGTTTTATTTTCACGACCTTCAGTATGGACTGTAATGTCTTATGACCTCAGTCAGTCAGTTAGTGAATCAGGTACCAAAGGACACCGATACTATTTACGGCATTGATTGAGTAGCGGTACTTAACTCGGACTCCAGTGAACATAATCCTGACAGTCCTTGTGCGCTTACCGTTGATTTGTTGGGAAACGAAAGTACCAAGTTTAAAGCTAACTGGGGGAAATTAGCAACAACACATAAATAACTCCATGGGTAGGAGTCCTTCTTGAGTAACTGATGTTACCCCAGTAGCCGATATGTCCTCCGCCTTTTATTGAAAGCAGAGCCACATTACAGTGTTCACAAGAGCCCGCCACCGGACTAAATTCTGAGCCAGATGAATCCAGTAAACACAGACACATCCTGTTGTACATGATCTGTTTGAATATATTTTCCGCATAGCAACTGTGTTTCTAGAATCGTTTCTTTCCTTCAAGTGTTTAGACTAATCCGAATATTTTACATTAATTTTTTCTCTGTATGATATGTGACAACTAACTGACATTCAGACACACTCAACCTATATTCTTCCCTTAGGCTAAAGACAGAATTTTACATCCACACGCAGCAGTAAAATCCTTTGTGTTTTAGTGTTAATCTTTACGTGTGATGGGAACCCACAAACTCTGGATCTAAATCAGTGCGTTCTTTATTTATGGAAATATGTGAGTCCTAAATATTCTGAAATTCTTATCATTTTTAAACATTTGTTTGCTAATTATACATTAAAATTCTGATTGCATTCTAGAGAGTCATCAGCACCGCTAAAATATCGCAAAAGACATTTAGCAGAACTCCTAAAACCACAATTTAACGCTTTCAAAAAATAATGTTATTTGTCTCATGTTGTGTTTATCCTACTCTTATTAACCCTTTAAAGACGAAGCGTATCTGTTTTATATAAGCACTCAGTGCGTACCGCGCTGTAAACACTCTCCACTTCGGTTATAAAAACCAGTCTCTTAATGTTTTATAAGGCAAAAGTTGCTGTTTGTCCTGAGATCCGTACAAAACACATAAACGCAATGCGGGCACTACGCAGAATTTTTTAATGTTAAACCTGGTCGTATGTAAAGTTACCGCTAGTCTTTAAAAGGTTAAGACCATACGACTTAGACTTAAGAACGATGTAAATGAATACTGGTAACAGAAGTCAGTACCGGACAGACTGCTGACAGGACGGTAGAAAAGTCGAAATGTAGGCCTGCGCGTTTTGTTGAACGTAACAAATTAAACTGCAATATTTATTTGATTTTTCACATGTAACTGCTATACTCTCGTGACGTATGAAGTACTGTATTTGTATAAAATAATCATAACTACTAAGCTGTTACTGTGTTTTACACAACGTTGCTGTCTTTTTTGTTCGATTTTAATAAGCCGCCAGTTTCATACAATAAATTGCCTTCTCATGTGCTCTGTGCTAAGAAAAAAAATCCTAAATTAATTACAACCTGCAGACGAAACTGCAAACGGCTGCAATCAGAATTTGTTATAAATTCATCCCGAGTCTCAATTTTAAAAAATGCTATTAATTTCGTTCACTAAATTATGCCCATTTAATGGAAGTCACTGTTCTATTTTTTGCTTTTTAAGCTACAGTGTGTTAGAATGAACGTATGGACTGACCGCAAGCATTGATGTTACATGTAATAACATGTTTTTCTATGGTTCTCTCTGCTCTCGTCTCCATCCTCTCTCGTTTCTCTTTCTGTAATCCTAACCGTCAAGGGGGGTTTCAGAAGCAATGTGCAAAATTCGCCAAGATTCCTTTACAGAGAAGGAATTTTTCAAAGTCCGTAAGCCAGAGATAGCAACAGCAGAGGGAGACTCGCCGCTGTTCTGCAGCCGTCTTCTTATATTACATTATGCAATTTGCATACAGGAATTGTAACACCGTAAATTACGTTTCATACTAATTAACTTACAAGTCAAGGAAGAATTAGTATCGCTCGGTATCAAGCTAGAATTAGTCACTCGGCAATTAATATTTGCTTATGTCAATGAAACATATCATCCGCTTTTCTTATCGTGTTTCTGCAGCCCAGAACCTGAATGACGTTATTTCAGAAACTTTCAACGACAGAACTCAAATTCAGGGTTACTGGGCGCTGCCAGAAGTAGCCGATACCTACCCAGACTCAAATACCAGAATTAAAGAGGGTGTATAGCGTTTGTAAAACAGGAACTGCATCTTCCGCCCCTTATTCGACTGTCACCTGATTTCATCTTTAAAATATCGCAGGTTGGAAGTGCATAGAACCTTAAAATTACATAGCGTAATTTTATGGGCACAGATTTATAGTGACTATATGCATCCTGTCTTTTGTTTCACTTTTTACGGTAGGTATCACAGGAAACCAAAACACCCTTCTCCACTCTTTTTGTTAAAAATATGAACCTATCTGTTTCACTTATTCAGATGTCACTTGAGGGTATGGTGCCACTGCGCACAACACGTTTCGATGAATGACATCGCAGCTGTCTGTGGTTGAGAAACTGGTGGTTGGTTTAGAACTTGAGTACGATGTGTTATAAATGTGACAGATTAATAATAGGTCATTGCGAGCCAGGACTCACATATGTACTGTTCTATGCATTTAGTTACTTAACTGTTGAAAATACTAAACTACTCTGGGTAATATACTTTTTTCATAAAACACCTCACTGCATCCATCTTACGACTCTCATCTGCCCTCGTTTTGTGGACTCCAATTTACTACACCTCAAATGCTTGTTCTAAGTTCAAATTTTACCTCATCTTGCTTTCAAATTTACCTACCGGGGCTCATGTGGTGTCTCCTTGCGGCAGGTATGAACTCTCCAGTCTGCTCAAAGCACGATCGGTACAGAATATAACTCACAGCCACATTAACGCTACATTCCACAGCAGGCATTTTTCACTGTACTTAACATTCACAGAAGTAAGCTTTACATTTTATTCATGGTTCAAACCCGTCTATCTGTCAAGTATGGTAGACGAGGCACTCTTGCACTGCTTTGCGTGTTATCGTGTATAAAAAATGTCTTCCAATAGCCTGAACCAGCATTCAGCAACGTCCGCTATACACCCGTAATGTCGGGTACTTTTCCTTGGTTCTTCGATACGATAATCCTCATTGGCTGATTTGTGAAGCACAATTCCTAAGCAACGAATTAATCAACAGGGCGGGCAGTGTAAGTAAAACGCAGTATTTAGGCGCGTTCGTGTAACCTTTGTGCCTTGCAAAAGCAATAAGCATCACATATTCTGTGTGTGTGTGTGTGTGTGTGTGTGTGTGTGTGTGTGTGTGTGTGTGTGTGTGTGTCTCTAGCCTTATTTATGCAGCACGTAGTGCTCATGCGCCGTATTAATATTGCCTTGTGTGTCCTGTCCGACTGTTCCATATTTTTCCACATTACCTCATAAACGGCACGGTTTTCGGAAAAGAGTTATTAAATACAACATGAGTGTCTTGATTTTCTCTAGGCGTTTCGTCTAAAACATTTCTCATTCTACGAAGAATTCAGCGAGATATTATCATAATGTACATAGCTCTTCGTATAAAGTACCCGTTATTCTTGTCAGATTTGAATTAATCTTGAATTTGCTCGACAGATTTTCAAATAATCCTCAAATACAAAATTTCATGAAAATTCTTCCAGTAGGAGCCAAGTTGTTCCAGGCGGACGGACAGACGGACAGGCACGACGAAGGTAATAGTCGCTTTTTGCAATTTTGCGAAAGCACCTAATAAAATTTGCAGTCACTACACTGTTGCCATGACGGTAATTAGAAATTACCTTATCGACTCGTCGGGCCCAAGGAAAATGGGTTATAATGCGACATTGAAAGCAACACTTGTCACTTTTGAACTAATGGATTTCAGGAAAATTATTATTGTTTGTTGTGAGAAACAAAACTCTCTCGGCGAAATTCTGAGTTAATTGCGATGGCATATATGAAGGGCACCGTCTATTAAAGGGTTAAATGCACAAAGCGTTTAGCATTTTGTAAGCAGTTTTCCGTCTGTACAGAAATTAATTAGTTGTTGTAACACGCAAAACCACTCCACGATTTTGAAACCGAAATTCACAATTACTGCGCTTTATGCATGCAGTTAACAAATTATATGGCAAACTGCTATCGACATTTGTAATTTGTCCATTACTGTGTTAAAATTCTCGTGCAAACCAGAGTAGATACGAATCAGGTAAATAGAATAGTTACCTAATACAAATTATGTCAACGGAATGAAACATTATGGAACTGAAATGGCAAGTATGCAGATTTTAATCCGTACACTGACGACAGGAACAACTGTAAGTATATGATAAAGCCAGGCGGCCTTTACCCTCATGCTGCCTTGATCACATCATAATTTTTTACTGTAGAAGGTTTGGTGCTTACAATCTCATTCGGTGGGTCTGAAATTAGACTGTAGTTTTTATCTAACTCGAACTTTCTGCATGACTCTCTTCCACTCCCTAGCAGATGGATATGCTATTTAAGGACATTGTCTTTCGAAATCTCTGCAGGTTTTCTCAACGTAAACGACGTCCATATATCCAGTTTTGTAATTTGTCATGTGGTCTTTATTTTTCCTTTCCTTTTACCGTCTGCGAAGGTTAATCCAAGCAACAGACCGAGACTTCTTCGTAGTTCTCATACTTTTCGCCATAGTTTTTAGGGAAACAAATCAAAAAACTAAAATGTGACGGAAATCAGCATTCACATGACAAATTCATTCCCACATCTGTATTTTTTATTACGCCAACCACTGCACACAATGGTGCAGTAGTTGGTGTAATAAAAAATATTGATTTTGAAAGAAGACTGCACGGAGAATGTGTAATATTAAGTATGTCACTCCCACATTTTTGTCGGAAAATCCGAAGGGGTAAGATAACCACTTGGTAAAACTGTGTGAATGTATTATGATAACAAGAGAATATGCCTTGCGAAAGTGCGGCGTGAGTGTGCAGACAGAATTTATCTAATTCAGAATACGGTATGATGGAGTGCTTTTTTGAGCACGAAAGTTCATGTTACATGTCTTTAAAGGACGGGAATTTTCTAAATCGCTTGAGTTACTGTAAGCTTATCAGAGATGTGTAGCATAGCTAAAGTAGTCGCTATAAAGACTATGCTGTGGGCTGGAATATTGAGGAATCGTGGTTCCATTTCCAACAGGGGACAAAGAAATTCTGTCTAATCCGAAAGGTTCATCCGGCTGCAGTCCAACCAGCCTTTTCTTCGGAGGGCACCGTGTGTTCTTTCCTCGGTGGTTAAGCAGCCGCGGCACGTGGCCGGTCATACACTTCCATCTAGTGCCGCGGTTAATCTAACTTACCCCCTATGCACGCCAGTGCCATCATGGCATGCATAGGGGTAGCTTATCAGATTCTCAAGGCTGACAGTGGTTCACCGAATTAGCGATCCGAAGAAAGTTATGTCTCAGCTGTAATGTTTTTGTTACAGTTTCCTTCATTTACCTCATTAAATAAAGTAAGAATTGTAAGTACGGCGACTTTTGCTTTTGTTACTCTGTTAACCTTTTAAAGCCTAGCGGTAACTTTACGTACCACCAGGATTAACATTAAAAAATTCTACGTGGTGCCTACATTGCGTTTATGTGTTTTGTACGGATCTCAGAACAAACAGCAACTTTTGGCTTATAAAACATTAAGAGACTGGTTTTTATAACCGAAGTGGAGAGTGTTTACAGCGCGGTACGCACTGAGTCCTAATATAAAAGAGATACGCTTCGTCTTTAAAGGGTTAATCTCTTACTATCTTATACACGTACAGCCAAATTAGACAGCTGGAACGCCTAAGTTTTGAATATTTGCTGTAAAGGCAAAGTATCTGCAGACGGAAATTCTGTGGCCTAGATGTTCGGTTTTCTCGCCATAAATCCAATCACAGATATTAACCTATGCATTATGAGTCTCATCATTTAGAAGCTGAGCTTTGAAACTTCGGGTTTTCGTAGCCTTCCGTATTCATTTCATTCTACTGGATACCGTGGGTCAAAAATGTGGAAGTTGCTGTGTTGTTTATAATTTTAAAACGTCTTCACGCACAGACGAATCTGCAATGAAGCCTTCGTTATCTCTGCAGTAGAAGGAAAGCTGTCCCTGTGCACGCCATGAAGGTACAGCTCCACTCATTTTTAACTTCGGCACTAGATGGAGGTGAGTGCTAAGCTTCATACCCTGGTCGCTTCACCCCTCGGGGGGGGGGGGGGGGTAACCGATACCCATGGAATAGGGGGTTTGGAGGACTCCAGAGCTGGTCTGTACAGCGTGGAGAGGAGAAAAATCCCTTCCCCTACCCGTAATCGAACCGTGATTCCTAGGTTGTCCAACCCGCAGCCTAGTCACTGCACCGATTACATAAGCCCAGTAACTTCAATCTTACCGGTACAGCCGACATTGGAAAACAAAACGATTTAAAATTCCTCATATCAATCTGAGTGAGATAACTCCATCTTTCACCGTGCTTTTGTAATGCGCAGTACTCAGTCGATTCCACTCTACGACTGCACGACTTTCATTTCACCAACATGAGCTACACTATTGCCATTGTAATGCTAATTCAACCCACAATGTTGAATACGGTTTTGTTTACAGTCATAAATAAATCATGTAGAATAAATTCAGACCGGTCATCCATCAAGTAATCGTTTCAATAAACAGCTAGTTTACACATCATTTGTGCATCTGCAGAATTGGTCAAGTATAAAGGACATCAAATAAAATGTTTGTTGTCAAGTACAGCAAGAGTATAGGACTGCGATGTGGTGTTGTGATAAGTGGCACGCTGTGGAAAACACTACCAAAATGTGGCATACGTATGTATACTGGAACTAATAACCAGCGTAAAAGCATTCTGCAGCAATACTGCTGTACGGAGTTTTCAGATTATGATAAAGCGAACATGTTCATAAAAGCGAGCATGCCTAGACTAGCTCAGGGTTAAGGCCGGGATAATGTAAAAAATACCCTTAGTAAAGTACCTTTATGAAAGTAATATTTTATTTACAGACGTAAGAAAATATTTTTTTTCATTTACTCATTTACATGTTAACGCTGATTCACTTAATCATTTACATAGGAAAAACCGAGAGTGGCTTTAAAGAGGGTACAGAAGTGATGGAGTCCCATGTACCAGAAACGAGTACAGCGAAACCCGTTCTACCAGAACTTGGGCGTAAAGGAAACCTGTCTTTAGCGGAAAACTTTTACAGTCCCGACGATCTGGAGTCCGAGGACCCAAACTTCCAAGTACCTGCGTAAAATGGAATCTTCCTGCAAAAGAAAAAATTTCAGCCCCTTGAGGTTCCGCTGTGGGCAGGTTTCACAGTATTTGTGTTTTCTAACGAGAATAATCAGAGAAACTAAATGCCTAAACAGTTTATTAATAGGAGTTTCCCTATGTACTTCCCAGTGAAGCTGGGTTTGTAGTAGTTGGTATGGCCACTGTTCATGTTCCGCACAACACTGCGTTTAATTCGGATGACTGAAGCAAAAGTCACTATGAAAGAGGAACACACAGACACACACACACGTGCGCGCGCGCGCACACTTCCAGCCATACAAACAGAAAAACTTCGTTAGCGTTCTCTTTATTGCTTTGTAGCGTGAAAGAGGCTAGAAACAAGGTTAGAGTAAGTAGATTATTGTAGTGCATTAACGTACGACAGGAGAGGTATAGGCCCAGATTCCGTCTTCCGACAATAAAGCTGAAAGAACGGACTTGCAGGATGCTGCATGACACAGGTGCAACAAGCCCGTTTCATTCCGTGAAAAGAGGAAAGCAATCTGAAGCAAATAGTTATGGTTTAGTTAACAACGCTAACGGAACCTCTGACGCTATAGAATTGGAAGTGATGATAATGGGTACGAATTGGATAGGATATGGAAAGAAATGGTTATTGGCTGTTTTAAGGTAATAGCCAGGATTTTTTTTCAGAGAGGCCGTGTTCCGGCGGTATTGAATCGAGTACGTATGGATAGCAGCCACAGGTTTTCAATATTTGAAGCCTCCAACAGCCTAGGTTATTATGTGAAAAACTAGGAACTACTGAGTTACTCCAGGGATCACAGTACTTCAAAATCTAATACTCTGTCAAGAAATTTGTCGCCCTGTTTAGAACCCGAAGGCTAAATATCGTGTCGCCAGAGTCCACCACTGAAACCTATCTTTACCCAGGCATTCAATTCACATCAACACACCGTTTCTTTTCAAGATTCAGTGTAGTATTATTCTCCCATCTATGCCTAGGTCTCCCATCAGACTCTCAAACTACAATTTATATTTTTTCAGTCCCATGCGTGCTACATGCCACGCACTTACCAAACACACTGATTTATCCTTAAATAAGCCCAGCTGTTAGCCAACAGAGAAAGGAGTAAAAACAACAGTCTTAATTGAATTTTGTGGCGATCATGTCTTCGAAAGGAATTAACTTCCAAATAATTACGTCTGGTACTCAACAAAACACGGAAATTGTGTACTGTGCGTGACGGTGTTCACTGCTCATACAGGCGCCTCCTGTAACCTGGGTTTTTTATTCGCCTCAGTCTGATTAAATTTCCCTTTAAGCGACGTTGTTTGGTCTTTGATCTTACACAAATTTCAACATGCTCCAGTATATTTATAACAGTTCCCCAGATTTTAGTGCGAAGATCCGCCCACGAATGAGGGACTTTCACTTTGCAAGTTGTCTTCGCTTAAAAGATTCAACTATGAAACACTTGCAAACTGTCTTAAGACGCTGCATGCCGTTTTGGTCCAATAAGTGAAATTACAGCTTTCTCCCACTCCATGGTATTAAATCGATGAAAATATAAATGGCCGCTTACGCCAGTGGGGCCGTATCGTAACAGTCTGTAGCTGTTATATGCCTTGTCTTTCTGCCACTCCAAGGTTAGTCGCAATCCTCATAACAGACACTATTCTAAAGAGCAGATTACAGCCATTCCATATTTAAACCCCTTTTTTGTGACAAATTCCAAGTATCTTATTCATTGTTATGTAAACCTACACGAGGCAAGCTGTCTGATCAACAATACTCAGAGCTAGATAGGTAAAAAGGAAAATAAAGGGGTAATAATTCAAAGTATAATTAAAAAGCGCTGAATATATAGTTCAAATTGAACGAGTTATCACAGTGTTCCTGTATTACCCTGTATTATGTTTATTTTTCGTTTTCTCCCCCCCCCCCCCCTTTCCTCTTGTCCACACATTATATTTACTCATCCTTGTTTATACGTTTCTTCTTTATTTTATTTCTTCCCTTATCACCCCATTTCAGTTTCCTTTTGCCTTTCACAAAACTTCAGACATTTGTTTTGCTTGAAGCCAGACGACGGACTGCTTTCGATTTTATTTTCAACGCGCTGCCGTCCGTTGCCTATTCTTCTGTTGTTTTAAGTAAACGGTCATGAAGATGGGGAATAGCTTCATTGTTGGAAGACATCGTGTAAAGAGACATTTGTGTTAGAAATTGATTATAGCATTAATTATTAAATGTTTCCTCGTTTAATAGCGCAATTAAAGTGGAACAATACAAGATCCTGTACTTATCCTAATGAATGTCCGTCTATATTTCATTCCCTCTGAATGTAATTTGCATTTTAAGCCATATTTCTTCCGATTAAATCCAACCATAATTCCGTAAGTAAAATAAAAGGACAAACCTTCACAAATATATGAATATACGTAAGAGAAGTCCATGGTACGGTAACCCAAAAAACGAGAATACATAAATCAGCTGCCACCAGTGGATTTCCTTAAGACGCCTTTGGTAGTTTCTCTTACCAAGTGGCGGTTTCTGCTAACTACTAAAGCGGCGTGGATTATGCTGTATATCCGGATTTTCTTGTTGCTCCTGAATCCATTTGCATCTGTTTAAATTTCAGAGCCGAGGACAAGAACTTGGTAATATTATTCCCTGTCTGAACAGTCAGATGATATTCATCTTTGTAGTTTCCGGAACTCAGTGTTTCTGGCTGGACGTCATGATTTTATGTTGCGAGGAAGGTGTTTTAAGTCATGGGGAATGGCAATTGGTGGAAAATGAAACATCTTGGCCCCATTTTCTTTACAGAAACTTTTTAAACCTGAGGGAGGTACCTTACCCATTACATTTCCATCACGTAGCTTCTTGATGACGAAATACAAAGAAGTTGAGGAAGGAACCCTTCGTTAAACATTTATCGTCAGTTGTAAAAATTCGACGTGTTTAAAGTGTTTATTCTGATTTAGTACTTCACCGAAGGTCTAAAATTTTAAAAGAACTAAGCAAACATGCGGTAAATTTTATTGTAACGATAAATATAAAATGAGCGTGAGAAGAAAATGGTGAAGTTAAAAATGTAATTACGGCAGACCTGAAAGTTGAAGTGCTTAATAGGAAGTTATTTTAATAACGGATTTATTAATATTGAGTGAAATGTTATAGGCATGTAAGCTGCGTTTGTGGACAGTTAAGATCAGTCTGTTTAGGCTTAATAACGTTACTTTTGCTTATGTAACTGCAAATACTTAGTCAGATGACACCAAAGTTTCGAGGAAATATGCTGCCTCCGTCTTCAGAGCTTACAGTGTGATTATACCGATCGCACAGAGATGGTTCAGGATGAAGTGCAGTGTCGGTCTGTTGTTAAAACGGTAATGAATTTTTGGAGTAGATTAGGGTGGTTAATTTCGGAATTATAGCTTGCGGATATCGACTGGAGTTAATTGGCCCTGGAATAAAGCCCAGTAGTGGGCTGTTGTTAACATGATAATGAATTTCTGGAGTCCATTAGGATGGGTAATTTGTATCAGCATATTTTAATGGCCGAAAATGATTTTTGGATTATCCGAACAAATCTTTAATCATAACTAAATTGCTAATTAATTCTGACGATACGTTCTCTAGTTTATAGAGTAGGCCTACGAGATTTTCCTGATATTTTGAGATCCGAATTAACATTAAGCTAAAGTAGATCCCCCTCCAATTAAGTCAAATAAGCGGTTTTATACTGCATGTGACTGTCACTGCGCAATCATAGTACTTGCTGCTGTTACAGCAGGAACTGCCAATCTGTATAGAAATTGCTTTACGGGCTAAGTAGTTTAATGAATTGACTGGAATTGGAATAATCTCGGTTTATAATCAGATTATTACAGGATTAATGATTATTTAGGCGAGGTGGAAACACACATAAGCACTGGTTGGTAGAGTTTAAACCCCTGTGTTACTTTAAACTGTTTTTATTTTTAAAAATCTTGTGTAAAATTTTGGAAATTTTCGAATTCGAAGGGGAAAAAATATTCCCCTCTTCCATCATGCAGCTCATTTGCCTTTGCTAATGCTGCCCCTCGGACACTCATGATATGGCCAACAATATTTCGTACGGGGTGTGTTGTCATATTTTTGATGGTTCCAGTTTAATGCGATGTTGATATATATAGCACCACCTGTATTAACTTCTAAGCCGCTTTTCTCGTAACTGTCTCTTAGGAAACGCCGTACGATTCGAAGCCTACAAGTGGATATTTTAAAGATTCGCGTATATCAGGGGTGTCCAACGCGCGCCCAGCAACCACAGTTATAATTTATGTACATAGTATAAAAATGACACAATATTTTAGGCGGTTAGGTTTACCACTTATTGTAATTTTTACATGTGTGGCAAGCGCATCAGCCCACAATAACAGCTGTGGTCCTTTAACAGACAAGTTTTAAAGCCCGTGCTGTACATCCTGTCTGTATCAAACAGGGTACTGCGTGCTTTGTACTTTCCTGCAATTCAAAAATAGAGTACTATTCATATGATGGCTCGGTCACTGATGGGTCATGTCAGGAGTGTCACACAGAGGTGCACGAAATAGGCGTGTCTTCAAATGAAAATGTATTGTGGATCTAGCACGAAAAGACTAGAACAATCTCATCTCCTTCTACAGTCCCAATACAAACAAAATCCGCACGGTCTGGCTGCGCCAGATCCCATTCCCTCGCCGTACAGTATCGGGGTAACGGATTGACTGAAAGTAAATTACCCCCTTATCCGTCTGTGCCAGCAGAGTACCAAAGGATTACGATAGGAGATATATCCCTGTACCTGACACTTGGCAAATTTCTGTGTTCCTTCACCATACTGCTGTATGTGCGTATCCATATGATCCATGTGATCCTTATGACGTGTTCATGCTGAATTATTTATTTCAGGAGAGGAATTTCTCCATTTTTTAAGTAAAGGATCTCAGTTTTGTTTTAGTGCACGCAAAATAAGAAGACAGAAGACTGTCTGTTAAGTTATACAAGACTAAATGGAGTGTGCTTTCTGCATAATGCATTGCATAATGTCTCCAGCATCGTTCGTTGCGATTTGTTAAGCTCACTTCTAGTTTGCTTATGAAACTACGGTTTTATATAGATGCATATATACACACGCACGCACGCACGCAAGCAGTCGAACCCGCTTATAACGACATTGGTTTATACGACATCTTGTTTACAACGTCAGATATTCTGTGGTACCAGTTTATTCGTCACAGTTAACCATAACATTACACTCTTAGGTTATAACGACACTCGTTTATAACGACACAAAATAGTCAGTCCGTTTTATGGCGATATAACCAAGTTCGACTGTATATGCACATGGGGAAATAAATTTTTACCTGAAATTAAGGCGGATTCTATTCGGGGTAAAAATGGCTGTAAATTTTAAGTTCCAAACAAATGATATTGACCCATGTGGAATCTCCAAAATTGTTCACTAGTTTAGGAGGTTGTATTACATCACATGGGACAGACGTGACATTAAACAAATTTACGTATGAACTTCGGACATAACAAAATCAGTATACAACTGTCAGATTACGAGGTAGCGCAGGAAATAAAAAATGTAATTTAATAGTCTCGGAATTCTTAAAACTTAACGTAAAACGTGTGTTGGGCCTAAAGCATGAAGAGCGTATCATAGGCAAAGCCTTGGAAGTCACACTTGAAATGTATGGAATAAATTACGAATCCATTCAGTCGCATATCTGTCAGATTTATGCCGAGGAATGGGGTTTCAGTTGAATTGTTTTGATTAAAGACGCGACGTATAAATCCTGCAGTTGATATACCGGCGCTGAACGCTACGGCAGTACATTAATTGAAAGGATAACAGACACAGTGGTGGTGCTAGTGAACCAACCTGTTATCCCGCCCAGCAGCTGCAAGGAATGATCCGTGACGAGCTTCCACTGAAACTGACACTTTACAAATTCCCGTACATGTGTACTACAGCAACCGACATGCTGATACACCCTCATTTCACTTCATGACGTTTTGTAAGCTTATCTTTACGTAGGTCATGTCTGCAATTTGCGTCTGATATTTTCATGTTGATTGCTTCGCTGAGAGAATTTTGACACCTGATCAGTAACTGTACATGTAGCGGGCTGTCTGGCACAGCTGTAGGTACAGTTCAGACACGGAACTCACTTTATAGCCCTGCATTTTGGTATCAAGTTTTATTTCTTGTATTCAGTATTATGTTTCAGTCCAGTATTATTACTTTATACTAATAATAAGTAAAACAATTATTGTTATTATTGTTATTATTACCTATCAAAATATTTAGGAACAAATGACCTCTCTTAACAGTTTTTACTTTAACAATTATAGAATTGTTAATGGTATTCCTGGATGTGAGTTCTGATAACTTCTTTTCGTTTTTTGTTATTTGTGTATTTTTCTTATGTTTCTGTGCTGTCTCTATATTACCCTAACGACTGTTGTGCCAGCGCGTTAAAAACAAAGAACTGAACTGAACTGAACAACTATGCACTTAATGGGTAAGGCTGCCGAATTCTCTACGATGGTGTCATATTCACGGAATTGTAACATGCTGGTGGAAGGCTAGATTATTCACATACTAATTTGTTTTATTAAAAAATTTATTAATAACGCATTAGATGTTAGAGGTATCGAGTAAATTCAACGTGAAACGCCAGGCAAAATGTCGAGATAACTCGCAGTGAGGCGTCCGATAAATTATCGGATATCTGGCCGTGAGGTGCCCGACGTAATAGCGATAAAATTCACCGTGAATCGCCCCGAGAAACTTCGAGATAATGAACTATGAGGCGCCCGTCAAAATATCGAGATAATTGACCGTGAGATGTTCGACAAAATGTCTAGAGTATTCCCCGCGAGGCCCCCAGAAATCGAGGTAATTCACTGTGAGACGTCGTACAAAGCATCGGGTTAAAGTAACTGTACATCTATTCTTACTGTGCTGGTCTGCTGTAGTACATACCCTAGCGTTCACGTGCCAGCATTGGACGGCCAAATTCTTTGGCAAGTGCTTTCCTACACATCTTTAAATCAATGCTGTGATATTAATGGAAATTATAAATAATAATTACATTAAGTGGTGATACATTTCTCTGTGTAGTTCAAACACGGCTTGAACATAGCTACCTTAAAAACTGTCACATAGCAGTAGAAGCTAAAGTCAGGCCAATAAACCACAGTTTGGAATTGTGCTACCTGCCGCAAAAATGACCTTGCGTATCAGTATAATTCTGACAATGTACACTGATCAATGTGGTATTAATGTCATAATTTAAAAATCTCACAAGTGTTACGAAGTCATAACCTCCAAGATTCATATCTTAGCGAAGGTTTTAACTTTTAACACACCGAGAAGTTAAAAGGTAACGTAATGTCTTAGGTATATTCTTTATAAAAACGCCCCGAAAGCGTCACATGTAGGCCTACAGGTGCGCTTTTTAAACATCCCGGTGGAACAGAAAGGTCAATGTAGATTTCATCCATGAACATTTATGTTCTGCATTCCAAAGAGGTGAACTGAGAAGTGACTGTTACTTCGAAGAAATGCTGCATAACGAGGTATCAGGGCGCAGCATTAGGTTACAGGGAAATGTCTCCTTTAACAGCAACTCTGCAACCGTGTATTTGGCGTACGTAAGGATTGTAGGCTACTGAAAGATACTATTGTAGTATTATCTGTGACGGTATTCATACCAAATTTTATGGAAATCCGTCACTCCTTTTACATTTTGATAGGGAGAACTGACGCTTGAGGACACAAGAACTCCTGGATGTGATGACATCGTAAGCTTAATTATTACACCAATTAAGGAAAACTGGCTACAAGATGTCTATTTTAGCAAGTGAATTCCGGAAATAAAGACTCGACCACATGCCAGGACAGTATATTAAGGGGTGAAAGTTGCAGATGAAAATATTCATGTTTTTACTTTCCATTTCAGTGTCTGAAGAGGAACCCGCAGCCCTCTTCGATTTTGCAGTCGTCGTGGCAGCTGAAACACTCCGAAAGTGAGTAGTGCCTTTACAGATTTTCACAACAGAATTGCTTAATTTATACGAAATATGTATATAATTATGTGTATTTCACATATGGACTCCCATGAGTCAGAAAAATTTCAGTTTACTATGTGCGTTTATGTGCAGCTTAGAGTTGCAGGCATAAAAAACGTTTTAATGTCAGTCTACAGGTTAATGTACATCAGTACCGTAAGTTAACTTTGTTTATTTTGAAGATGCTCATCATCATAATCATCATCTTCATCGTCTTCTTCATCATCATCATTAATCTATTCGAAACGTCGCGCTCGAGTTGGTAGAAGTGACGCTTAATATCCGGAAGCTCCCGGGTTCGAATCTAGGTTTCTAGAGTTACTATCTTGAATTGAGGTTCGTCATTTTTTTCTAAGTCCCCCCTTGAAAATTCTGGGCGACAGCACTAAGAATGTGGGCCGTGGTTATTTGTTCCCTTCCACATCCGTCTCATTAGTTATTCACTTGTCAACCTGCCAGCTGAAGTTGCAATGTCTGATCTACTTACAGGAGCGTCTCTAAGCGTTAAGTAAATAAATACACGAAATGCCAATAATTTAAGGAGTCTGTATAATTTACTCTGCATGTTTCCCAAAATGAAAATCATGAAATCATACCTACGTACCAAATAGGAACTATCATACAAAAACACTACTCACCAACAAATGCACAAAGAGAGTTTTGTCATCAATCGTAACACACTCCTACATGTTTCGGCCCTGCTGGGTCATCTTCAGGGAGAACTTTTTTGTTATCGTTACATTAAAGTTGCACTTTATAGTTGAGTGAGAATGTGCTGTTGACTGTGTACTGCGTTGTTTTTGGAGGCGTGAACTCTCTGCGGTCCCGGCCTGCACGCTCGCTTTTGCTTAAGTCTAATTACCCCGAAAACGGTACGACTTACAGAGGAAATGTGTTTAACATTTCCCTACAACGTCTACTAGGAGTACTTTTCATACTTTTCGTACTTTAAATACTTATCGAGTTAGGTTTTTGGTGCCTACAAAAGGCATCAGGTTTTCCAGTAAACTGCCCGTTGTTGTTGTTGTTGTTGTTGTTGTTGTTGTTGTTGTTGTCGTCGTCGTCGTCGTCGTCGTCGTCGTCGTCGTCGTCGTCCCGATTTCACCGAGCATGCAATGTATGTACAACTTTTGACAACCGTTCTCAGTACCGAAGTTCGTGAAAATAAGTTCATCGATTCTGTAGTTGTTATACGCGTACAGAGAGACGCAACGAATTCTGGGGCATTCTTGTGAAACCTTTCCTATAACGCGCCAGAAGCGCATCAGTTCGTCTGTATTTTCTCCTGCTCATATGAAATACGTACTGACAGTCGTTTTGTGGCTGTACACTGCTCCTGCTATAGGAATAACGATATGAAATGGAACAATCCCTTATGGTGTATGATTTTCAAGCAGCGTACTTAAAACTTCAGAAGGCAAGAAAGTTAACATTTTTTATCTGTATAATGATACGGTTCCAAGAGACATATAGCCCGTTAAGTTTGATAAACCATTATTTGTTTACAGTTGTCTACTCAATATTTTAAAATTTCAATTCTTACCTCAGACATTGTACACCACTTCGCCATTTTCGAGGACCAGTCCGTTAATGGTGTTAGGGTAATACCCGCTTCTTATTACGAAAATCGTGAAAGTAATCTCTGCATAGAATTACTGTTCTTTAAAGTTACAGCGGGTGGTACATACACTAATAATTATCGTAGTTTAAAGTGTTAAAAACACTTGAATTATCCTGCTGGTTAGTGACGTTATTAGAGTTTATCCGGTGGTTTCCGAAGTAAAAATAAATTCTTTCAGAAGGGCAGCAATAATATGTAGATTAATAAAAGTAGAAATCATTAAAGCAGGTGTCACAACATTGTTTGAATTTTTAAAAAGTCTTAAGGAATTTTAACAAGACAGGACGTAAAACCCAGTATTGAATATAAGGAGCGCATTACCCAGCCAAAAAGAGAAAGAAACTTTTTGTTGGATATTAGATTTTGCTAGTCTTACATAACGGCTGCCTTGGTCCCACGTATTGGTGGTAAACATTTTTGTTGAAAATACAAATCTTGTTTTCGCATACGAATTGAAAAAACGTCGTCGCCATTTTTAAAGGGAAATCAGGTGAAATAACTACTCTGACTACACTACTTTCGAAATTATTTGTGTATCTAAGTTCAAGTGTAGAGAATAAACAGCGTGTATTGTCAATCAGACTATGTAGCATTACAAATTAATTTTGCTTCAGATTTTGTGTATCCCGTTTACCTTAATTTTCATTCACTGATGATAAGAATCTACTCGTATTATTATCGACTATACAAATCTACCTTCGTACCCTAACTGCAGCTGTTCCACCAGCATCGTTGTACAGCATGTCGCCATTGTTGAATGATTCACATAATGGCAGAACGTACACGAACTTCGTGACACAAAATCTGTTCAGGTTGTAACAGTGACATACGTAACTGCAAGATTACTCGCAATGCATGGAATTATGAGCTACATTTCTTCCTATCTTTGTCAGATTTTATCATTTTGTAAAATGTTTCAAATAAAACTTATAACGTAAATCCTAGATATGAAGGCAGCATTATTCTCCGAAACGTTACCTGTTGCCCAAGCTATACGGAGTCACATCCCAGACGACAGTAAGCCTTAGATTAACCTTCGTATCGACCTGAAATTTCACTTTAAATTGTATTCCCTCGAAGACGCCTACTGTGAAACCCCCACAGTACTAAATTTAATCGATATCCATGACTTGTAACATATGAACGCAGTTTTTCCTAGGCGTTAAATTCGTGTAAAGAAGGAAATATGAACTGTATGTGTTGTACTGTACTTATTAGGGTAATTTCCCGTGTGTGTCACGTAATGTGATGATGACACCTACATCAAAACGGCTGTTAACACAGCTTCGTTTCACCGTTAAATCTTTTATACAAAAGGGTGTTAACCATACGAATGTGAATGGTTAAGCAGAAGCAATTAGTATTGTACCTTGTACAGGCTCGCCTTGGCTCACCTTTCCTAGCTTAATGAGTGTCAATTGAACATTTCTTTGTGTTAGTGAAAACCTATATTGTACACAAGTGAGTAAATCACAGACCAAGAAAAATGCATACAGGGATTTGGTAGGAACATCTGAATGAAAGAGTCGACTTGGAAGTCCTAGGTGTAGAGAGGATGATGATTTTAAAATTTGTCTTAAAGACTGCGGTGGATTCATCTCGCTTCGAATAATGACAAATGGCGGGCTGTTGTAAACACAATATTGGACGCTCGGGCTGCATGAAATAGGAAGGGGGGTTTACTCCATAAGGAAGTGTTAGCTTCTTAAGGATTTTGCTGCTTCAGGTTAATTGGTTGGTTGGTTGGGTGGGTGGTTTGTTGTGTGCTTGGTTGGGAGGGTGGGTGTTTGGTTGGGTGGTTGGGTTGGTGCTTTTGTGTGGGTGGTTGATTGGGTTGGTGGTTCTTTGGGTGGGTGGGTGGGTGGTTGGGTGGGTGGGAGGTTGGTTGGGTGGTTGGTTATGTGGTTGTCTGGGTTAATGGGTGGTTGGGTGGATGGGTGTTTGGTTGGTGGGTTGGTTGGTTGGTTGGTTGGTTGGTTGGTTGGTTGGTTGGTTGGGTGATTGGTTGGGTGGTTATGTGTGTGGGTGGTTGGGTGTGTGGGTGTTTGGGTGTGTGGGAGGTTGGATGGTTTTTTGGGTGGGTGGGTGAGTGGGTGTGTTGGTTAGGTTGGGTGGTTGGATAGGTGGGTGTTTTGGTGCGTGGGTTGTGGGTGTTTGGTTGGTTGGTTGGTTGGTTGGTTGGGTGTGTGTTTGTGTGGGTGGGTGTTTGGTTGGGTGGGTGGTTGGTTGGATGGGTGGTTTGGTGGGTGGGTGGTTTGGTGGGTGCGTGGTTGGGTATGTGGGTGTTTGGTTGTGTGGTTGGTTGGGTGTGTGGGTGGGTGGTTGTTTGCGTGGGTGGTTGGGTGGGTGTTTGGTTGGTTGGTTGGGATGGTGGGTGTTTGGGTGGGTGGGTGGTTTGGTGGGTGCGTGGTTGGGTATGTGGGTGTTTGGTTGTGTGGTTGGTTGGGTGTGTGGGTGGGTGGTTGTTTGCGTGGGTGGTTGGGTGGGTGTTTGGTTTGGTGAGTGGGTGTTTGGTTGGTTGGTTGGTTGGGATGGTGGGTGGTTGGGTGGGTGGTTGGGTTGGTGGTTGGTTGGGTGGGTGGGTGGTTGGTTGGTTGGGTGGGTGGGTGGTTGGTTGGTTGGTTGGTTGGGTGGGTGGGTGGGTGGGTTGTTGGTTGCGTGGGTGTTCGTTTTGGTGGTTGGTTGGTTGGTTGGGTGGATGGTCGGTTGTTTGGTTGGTTGGTTGGTTGGTTGGTTGGTTTGCTATTGGTTAGTAAATCGTTTGCTAATTTATGTAAAAAACCAGGAGATTCTGCTGTTATGTAGATCTGAGCGCAGCATGAACTCGTACTTGAGCATTAAACAGATCTTGTAAAAAAGGGTTTACAACTGCTAAGAACCAATCATGAATTGTTTAAAAACTGCAGGGTTTTCTAAACCCTTACGTTTATAGTGACGCTCTTTCGGCTGTATAAGGCCATTTATTTTTGAAGTCGTTTTAGTAAAATGATGAATAATTTGTGTTGACTGTAGTGAAACTCCAGTCTGTAACGACTGTGTTGACTTACATACGAACTGCCAAGACTAGAAGAGGGGAGGGATAATATGTTCTGTTTAAAAGCGCCTCTCCATAAGCACTCAGTAACCACTCTTTATTTCATGTCCCATAAAATCTTTTATTGAGGAATGGTGGTAGAGGGCGTAAGAGACCCTGTTTTTCGGTTATAAACTGTCTATTATAGGTAACTCTGCAATCTGTCTTCACATCATACATTATCAAATCCAACAAATCTTCTCTACGCTACAGCAGTACAGCTGGTGGGCGTCAGGCAGGCAGTAATGAAACGACAAACGTTACGTATTCCAAGATTTTGTACAAGCAATCCAATAAATTATTGTACAGGACACTAAAGGCCACAAGTTGTTTATTTTGAAAAATGTTCGCATTGCTGCTGGCTGTACGTGGATCCCCGATATCAATGCACTATTGAACATAGCACGTGTGTTTCAAAACAGTTACGGCGTATTGGAGTCTTTGTGTGTCTGCTTCCATCCGCTTTTGGAGCAACGTATTGAGGCCAACACACCGAAGGCGCTGTTGTTTGAATGGAACTGAAAATGAAACAGAAAACAGGAGGATCGGATTTAGCGTCATCAGCAGGGGTGTACAAACGGTGTCTTATCGGCGGCAGTCCATAGTCGGTATCTACAAGAAAGAATTGTCTGCCTCTTTTTGTATTTGTGTTTTACTATCCTTTACAGCTGAATGGCCTTGCTTTCTGAATGAAGCACTGAGTTGTCATTCCGAAGGCACCATATTCTGGTTATCAATGATGCACTAGTTTGCCATTCTTCATTGGTCGTCCCAACAAACGCCAGAATGTTTAGCAGAAACTCTGTTTCACATATCGCCTTACGGGTTTATCAAATTAACCTATTTTCCTTTGCATTTTTCTTTATTCTGAGTAATCGTAAATATATGGATATTTCAATGCTACGTAAACTTAGAAGCGTAGACGTCTCTTCTAATAGATCCCCTGACAGCTTGATTTGAACATCCGTTGCTGTGTGGCATTGATTTAAATCTCATTTCTAAAGGAAATTCGGTTGTCTTAGTTTATACACACGCACAAGTAATATGTATGTATGTATGTATGTATGTATGTATGTATGTATGTATGTATGTATGTATGTATGTATGTATGTTGGTAGGTAGGTAGGTAGGTAGGTACGCACGTACGTACGTACGTATGTATGTATGTATGTATGTATGTATGTATGTATGTATGCACGTACGTACGTATGTACTTATGCAGACCTATGCATGTACATATACATACGCTATATATATATATATATATATATATATATATATGTCTGCTAATAGTCCGTGCAGGTGGAATGTAAAGAAGGCGTTGTTAAATGAAGTTGTTGATAATACTTACAATGAATATGGTAGCAGAATATCAGAGCTGTTGTACATTGAATAGTCAGGAAAGTTGGGCGTGTATGATGTAG
The DNA here is from genome assembly GCA_013340265.1 of Coptotermes formosanus. Lineage (NCBI taxonomy): Eukaryota > Metazoa > Arthropoda > Insecta > Blattodea > Rhinotermitidae > Coptotermes > Coptotermes formosanus. The sequence goes on along the minus strand of BLKM01011093.1, from coordinate 2,521,586 downwards.
TTGTTTCTACCGAAAGATACGCCTTTATTTTGAGGCTTTACGTAATCGTGTATTTGAAAGTGGGTAACACTGAAATGTACAAAATACAGTTCTGTAACTGTACCTCTCGGTATTATACACATAACGTGTGAGTGGGCGCGCATGTAGCTTGTGTTACAGGCGCTGTAACTAACATACAGGTCATCTGTGGATTCTGGTATAAGTGCTCCACGTGACACGTGTGTGGGGGTTGTGGCATACATGCTGTAGCCTACTCCTTGTTTCGCGCAGTTTTGCAAAAATTAGTTGTTTAAACATGTAATTTATTTTGAATTTCTCACATTTCCATTGCGTAACTGTAAATTCTTGCGATTACCGAAATATTATTTTATTATTTTCAGTACCGACAGAACTAAGCACATACACGCATATAGAATTATTACATGAAATCCGGCTCAGCCAAACAGCACCGGCAATATTAAGGGTACCTAATACGGCGCAGATGCCGCTCACAAATATTCCAAAGTAATATTTGTCATATATCTGTATCACATTACTTTTCCTTGCTGTATGTTGTACAGCTTCTACAGGTTTCCAGGCACCCTCTTACCAGTCAGCATCGGGCCGAATTTTTAAAACACTTCTCTTCCAAAATTTTCTCGAGAATATTATGTTGACCCCACTTTGGAAGGCCTCTTCCTGCGTCTTTTAGCAAATTCAATTTGAATTGTTTTGTTGAAGCAACAGAGTCCGAACACAAACGTATACAGTCGAAAACCAATTGGAGTCTTAGCGTGTATAATGGTAATGGAAGAATTACTAAGCACAAATGGAACGGGCGGTTCTCATCTTCATGACGTCATATTAAACAACGACCGACCAAAAGGACGTCACGCAAATAATATTATTGCAACCGATAGATTAATAAAATGGCCTCGGGTAAAATAAAATACTTATATATGTAAAATTTGTACCTTAATACACAAACGAAATGCACTGTCATGTACACGGTTTACCCAGTAATAGGCTAGCAGGGGATTTTAATTCACATTGGCTATGAATAGGGAGGAATTTCACGTCTTTACGCTATCGAATTTTGACGTTTGTTATGAAATGCAGTGAAACACATGGTACAAAAATTTGTAATTGTAAACAGGTTCAACATAACGTTGTTCTTATGATTAGCAGTATAATGAGTTTCGCATTAAATTTGAAATCGGTTGAAGAGTTAAATCTACAGGCCTTCTTTGGTCTCGAAGAGATCCTTTTTTTATACGGATTACAGTTATTTGACTAATGGTGATACTGCTTATATTTAGCGGGGCGAATATTTGCTGGGTCACGTGGTATCCTTCACACAATTCGGGCTCTCGAATTGTGAAAGGCACCCCCATACCTTTCATTGATCCAGACTAACGGACCGCAGCACATATCCGCCCACATCTCAAGAACAAAAGAAGTAGGTCTCCGTTGCTCTACAAACGGTAGCGATCCACACAGAATGGAGAAGCGAAGTGGCAAATGCATTCCTTAACCTTTTAAAGCCTAGCGGTAACTTTACATACGACGAGGTTAACATTAAAAAATTCTACGTGGTACCCACATTGCGTTTATGTGTTTTGTACGGATCTCAGAACAAACAGCAACTTTGGCCTTATAAAACATTAAGAGACTGGTTTTTATAACCGAAGTGGAGAGTGTTTACAGCGCGGTACGCACTGAGTCCTTATGTAAAACAGATACGCTTCGTCTTTAAAGGGTAAATATTAGACCGAATTAGGTTATACAATCAGGCAGTTCAATTCAGTTGAAAAATGTGCTTAAACTAAACTGAACTTTGCGTCCAGTAACGAACATATGTGTCATTTTTATTCTATAATAGTTCTATTTAGACACGTAACAGCATCTCAGATCCAAACTTAGGATTTACTTCTCACTTTTACATTTTACTTTCAGTTTTCGCGTAAAATTCCCCACAAAGTGAGTGCAAGGACACCGGTGCTACGCAGGTGCACACGTATTTATTATAGTCCTTATAAAATAGTTAAATTCAATGAAACGCACTTCCAGCCAACTCAGGTGCATGAGCCATGATATTTCAGAAACTGTTTTTGTGCCTGTAGTTTTGTTCGACTTTGAAATAAGAGTATGTGTTGCACCTGATAAACAGTGCATAATAATTACACACACGGCACTGAAAATTTAATTTAACCTTTTAAAGCCTAGCGGTAACTTTACATACGACCAAGTATAACATTAAAAAATTCTACGTAGTGCCCACATTGCGTTTATGTGTTTTGTACGGATCTCAGAACAAACAGCAACTTTTGCCTTATAAAACATTAAGAGACTGGTTTTTATAACCGAAGTGGAGTGTTTACAGCGCGGTACGCACTCAGTCCTTATATAAAATAGACACGCTTCGTCTTTAAAGGGTTAAACATCACGCTTGGAAAAAGAAATCACGTATCTGAGACACTTTAATCAACTGGGAACGAAGTGAGATACCTTTTGTGTGACGGATTCTGCTTATACTTTTATTGACATCCGTGCACTAGCTGTCACAATAGGGTGTCAGCCAACAGGCAACACACGACTCAGTCTGGACCATTTCACAGTGCATTACTTTGTGACACTACTACTACTACTACTACTATTACTACTACTGCTACTACTGCTACTACTGTTGAGCAGGGTAACGACAAAAAATTGCGTGATGAGGAGCATTATAGTACGCAGTCATTACGTAGCGTTGTTCATATGGTAAAATGAAGAAGAACGAGAGGGGCGGAGCGTATAACAGCATATGAGATGGGCGAAACGGAAACACAAGTTTCTTTGGAAAACCAGAAGAGGGAAGAATATATGGCATACCTAGGCGTGGTTAAGATAAACATATAAAAGTACATATTAAATACAAGGTATATTTGGTGTGGATTGGATTCAATTGGTTTAGAATAGCAGCATGCTTCTGTGAACACGGATAGGAATCTTAACATTTTTTTAGAAGGCAGGGAAATCTGGGATCAGCTGGACTACTGTGAGTCTCTGTAAAGAAGACTTCGCAGTTCGCGAGGAATGAGAAATTAACATTGCTATTTTAGTGAAATTTTTCCTCCAGTTACGACAAAATTGCCAGTGTGAAATAATAATAATAATAATAATAATAATAAGAAGAAGAAGAAGAAGAAGAAGAAGAAGAAGAACGTACTAATGTAAAAGTACAGAACGTTTATAATGGGAAATAGCGTTACGTGTACCATACATTATAACTACAGAATACCTGCAAAATTACATACCCTAAAAACGTAGTTTGTTTTAGGTATATAATTGTAAATATCCCGCATAAAGGTAGTGAATAATAATAATAATAATAATAATAATAATAATATACCGCTGACTTTTGAGCTCTTCTGAATTGAAAATGTAATTTTGCTGCATATTGACTAGCCGCACGTGCTATTTGAGGTTCCTGCGTCACCAATGCATACAGCCTCCAATTTAACAGCCTAGACGACGGCTAATGAATATCTCTAACCCGCGGTTCAGTCTGTAATTAACTCCGATGTAAAGTTCGGGGAATGGGTGAGCCTAACAGATGTGGTTACGGATTTAGAAAGGACACATGTGAATAAGGATTGGAAAGGAATGAAATACGGGCCACTATTTTCTAACGGTGGGTTTTACTGTGAAAGGGAATATGCAGCCGTCGGCTGAACGGCACTGAATAAAAGCGGGGAAATTTGTATGTTTAGCGTACTTGTGTCCACTGACAGTAGTAACAGAGTTGTACCTTCAGTTTATTAACACAAGGAGCGGCATAGTAACCAATAAGGCGCAATGGTCAGCATTCTTGTATTATATATAGGAAGATATCTGGTTCGAATCTTGTCTCCGTAAACAACTATACTTATTGACCTTTCTCTTTGCTCAGTGTCTAGGTGAAGTTGTTGATTAATGCATTAAATTAGGTAACGACTATTAGCTGCTACAATTTACGAATTCGGCACTCCACAATTGTCGTAGCACCCGCTTCTACATTACAACTCCAGTTCATAAACGTCTTAAGATAAATCACAAACAGAGCAGCAGTTTTGCTAAGTGAGTTCATTTGCCTTTCCTTTCCTGTGGCGCAACAGCCCAACTCGGGCCTATGCCGCCTCACTGTAGAGGTTTCTAGGTCACACACAATTAGACACACACAATCGGTAGGACTCCTCTGGACGAGTGATCAGCTCGTCGCAGAGACCTCTAATTAACAACACACAACACTCACAAAAGACGAACATCCACGCCCCAGGCGGGATTCGAAACCACACTACGAGCAAGCGATCGGCTGCAGTTGAGCTCATATATGAGCAATATTTTATCTGCTTCTTTACTGTCATGATTTGGATGTACAGTCTGTCGTGATGTTCTTCAGGTGACCTCTTCTCAGGTATCCAACTGTTCCTTCCCCCCGCTCCCCCTTCCTGGCATACTGCGTGCTGCCCTGCACTATTACACAGCAGCTTTTACACGTGGGATTGCTACTGCCTTCTGTATTTCTCAGTATCCTTTACTGTATTAGCTACACCAACTTATGTGGTTATTTCACTGCACATGTGAACCTTTAAGAAGTATACATTTTTCGATCTGACCAGTATCATCTTCTATTCTTCAAACATCTTATGTAATTTATTTTGAATCTTATTGTTGGGCTGTTTGACCTTGAAGTTGGGGTCGATAGTCTATCCCGAAATGTCGGTAACCAAATACCAACCTACAATGCGTAACATTTCAGAATAATAAAGACCACAACTATACAGCGGCGGAAGTCTAAAACCTCGCGTAACTTCATTTGTGTGGTTAACAACATTCTTACACGAGACCACTAGTCGTGATTTAAGTGGTACCTAAGCGCCCACAATAAATTTAAAATACAATTTTACAATACTTTCTTGACATTTTTCTGCTGATGTTTTCGCAAACTGTTTTCCTTACTGCATAGTAAAGTCCTGTCCAGTTCAGAGAAGCTCTGAGTGTTAGAATTGTATTTGGGGTTGAGCAACATTTGAGGAGCTGGATGGCAAATAAGTTACACGTTCAAATACATGACTTCTTACTGTTTAGGTTCTTTTTTTGTTTCTTTGCTAGAGAGACTGTACTTAGACATTGTTTTGGGAAGTGTCTGTATATGACAACACAAGGTACCAAGCGATTCAAAATCGAATTATTTCAACTCCCATTTTTCCAGCGTCAGCTATAAATTATGTGCTTCCCATAGTATTCCCCTTTCCCTCATAGCATCCGGTTCCACAACAGGCTGGCAAGCCCTGGTACGCAGTCACAGAACGGCGTGGAAATAATATATACACTGGCGGTTTCATTGTTATTTGGATAATGCAAAAAAAATATAATCTCAATATAACGCTTCAGTGTTACTAATCCTACTTAGCTGCATTACGTTTTTATTCACACCTGGGACACTGGCTCGTCATAACAATAAGCCATCTCCTAACAGTTGCAGGCTGAAAATCCTCAACTTAAAAATGAGATACAAAAAGGATTAATTTATTTCGGGATTCATTTAATACGAGCATCCAAACAGTACGCAGTGGAGACGTTTTTTAAATTTAATACCGAGCGAGTTAGATAATCGGTAAAATGTCTGGTTTTTGTGATACGGGTGCGTGGTTCGAACCTTGACTTTCAGATTGACTGTTATAACTTGATAGAAGGCATCCGATCCCAGTGACCGTGCGGTCTAAGACGTGAGTCTGCGACCTCCCGCTGGGATTGCGGGTTTGAATTCCGCCGGAGGAATGAATGTCTGTCTCTTGTGAATGTTGTGTCTTGTCAGGTAGAGTTCCCTACAACGGTCCTTTATCTCGGCCAGAGAAGTTCTGCCGAGCGTGTGTGTGTGTGTGTGTGTGTCTCACTGAGTGTGATCAAACGCAACAATAACTCTTTACACCTACAGTGAGTTGGCAGAAGAAGTCAGAATAAGAAAGAAAGAAGGGCCGTGCCATGGCTCAGGCGGTTAGTCGCCGGCCTCCCACCGCGGAGGCCCGGGTTCGATCCCGGGTCAGTCCATGTGGGATTTGTGGTGGACAAAGTGGTACTTCGGTTTTCCCCTGTCAATATCATTCCACCGGTGCTCCATTACTAGGAAAAGGACAAAAATAACAATCATCTTCACAATAAGCCTCAAGGCTGCGGTGCGTCCGTAACGTCTGCCGCGGGGCCCTTCATCAATAAGAAAGAAAGAAAGAAAGAAAGAAAGAAAGAAAGAAAGAAAGAAAGAAAGAAAGAAAGAAAGCGTCACGTTTTTCGAAGTTGAATTAAGCAGTAAACCACCACCAAATGCAACTATATATTTGCTGTGCAAAGATGAACTACTGTTTCGGTTCTGCCACACCCGTCACTCTATTGACCATTTTTGTCTGTTATTTTAGTAGAAAAGTACTACGAACGGGGTCAATTGTTGCGTTGCATCGGAACTTTCGTCTTACGAAGAAAATCGGTTCAACTAAAAAACATGTGTGGGCATAAGTTTTATTGAGTAATATTTTTGCCCAATATATTTGCCTAACGGATGAATGTAAAGAATCTTTTGTTGTTGAGAAGGCATAAGTAGCTCAGTTAAGTTAAATATTAGTTCTGCAAAACTGTCAGACTAAACTGGACCTGACACTGACACAGGTACCTGCTGCCAAACTTATTTGCACTGAGTTCAAGGCACCTCCCTTTGTCTGCTTTCCTGCTGGCTTACGTTAAAACTTTGACTGCGAGTTCTCACCAATCTAAGAAGTTCATATCTTCTGCAGAGCAAAACTGTCTGAACGTTCGAATTTTACGCTATTTTGAAATGTCAAACCTCAAAAAAAATCCATCATGTCAGTTCTTGGCAATGGCTTAACTTTACTCAAATCGCAGACACTTAGCAAGACTTCTTCCATCGTCAACACAGTTAACTGTGTGTTTTTCAACTGTATTGACGATGGAGAAAGTCCAACTAAGTCTCTGTGATTTGATTCAAATCAAATCATCAACAATGCCGACTGACGCAGCCAAAAAAAAAAAAAGCAGATACATCTTGCTCACGTTCATCGCGACTTATCGCAGTATGGGCGTTATAAACCAAAGACACACAACAGCCTGAACTAGACGGGAACTCCTTTTCTCCTTCCAACAAAGTACATCACTTTGAACGATACTGTTCTGTGAGGCAAGATGGCGCGCCCACATTCTGTATTTTATTGTTCCCGCATTCCCAGAAGAATCATGCTGAAAACTACCCTAGCAGTAATCTGAAGAGGAGGTTCTATTTGTGTTGAAATGCTCTATTGATTGCAGCAAGTCCCGTCTAGCAGTGGTGGGAGGAAACAGCAGTCCGTATGCAAGCCCAAGAAATGTGCGCTCTTTTACTTACTGCTTTGTGATTTTGATAGACAGATCGGTGTTTTTCCTGGAAATACTCCTACACAGTTACAAATTAAGGAGTCGATTCCATAAGTGCTACTATTGCCTGTTACGACGTCAACTCTGTTATAGGCTAATCCAGCAGAAAACCAGTGAATAGAGGGTAAAGGTTCTTCTGGGATTTGACTCGGGGTACCTTGGAAGAAAACACAGACAGTTTCAAATTTCCGGGGAATCGTGTAGGTTTTCTCTCCAGGATGCCGCGGCGGCATGGTCTCTGAAATATTTTTATCTATCCGTCCATCAACCTAGGTGGCGTCACATTCGAGAAGAACGCTGTCTGCCTATTCACCGGGTATGTGACATTTTCAAACATCATAACCAATGGATGAATAAATTAATGAATTAATCTATTTATTATTTATATAACGATGCTTTCAGGAGTTGCGATTAAAGTGAAACATATAATGACGAAACTATTAATGAACAAAGAATTGGAACTTACGCAGAAGCAAGCGGTCGTGACGTAATTTGCCATACTGTCCCGACATGTGTCTAGAGGAACTGGGCGAGAATATGGAGTACCAGCATAGTTTAGTGCTCAGTTGACTAGTATGTTCGGTTTTAGATACTCGACACAAAAACATTTCCATTTCTTTAACGCAGTTGCTTCTAGACGGTCTCTTACTTTGACGGAAGAACATAAGCTACAAGATCCTGGAAAGAAGGGCTCACGACAGTATGTGGGCTTAAAAAAGATGCATGAAGTTGCCAGTTGCCGTCATTACAAAGTGGTCCTGACATGTCATAAAATATATAAATAACTCGAATAATCAAACGATCAAACACTAAAGTGGGAAGTACAAACCGTGAGCCACAGCCAAATCTGCATCAGTTTTATTTCTTGCCGATATAAATTTAGTTGACTTTGAGGGTTTGTACTTCTCCTTTTACTGTACAGTGGGATAGTATTCCAGAAGATCAAATGATGAAAATATAACGTACTGGAAGGCAGTCGCCAAGAACAGCATTGGAATATGAAACAAGGGAACAGTGGATAATAGGAAGACCTAACAAGTGATGGAACAACAATGAACACTAAACAGATCAACGGGCCTAAACACTGAAGGTGCCCCTGCTGCTGGTGATAACGACGTAAGTGAAATCGCATAATACAGTCTAACCCCACCAACTGTAGCTCACCGTTTGAGTAAATTTAATGGATAGCTTCTCATTCATGTCGGTCGTACCATTCCAAGCGGGAGGGCGGATTGCAGTATTTTCTATAAACATATGCAATCCACCCAAGCAAATGATAGCTAAAGACTGGCAGACGTAAGGAAACCTACATATGAAAATACTGTCAGTATTGCAACAGGCACTGAACCGTACCCTACACCGCCTTACCTTAGCGTATCATACCTGCATTATTCATGATTCCGTGATAAGAAGAATACTTATCATCCGTCTACATTGTCGTAATGAAAGCGTAATGTAATTTTCATCACATATTACCGGGGTGATGAACTTGAAGGAGTATGATTTGGGGGGGGGGGGCATGTGTCACGCGTGAGGGAGGAGACAAATTCGTACGGAATTTTGGCGGGGAAACTAGAAAAGAAGATACCACGTGGAAGGTCTAGACATCGACGCGAGGATAATATTAAAGTGGGTTAGGGCAGAGGGTGGATGACGTGAACTGGATTTTTGTGGCTGAGGACAGGGACACGTGACATGCTGTTGTGAATACGGTAAAGAATATTCGGGCTCCACAGAATGTGAAAAGATTCTTGACTGCCTGAGAAAAGCAGAGCTTCTGAAGAACAGCTTTGGTCCATGGAGTTAGTTAGTTAGTTAGTTAGTTAGTTAGTTAGTTAGTTAGTTAGTTAGTTAGTTAGGCAGGGTAGTGGAGAAGATTACTTAAGGAGGAACTTAACGATCTGTACTCGTCAGCAAATGTTATTCGGGTGATCAAATCGAGAAGAATGAGCTGGGAGGGGCATGTAGCACATCTGGGGAAAAGAGAGGTGCATACAGGATTTTGGTAGGGAGACCTGAGGGAAGGCGACCACTTGGGCGACCCAGATTTAGATGGGAGGATATTAAAATGGATCAAGACGTGGGATGGGGCGTGGATTTGATTGAGCTGGCTTAGGATAGGGACAGGTGGCGGGCTCTTGTGAATGCGGTAATGAACTTCCGGGTTCCATGAAATGCGGTGAATTTCTTGACTAGCTGAGAAACTGTTAGCTTCTCAAAAACGCCTCTGCTCCATGGAGTTAGTTAATTAATTAGTTAATTAGCTAGTTAGTTAGTTAGTTGGTTGGTTGGTTGAGTAGTTAGCTAGCTAGCTAGCTAGCTAGTTAGTTAGTTAGTTAGTTAGTTAGTTAGTTAGTCAGTCAGTCAGTCAGTCAGTCAGTCAGTCAGTTCAGATATTATCCTTCCTGGGTACATTCTGGCATGACACATGCCAAGTTACTGTACACCGGCTTATTAATGTGTCTAAATCAGAAACAAAATAACGTACCTAAAGTTACCAGCACCCGTAGTTTTCCAAAATGTGGTCGTTTATAAAGCTGTGTAAATGATACGCATAATGAGTGGACCTCAGGTGGATGACTTAGTGGCAGAATGGTGTGTAATATTTAAACCTAAGGTAGGTTACTTATCCTTAGAGTGGCGCACAGACGTAAGCGAATATTTCCTGACCGCAGAAGGACGCATGATTCTTAGACTTCAGGAGCGTTGCTTGATGGCAGAGTGGCGTAAAATACTTGGACTTAAGCGAGATCCTGTGACCACAGAATGGCGCATAATAGTGGACTTAGCTTCGATAATTTGACCGCTGAATGGCACATAATACGTGGATTTAAGGGAGACCATTTCACCGCAGAATGGTGCATCATGTTTGGACTTAAGGGAGATGATTTGACCCCAAATGGACAGATATACCTAACGTAACTCTTTGTTTAGAATTCCCATTGTCAGTCTCAACGACTGTCTTCACAAACAGCCTGTTGATATGGAAATCGTTGCAATGGCTAGTTGTTACAGTATTCCAGTAATGTCAGCTACTGTAAAGGCAAGTAATGTTTAGTGAAATATTGATGTTATGTGCTACAAGCAAGCCATTTCATTGAGAGATTCCCTTATTTAGTTTGCGACGTGTTTGGTAGCGAACATTACCGATATATTGAAATGCTGAACAGATATGTATAAAGTTTGGCATTGGGGTCTACGCTAAACGTTGTCGGAGAATTTTGTATTTCGTTCTGCCGGCCATTTATAATCTCTCCCCTTGTTCATGTTCAAATGGAGCTTTATTCAGTTTCTGTAAACAGCTTATTACCAAAAGCAAAACAATGCTAGAAATAAGATGTATAAGTATTCCTCTTCTGTCTGAAACCTTTCTCGAACTAATGAGCATTTAATGAAGTGAAAGCAACGGTGATTCTTTATGAATCGTGGCATAAGAAGCGGGAGAGTTGCTCATAAACAACCCACCAAGGTAGAGTATATAGGGTGAGCAAAGTTATATGTTACACACATTGTTACTTCGGAACTAGAAAGAAGTGGCTGGTCACCCAATGAATAATAGCGTAGGTGGGCCGCAGAAGCAATCTGGACGCTTTTCAAGTGAAAAATACATTTCTCTCGCCGGGAATGGAACCCTGGATATCGTTACGCGTGCAATAATGAAATTACATCTACAACAAATGATAACGCATTTAGACACACGTAGTAGTAAAGAGTGTTTACGAAAATTATATGTGCGACTTAAGCTGCCTCACTGTATTGAGTTCACATCTCAAGATTTGTTCATTCCTACACTAAAGACGATAGGAGATAGCAATGTAACCTAATTACAGCGAAGTAGGAGTAACTGGCTAGAAGTGAATATAATACAATAAACATGACCCTTAAATTTTAAGTGTTGTTAATAACTGCACTAGGCATAACATATTTTCCCTTCGTGTGATTATTTTTTAGGAAATGGTTGTAAAATGTAAACTGAGTTCGAATATACGTCTTTTATCGGCGAAAGAATTTACTTAAAACTACTGAATTTATTTTCCACAGTCTTAAGGAAGTACAGAACAAAAAAAAAACGAACTGACGTGACCCTTGACACCTGATTGATAACATCATTTTTTGCTGTAATCAATATTTTCGGTAGGTACTCCGTTATAATTCGTTCTGGTGGAATTATGAGACGTAGACGTTCGAAAGAGTGCCAGTGTGTGACAGTGTGGTCAGTCTGTCTATAAAATTTCTCGAAAGGAAATAAGGTCGCCTGCTTTCCTCCGAATAATCCTACACACACGCACACACACACACACACAAACATGGTCTGGCTAGCAAGCACTATAAACCAGCAGGCTAACCGCATACTTGAGAGATGCATTTATGTATACAGGCTAATAACCACCAATTAGCAGACTTCTATAACGTAAGGGAAATACGAATTTGAACCCTGCAGCTTGTATTCACATTTTACACAATAACTTATATTACAAAACCGCTAAGCTACTACGTTATTACTAGCGTAAATGTCACTTACAGCTCGGGATTTCGCACAGATTTTGTGTTGGAATTATTCAATATACGTTGTTAGAAATACACAATAAGGGTGGTCTCAAGTGGTGAGACGTTCATACAGATGCCATAAAATACCATAAATTTGTTAAATACATTATTCTTATAGGCAGAAATACCGACACACCGGAATTGTTTTACCAGAAGCAGATTCTGCCTACGAAATAATGATAATAGGGTGGAGGTGAAACTGTATAAGGGAGTTAATAACAAAATTCCAATAATGCTATCTCTATTTCCGAAACTGGAAAAGGCAGGCGTGACCCAGAGGACCGATGGTGACCAAGCAAGCAGGAGGGGGACCAATGACCACAACACAGGGGGCTATCGAGTCAAACTTGTAGCTTCTCTGCCTCTGACTGGTTACATCCCAAATTGGTGTCGCAACTGAGCACGTTTTCATATTTGCGGTTGCAATATAGCTTCCGAATATTAATTGCAATATCCTGTAATTAGTGCTTTAGTATCTCAGAATCACACGTGCACTGTTATAAGCAACAAGTTATAAACATTCAGGTACAAGCCCGTGATGTAACTACAGCGTAATACCACGCACACTGAATTTGCAAAAATACAAATTTTAAGCTGGATACGCCGATGGTTAAGCTAATCACAATTTTACTGCCGTACCCGGTTTTCAACTTTACACAAATCAATCAGTAGAGATTAGACAGAAGTGTCAACCCCTCTGGGTTCCTACGCCGTTTCGGCTCGTAAATATTTACCGACGTTTCCAAAGATCTTATTGCCTTCATCTTCAGGATCGAGCAGTCCAAAAAGACTACCAGCTTGACCCTGAAGATGATGGCACTACGCTTCTTCGAAACGGCAAATATTTGCCAATCGACAAGGCGTGATGTACCAAAGCCTTGACTTGTTGGTAACACCGTCGTGAGGAGCTAAAATCTCGATGAGATTGTCCGCTGTAATTGTTGTGCAGAAGCAGAGATGAAACGTCGTATTCAGGTGCTTTTGATTTATTCAGGTGATGTCACGCACTACAGCTTCATGTCAGTATTCCTGCGCGTTCATAATTATTTCTTTTATAAATTCAGCCAACCGATTTACAGGAGCAGTTCAGAAGAGTGTTTCACGCACAGTAATTTCAGCAGAGATGAGATTCATATGACTTCTTAAGTAATCGTAAACCCTTACATTTGGCTAATAATTAAATGCCAGATGTAATTCAAATACTCGTACCAGAAAGCAAATGTATGTATGTAGAAAGCACTAGGATTAACACGCGCTAGGACTCAGTAAAATGGATGCCGCTGGGCAATATGGTATTTAGCGACTGCGTCAGCCATGCCAGAATTCCATACCGGTAGACGGTACGCTTTATATAGCATCAATTCGAAACAGAAGAAAATAATTTCAACGAAATTCTCGTATGTTCTTATACATTCAGAATATTGATACTCCATGATTACGTGACACAGGAACTCAATTTCCTTCATTAAAAGACTGTCAACATGTCTGCAACTGACCCCAGTAGGTCTAAGGAAGACAGTAAGAAACCGCAAACTCCTGGAAGTGTGATATGCTGATTCTAGAGCGAGCCTTATGTTGTAATCACCAAACAGCAACTGACAGTAACAAACGTACAGTTCGATATCTGTATCACTCGTTCCGTAGTCTGTCTTACGACATGTGCCAAGCCTCTTCCAAAGAGAGTTCTCCACAGAGTGCGCCCTGGAACTCCGCCTTTGGACCTCCAGAACTTCTCGTTTCATTAAGGACACTCTGCAGCTGCTTAGGTCTTCTTCCTCTTCTTCTCGACTCTCCTGTCTTTCCTTCAGTAACGTGGTTTACAAGGCAGTATCTACGCAAGATGTGACCAATCCATTTAGCCTTCTTGCGTTTTATTGTATGTAAGATATTCCTTTCGTCCTTGCCTCCATGTAATACTACGTAATTCTTCATTTTTTACAGGATCCGTCCAACTGATCTTCTGCACTGTCATCCAGCACCACATTTCAAAACCTGCAAGCTATTTGTGATCTATTTTCCTAAGTGTCCAAGTTGCAGCACCAAACGAAGCTGCTCCAGTACAGCACTTTACTAGTTTCTTGTATAAATTGAAGTCCAATTTTCTGATGGAAAAATTCTTCTTTTTGTTGAATGCTCCTTTTGTCATGACAATCCTGGATTTAATTTCGTGTGTCCATCTTGCAATTTATGTTATCTTGCTACCAAAATTGTTGAAATATTTCACATTTTTCAATTGTTCTTTATTTACTATAATCTCTACTGGTGGATCGTTGCCTTCAGAGTAACATCACTATAAGCTATACAAAATATATCGCTGTCTCGTACCTGAACTGTTCTAAAATTTTAGAACGTTTAGAATAGTGTGGGCCCCCAGCGTTATGTAACGAATAGTGGCGTAACTGGCTCAGTGCCCAGATCTAGCAGTATAGGACGTTGGTGAGGTAGGAACACTCAGATCCGGCTACCCTAAACTATACCCTTTCGTATAATCCGTAGAGTAGAAAGCGATGTAAAAACACACGCATACATACGCAACACGAAGATGCACTGTGCATGGGCTGCGGCATTTTCCCTTCCCTTTAATTTAAGGCATCCTGTCGCTTTTCGTTTATTCTCGAGACCTCCATTTATCTGGCTGTGTGCCAATTTTGTAAATCGTTCCACCCTCAGAACCACGCGTAATTTTTGAAGGGAAATACACTTCTTTTTTATGTTTGTTTCGTATAAATCAGACATGAGGCATATAGTGCAATAAGCTGGAACGACCTGGCATGTCGTTTTAAACTTCTCCGCATTCTAGTTTTCGAGAAATGTTAGTCTCTGTATCCGGGGTGATAATTTCCGGCCAGCTTAAAACGTAGGTTTCTAAGAGTAATATGAAAAGCTTACTCATGAAGAAACAGTCTTTTAACTAAAAAGAGTGCGGACCTAGATCCGTATAGAAATGTAAGTTAGGGGCAAGGGAAGATGATCCTATTTGGGAAGGTTTCAAATTATCGCATTCAATGAGCCGACACAAATGTGGATACAGTTGCCGCCATCCCCAGAACACAGGGCTCAGCACTGTTTTGGCAGACAACGTGGCCTAGCGATACACAGACAAGAAAGAAGCAGCGCCAGCAGAGACATCACGACTAGGATCTTGCATGTTCGTACACTACAAGAAATTCATGTTTAAAAGTTTCATCACTTTTTTTTTCTCTTCCGCCCTTAAAGAATGTTACAATCACACAGTCCGTTTGGTACCCACAATAATATTTTATCTTGGTAATGTTTACGCATTTGTATTTTCATAATTTATAGTCCGCATTTTAAAGGTCTGAATTATTAAACACAGTCGTTAGAAACTACAAAACCACGTCATATTTTGAAAACTCGACAAAATAATGTTGTCTGGGTTTTTTCCTAAATTCCTAATACCTACATTGGGAGGGACTCTGTTTCCGTCCCCCTTGGTCTTGTATTTTAAGTTCGAATTCGTTGTTACAGTTTTAAGAATAAAGCTGCACAGAATAAGATGCAGGGATTACCGCTAACTATAATGCACCTTCTTCGAAAGCGTTCGTAAATGAATCGTATAAATTTATTTCGGTGTCCCAATGATGTATCTACGTTTTAATTTACAACAACCCAGGAAAACAGCAAGGCATCGTTGAATCCCAACCGCCAGCATGTGCAATCCGCTTATATATATTTAACAACATATTTCACTTGGATGAAAGAATATTGCGTATAAATACCCTAACACTAGGGACAAAAGGAATGAGGTAATGCTCTTGAAAGCAATACCACAACTCGAAATATGGAAATGTAGACGCGGCACCATAGTTTTTAATCTCTACTCTCGTTTTCTACACCATGGTAAATGGTTCATATAAAAAGCTTAGAGGGAATAACACAAAAGCACTGACGGTTTTGTGAAAAGAGTTCTCTCGATGTGCCTTAGGTGTGTAACACAATAACGAAATAGACCTGTTTTGGTGCACAGTCGAATGAAACGGCGGTGGTTCTCCCCCCCACCACCAATTTCTAAAGGCATTGCACTGAAATGGGTTTCCGTCCATTTGAATACGTTTCATTTCTGTGGATCACACTTCATGTAGAGACTGTTGTCGTTCGCTTCGAACAGCATTGCCGTAGCTCGTGTTGTTGCTGTACTATTCACTGTGTGTTCATTCTTCGATTTGGGTATGGGATGAGGATGGGGTTTCACTATCGAGTAGACGACGGGAATGAATATGCAGTAGGAACCTGAACATCCTGTTCAAATCCGACGGCGCTAGGGCCTCTGGTGTGCCTTCGAATGCCAGACACCAAAATTAACTAATCGTACAGACCAATACAAAGACGCCTTTAGCGCTTGTTTATCGCCACTAGTAGCTTTGTAACAGGTAAGGTCCTTTTAACATGGAAGAATCTCTCAAGTGTTCCTTCAATGGCTGGAGAAACGTTGTAACTAATTTTTTTCAAGTTTATTTGGGCAATTAACTCCCATAGAAAAAAAACGCATTGCCTTTTCTTTATAAACTGTATATACTTTCTTATTTCTCCCCTCCACGGCTTACCCCAGCCACTGTAACCTCCTTTGTTAACCTTCTAACCTGCTGTGCAATATATACGTGACCTAAGTACTCAGACAGGTTCACATTCTGCTAGATCCATCGACATTTGACCTCCACATGTAAGAAGAGGAATCACATTACTGGAACCACAAAGAGTACAAGGTTACCGTGTGATGCTTCCACAGTCTGAGAAGGCAAGGTCTATGGTCTGCCATGCTAGTGGATTTTTTCTCCGTTCTAATCGTGCCATACGGCACTTCTCCTTTTATTAATCTAAATTTCTCTTATCGTTTCCGTTTATCTTAATTCTAGTCTCCCCCGCTTCTTTAATTAAGCCATTCTGTGTTGCCACTGCAGGATGAGTCAAGTTTTAATGACGGCCCTCTGCTATAACAATAAAGTGTGCGTACGTGTATGTTCTTGCTGCTTCTTGCATTCATTCCATCCGTTTGCGCTGGGTTGCTGTAAAGTGCATGGAAGTCTTGTTGCCTCTTTCACAGAAAATATCGAGTCCCACACATACACCGCTGCGTGAAACAAGTCTTGTGGAGGGAGATCAAAGGTTTGCAGCCGTCCGGTTGTTATTCGGTTTTGACAAATGTAACGCGAAAAGTGGTTATGAATTTCAAATAGCCAAGAAAGGAGATGACATGGTAACATAAATCATGTTACCGTCTATAAAACGTCATCCGAGATATTGGTTGTATAAAAAGCACCAGAAACGTGACGAAATGGTTTTATGTTTGTATTTGACTTTGTCGTTATTTCAGCTTGAAGTTAACGCGAACAGTAAAACACGAGAAAAGGGCTGTTGCCACACATTTCGACACCATAAAATTCTGTAAGGAGCCTGTCGATTGGGTTCTTTGTGGAGCAAAACGTCTTTTCATAGGTGGGGTTGGTTCAGAGGTAGATATGCAGTACCCAGTTCGCATCTCGCCTGGTAAATCACACTCTCGTTTTCGTACAACACAGTGTTGGATGAATGTACAGTCTGATTGAACATTAAATAACGCTGAATTTTGTCCACAGAATTCGTTTATGGTTTTCTTATGACTCGTGAATTACATAAACATGATTTCCGTTACCATTGATGAGTTAACATCTGTAATGGGGATGTGATATGTTTTCTCTGAGGAAGGAATTGAATATTAAAGGGTCAAGTCCCTGCTTCGAAGATTTAATTGTGATTTTCTTTTCATGCTTTTACCTAGTTCTTTTAGATCAATTCAAAGCAATTCCCATAATTTATTTCTTATTATTTCTAACCTATTACTAGTAATTCTATCATTTCTGTCTTAGCGCTAACTTTTATATCCTTCGGACAGTCTGCGAGATCATAACTGAAAAAACCAAGAATGTTTCCTTCCTTAGACATCCTCTCCACAGTTCTGCTCAGATATGTATAATTCAGTAAGTGACACGTCCTGTATATTTAGATCAGTTTAACTAAGTTGAATTATGTTGCTGCTGGAACAGACCCAGGTAAAGGGGAGGGTAATAGACCAAGCGAAATCCCACCTAACTTCCATTTATTTGGAAAATACAACCAAATGAAGCACCTTAAGGGCACCGCCTTTCAAATGCGATGCCATTCTGTCTGCTAGAACATTCCCGGCATTTCTGAGGAACCTGCTACCTAGTGCAAAGTTAAAGGCAGCAGGTTTCTTCCAAAACGTCGCAAAACTTCTGCCAGATTATACGGGCTTCACACTCTAGAAGACGTCAGTCTGCACAGTCACTGCCACGACACCCTGGTCAGTCACATAAATAAGTATCTGTTAATATACATAACAGTAAGTCTGTACTGTACGCAGGTTTTGTGGTGCCACAGTCATTTTGTTATGTAGCGAAGCTTTCGTGGTCTTACCATCCGACTATCTGAAAAAAAGAATGCCATGAAGTGTTTCATAGTGGTGACATAATACAAAAAAAAATCAAAACTGCATTAAGGAAAAGAAAAATAAGAGGATATTACATTCTGGGAATACTTGCTACTACCCAATTCAGAATTGTTTGCCTTCTAGTCCGTTACCTAGAAATGTAAAGATGAAATTATGTGTCATTTTAAGTTTGCTTCTTGATTCGTACGGTTGAGAAGGTGACCTGTCCCTTTAAAAGAAGAGCAGATACACTGAGAATGCTTCAAAACAATTTGTTGAAGGGGATGCGTCGACTTTAGACGGACGAAGTAACAGGAGTCCGGAGAAATTGCATTTTGAGGATCATGACTGCAGTTTCCGCCAGCCATTATGAGGACGAACAGATGAAGGAGGATGCGATAGGCGAAGCACGTAGCATGCATGCGAGAGACGCGAATGGCATACGGAAGTGTGACAAGAAAAACTGAAGGAAGGAAACTACATTAAAGATCTAACTACAGATGTAAGGATAATATTACAATGGATTTTAAATAGGATGGGAGCGTGTGGAGTTGATCCACTTGTCTCAGAATATGCTGGCGTGAACATAATATGCAAACGTCTTGTTTGATAAACATGTTGATAGTTGTATTGACAAAGTGACAAATTATAATTTTTTAAGGAAAAAGTCCGATTCATTCATTCATTCATTCATTCATTAGTTTGCTTAAAAATGGCGCATTATGAGGGAAATGTTTAAGGATTTTGTTGCGTGTGGCGCCCGACATGGCTGAGTCGGTTTTGACTTGGTGACTGGCTGAAAAACTGAGGGACGGTGATTCTGTTCGCCGCACGGGCACGAGATTTTTGCCACCACAGCG
This sequence comes from Coptotermes formosanus, assembly GCA_013340265.1. Taxonomy (NCBI): domain Eukaryota; kingdom Metazoa; phylum Arthropoda; class Insecta; order Blattodea; family Rhinotermitidae; genus Coptotermes; species Coptotermes formosanus. Next base: position 2,502,311 of record BLKM01011093.1, on the reverse strand, counting down.
TCCTGGCTGGCTGTGTGGCCCACACAGCCTCGTGTTCAATGTGTAAGGGGGGGCACATTTCCCGAGGTTAAAGCGACCGGAACTTGAATGAGTGGACGTATACCTCCGTTCCCCCTGATGCTGTCATGGCGTATACAAGACGTATTTATTTTAACTTTTACTTTGACCTGTTTTATACGGCGCTGCTATTTTTATAACACAAACGTTCGCACGAAAACTTACTTGAGTGCTGATGGCAAAATTACTTTGCTGGATTTGCGTCCTATTCCAAGTGTTCTCCATGAAAACTGTTCAGTTTTTACACATTAGGGTTTAGTCTGTAGGCCTGAGGGGTACAAACACATACATCCGACAGCACAAAATTTTTCTCTTGGAAATTACGGTGGAAGGATGAAATGTCTTAATTTTTGTGAGATGTTAAGCAGTGTTGATTGGTATTAAGCTACCGACGTTTCGGGATAGCCAGTCTCTCCCATCTTGAAGTGACAAGTTGTCCAAGAAGACGTCTTGGACTGCTTGACCCTTGAAGAAAGGACTGAGACTATCCCGAAACGTCGTTAACTAACTACCAATCAACGATGCGTAACATCCCAGACGAATGAAGACCTCATTTAAACGGCGGCAGGAGACTGAAATCACTTGAACGATGATATGTTGAACGGGCACGTACATTCTGGTATCTTTCTTCACCCATTAGATGTGAAATGTTTCATATATAAATGTGTAACTCAAAGAACCTTTCCTTCGAAGTCGGGTTCCGATACCATACAAAGGCACAACATTTAAGGTACGTTGCCAGGTCAGATGTTAAAACTGAACTTACAAGAAAGTAATCGTTGCGTATTTAAAGTCTGCGGGGAACTTAAAAGCGTTTCTTGTGAAGACATGTGGGCGGAAAGCGGTGTCAGTGTTTCTGCTAAATTTCAGTATTTATTCCTCTGGAATACGAAAATCAAGGAACAGAAATCTGCAGGTTGCGTCTTGAAACTCAGACCGTAATACTTGAGATGCGAAGTCGCAGTTCATATCCAAAGTTCTACTCTGCGATGTAACAGGAAACAGTTCTGTGCAACACTTGTGTTATTAATCTAGGTCCAGCAGTTTTCGAACTTCCCCCCTGTCTGGTTTGCGCAGGGTGTTTAACCACATAACAAGAGAAACAAACATTTCATACATGAAGACCAGGTTGGCTTGACAACGGACAGATTAGTACGAAAGTAGCAGCTGGGATAAGGCTGTGAACATTATGTGCATGTGTGAGATTTTGAGGTCCTCCTGGCGGTGACCATCAGAGTTACTGTTCTTACGGTGTATGACGCCGTGTGACTTGCTAGGAACGTGCTGTGTCATTCTTCAGATCAGAAGATGAGTGTAAGAATAAAGAGACGTGTACATTTCTAAAGTGACCCGTGATACTCTTCCAAAACATTAGTAGCTACCTTCCAACCTAAACAGTGTCCGATGCGAGCCGTAATGTAACATTTTATTCTTAGGATGAAAGAGAAATTCTGTTTTCATTTTAAGATTATGCAAAATGTTTGTCTTTTTAGTCGCTACGAAATGAGATTAAACTCTGTCTCCTATATACGTCCTAAAGACCCATGCTTCTGACACATCTGTTTCGAAAAACTTCGGATTCCTACCAATAAAATGATTTCTTATTGAAATTGTAATCAAAACCTTTGGTGCAAAACTGATGTAACTCGAGAATGTGTGATTTTACATTACGAAAACCGATAGAGAGAAACTTGTAAACGAATGAACAGTCCACAAACATTCGGGTTTCATAAAACAGTATGTACTTAAGTTTACGTGCTGACGATACAGGAATGGCTCATCGAAGAGGGGCATTTACATTAGAATCTGAAAAACAAATTACCAAAAATCTGCACTTTTGTTACGCTATTACGGCAATGCAAGACAGATTTCAAGCGACTTGAAGAGACACAAATGCCTTACTTATATAAAGTAAACATGTATAGGAAGTTTCATAAATAGACGTTTGGTCTGTCCTGAATCTGAAGTCATTTACTTCTGTTATGAAGAATGATGCAGATGAAAACAAGGGGGCGAGAGTTCAAGTAGATGCATTTATTTACGTTCTTCTCTTGATTTGATGGGCTCTGCCTTTTCGACGAAGGAGACGGAGACCATTAATTTCATTTATTTCTGGCTCCATTACTGCGTCTCTTCTTGCTACGCTGACTCGCTTCTCTCTAAGAGACCATTCTGTGGAGTAGGTCACAAATTTTCTGTAGTCGTATAATTCTGAGTCATTTACTCACATGAACTTTGAAATGAATCGTCATATGTGTCTGTGTTGACCATTCGAAGACTAAAATGTCCTGAATTATATTTACAGATTCAGTTCTTACTGCAGAGTTTTAAAAAATTGAGTCTCTTTCAGAAAAACCAGTTGGTTAATACTGTGTTTAATCGCTGTTTTTTGTGAGAACCATATGAAATCTAAGCACGTTCTATGCGCAGAGTGGCTACAGTTTCGAATTCAGCACGCCAAAATTTGCTAAAGTCACCTGTCCATAGACAATACGCAGAAAAATGTTTCCATTTTGCAGGCCTGAGTAATGGGTGAGTTGCAAGGTCAGTCTAGACGTAGCGAAATTGCTTTCTTCACAGGGGTTGAAATGTCAGTGGTCAAATCCGAAAAGAGCAACGTGGCTTAATGTTTTGTATGTTGAGAGTGTTTGCGCTGAGGTTCTTCTGTTACGTAGGCCAGATTACAATACACCGTAGCAAAAATATTATATGAAGGACACCTGAATTATGTTGTACCTTGTAGGCTGTTCGACTTGCATGTGCCGAAGGTAAACATATGCCTATGAATCAACATGGACCTCCTGAAGTGCCGACAACTGATGTTTACTTCGTCATTGTTGATATTGCTAATAGCAGCAGTTGCCTCCAACCTGTGCATACAAGGGGGACCTTGGGATTCACCCAATGATCTAGACAATTACGTCTCCAACTCTTAATCAAAACATTTGCTTTCATGAATGTATGTAATTTTGGACACCGTAATACCTACAGCAGTTAAACAGACTGGGATGTTTAGGATCCCAGAATATCTGGAAAATCGGCACATGAAGGCGGCATGGTTGTCTGTCGTACGCACCGGCCGCCTTTACCCACCAGGAAATACCCCTGGTACTCATTTCTGTTAGCGGCTGACTCAACCCCAGGGCCATTGTGCGACCGGAAAGATTAAGTCAGTGACCCCATCGAGAATCGAACCCGCGACCTTCCTCCTTTTAGCGCAATATTTCTGCGTACCCGCGTAAAACATGTGGGCATTTTAAGCATCACTTGAAGAAATACTGACATTGCAGTTACAAGTATCTTATTTAACAAAACGTTTGTATTCACTTAGCTGATTTTTATGAAACAAAATATTCGAAGATTTCTAATTTTTAAACACGCTTTATTTCCGGGCAAATTCTTCATATTGTGTGCAGCAGTCGTGCGTTTTTGTCGACTTCGTCAGATAGTGGACAAATTCTTAAATGGCTTGCTATGTTATTTGTACAGCTGGTGCCGTGGGCACTGTAAACGTCATATACGGCTGAGGTTACTCAAATAAGCTGACTGTTTAATGTAATAACGTAGCGTAAAAATTAAATAAGATTTTATTACGAAGTTTAATAAAACACTGAGACAGCAGTTCGACACGTTATACTTTTGGTTGTGTTGGCAACGTTACGATAAAATGAGCAGTAGTTGGATTTTCCTACTGTTGTATTGTCGGTGGTAATAAAGCCTTCATTCTTCGAAGTCAGAGCAAAGATGGAGACAGCAAGTTTGTCCGGAACATCTGCATCCTCCTGCATTGTTGCACGGTATCACAACACAGAATACCACAACCTGCACAACCATTGCCGTGAGCAAATTTAAAATGTTCTGTACATAAATTTTATTATAAGCCGTTACAATAAACCATCGGTAATGATATAGCAACAAATTTTGTTATAAATGTGTGTCTGACATGAATTTGTGTCCCATATTACTACAGGTGTTTATTTATATACTTATGAAAAGGAAAAAACGAAATTAATGGAGGCATTTTTTTAATATTGCTCGTCCCGTGCATGATATTTATTCAAATACAATACTTTTGCAACCAGTGCACTATATTCAATGTCTTTACATTACAACACTTGCAGTATTTTACAGCTTGGTCCAACATGTTTCGATCCTGTAGGATCATCATCAGGGACCCATTCGAAATTAAAAATTAACTGAAAGTTACTAACACAGGATTTACAGTAGGCATATATGTTGTAGAAGAAGAAACTGAAGTGGCTGGTTGACATGAAGTTTTAAGTCATGTCAACCAGATATTTCTTTTTTAATTTTTAACTTCGGATGAGCCCCTGATGATGATCCTACAGGATCGAAACATGTAGGACTAGATGTAAAAATAATGTAAGTGCTATAATGTAAAGGCATTGAATATAGCTCTCTGGTTGGACAAGAGCTGTATTTGAATAACTGAGGCATTGTTACAATTTCTGAAGCCGTGTCCTAAGATTTAATGAGCTGTACTCGGCCCCTTAAAGTAAAATGATAGTTATTTTTGTTCTACCGTTACCATAATTATAATGTGTCAATAAACTAAAGCAGCATTTCAAAATATTACATTTCGTGGGAAATTTACACAGGGTGTTCACGAATTTTTTTATACGAGGAGGCCGACCGAAGGAGCGATTTTAAATACGCGTCCAGCATTTTTGCACATGCACTTAAGAAAAATTATGCAATAAAAATCCTTATTTTTCCTCATCTCTTTCTGTGTTGTTTGTCTATTTTTTGCTCCAGACCATACACGCTACAATGAGTAGTGCATACAGAAATCCAGTTTCACCGCTGTTTTGTTGCTACAAAACCAGACGCTGTTTAAAGTGAAACGGCCTCTTTGTGTTTACATGTCTGACTACCACATGATGCAAGGTTAATAAATAGGTCCAATAGAAAGTGTGTTATAGGTCCCGGTTTTTAACACTGAAATTATTTAGCTGGGTGAGGTTTTTCGGCACTGCTCACAGAGGGTTAGGAACACCTGCGTTTTGGAGGAATAAAGGGATGTTTTGCTGGGACATTTTGTAGTACGCTCTTATAAAATTTTACGACGGGATGTTTTGTGAGATAAATACATTATTTTGTGCTATGCGTAAAATCTTGCTTTGACCGACCAAAATTTACTGCCAGGGATACTCCTGTAACACAGTACGGGACTTGCTATATTGTTGTCCGGCGGTTATGCGGGAGATGCCTTTTGGAAGTGGGTTGTGGAGGAGGCGAGTGCTCGACATGCCGGCTAATACGGAGGTACCCGCTTGCTGTGTGATAACAGATTGCAGTCAATTAAGTTTATATATATGTAAATAAATTGACATTAAAATTATTCCTATTATAAGACTGGTTAGACTTAAGAGTCCGACTTAGGGGCCTACACGTCAAATATTCCCTGAGAGAGAGCATGCGAAACGCGAGCTAGTTCATTCTGTTTAGCACATAAAGGAAACGTCGGGCAAACTGAGGAAAGACGGTAAAACGCTCTTAGTCTTGCTAGGCGCGTTCGCAGAATTCCGTAAAGCGACTGTTAGCCTGTCACGTCTGCCTGTCTCGCTGTCCGTCTTTCCTTTCGCCCGCATGGAAAAGCTCGGCCCCCACTTGACACATATTCATGAAATTTGATATTTGAGTATTTTTTGGAAGTATGTCGAGAATATTCAAGTACCATCATTCTCTGATAAGAACAGCGAGTGCTTTACATGAAGACCTATGGACGTTTATCATAGTACCTTGCTGAATTCTTATTAGAATAATAAGTATTTCAAAAAGAAGTTGTAGAGAAAATCAAAACACACATTTTATGTTTAATATTTTTTTGCGAAAATCGTGCCTTTTATGAGATAATGTCGAAAAATATGGTAAGGCCGGTCAGGCCACAGATGACAATATAATACAGCGCATGTGCTTGGCATGCTGGGTAACTAAAGCTACAGACACACATTCAGAATAATGAATTCGTATTTTTTATCCACGGTAGCAATTGTTACGCGAAAGTGCGTCAGAGTTACGCAATACGTACGTCACCTGTCTTGTTATAATATCAATTTAATGGTCAGTAAGAACACGCAGTTTCTTTTTCTTGAAATGAATTTGCTTTTAAGATATTAAGCTATGCTGATATCGTTTGTATTCTTATGAATTTATTAAATAGCCTACATATTAAGTAAAAAATAAAAAATTCAATTATTACAGTACAGTCTGTTTTATGAAAGGGGGCGAGGATCCAGTATTTCCGCTAGTAATGTAAAAGTGTACCCTATAACAGGCCCTGAGGGCCCGAGAGGGGGAGTAGAGGTATAGCTCTACCCGTTCGTGAGCCTCGGCACGAAGAGGGGATGGGGTGGCTACCCCACGCCCCGGCCGCTTTACCCCCGGGAAAGAGACCCGGTACCCATTGTGCAGTAGGCTGGGTGGGCCCCAGGGCCCGTCTGGACGGCTTCGGAAAATCTCGCCCCCCACCGGAATTCGATCCCCGGCCCGTCCAGCCCGTATCGAGTCGCTATACCGACTACGCTGTCCCGGCCCACTCTGTCAGTAAGTGCAGAATTAAAAACAATCGGTAAATAGTAAAGAAATGGAAGACGTATCCTATTTACATCTGAAGTGACTAACGACGAAATATTCGCCGTTAGTAAAGGGAATGCTACAGCTTTCTGTGGCCATTTGGTACAACAGCCTTGAAGACCATGAAAGCTCTGCAGTTTGCGGTAAATAACTTGCACAGATCATGAATTAAAACCTTATTATGGAAATGGGGTTGACCGAAGCCATTTACTGTGTTTTAACTGTAATGTAGTACCCAAAATAATCTCAGTGTAAAATCACCTCCACTATGCCATGTTCAAATAGCAGTTACCCCGAGGTTAATACAAGCAGTCAAAATTATCCTCAAATATAACACCTTGGCGTAAACACGAGCTACCTTTTTGAAATACCCGTTGCAGACTATCTCCTGGTAGATTTAATAACATTTAGGTACATCGCTATACTCGTATGTAGCTTCTTTTAACTTACCTGAGTCAGGCTGAGGAGTGGGATTAACGGAGATGTTCATAAATTTAACACACGATAAATAGCTCACTGTTCGTTATTGTTTTTACAAGGTATAAATAGCGAAGACGGCCTTTGTAAGCCCAGAACGTTTTTGATAAGCAGTACTAAAATAATAAAATAACATATTCATTGTCACAATATATATATGTATATACTACAAAAAAATATATATATATATTAGCACGGTAACCGGTTGTGTATCATGCACCGCCAGTGGTGAACCATAAGATTAAGTAGAGTAATTTTTTCCTTTGGAAGCCATGAAGGCATATTGCGAAGTGGAGGTAAAGCCCCATTCATTCTTAATCTGAGCATAAGGTGGAAGTGAGTGGTAAACATAACGGCTTGGCAGCTTTTTCCCCGACGCAAGCGCCCTTTCACCTACAGAAGAGGAAAGTAGCCTGGACTACTTTTAGGGTTGCTTGAAATACATTAATATTTTCACATAATACATAAAATCTTGGTTACGTTACTGCGTACTCTGCGAGTCATTTGTATTGAAAACGCCCATGATATTATACCCATAGTGTGGAAAATCCTGGACTCTGTCCACCTGAACGCAGATCGCGCCCATGAAGTCTACAAACCCGCTCACAGCTGCACTGCTGCATAGCTAGGGATGACATCGCCTATTTCGCACTACTGAGTCCGCGTTAATGCGGGAATGTGCGCCGCAGAGCGGACAACAGCGACTGCGGTAGAACAACCGGTAGCGGCCCGACACCCTGCAGTACACAGCCCGCATTAAAAAATTTTTTCTATAGAACACACGAATAGTGCACACAAACACATTTGCAGGTTCCCACACACATGTTAGTGTTTCATTAGGATTTTATCCAAATCGTGAAACCAAAAAAATATTCGCAACTCTTTTGAAAAACGACATGTAATCAAAGCATACATCATGGATGACTGTGCAGCACACAGGTGCATGCATTTTATCACTGGCACGGTTACACTGCCTGCAGCACGCTGCAATAATACGCCTCGCTGTTCAGAGTCCTCACTACCTTGTTGCTGAAGGCAGGGCGCAGTAACAGAGAAACTCATTACGGTCAAAGTGCCAGCATCAGCAACAGCAGCAGCAGCAGCAGCAGCACTGCTTGCTCAGTACTGCGTAACTCTGGCTCGCTCGAAATTCTATTGACCAGCTGCGATTCATGTTTTCTATAAATACGAAGAGATATCTCCCGTATCTGTAGAAAATAAGCTGTGGTAAAAATTCGTGTCGTATTTTTTCATGGTTTTTCTGCATAAAAAGAATAAAGCAACTTACCCCCCGTCGGTCATAATTATTCGTAGACGCCAAAAGCCGTCCGCGAGAGTGTCAATAAATTTATCACCCTTTTTAAACCCAAAGTAACACCCATTACGTTCCCATAATTGTTGGGGGCGACAGGCCAAATACATCGCCACATGCCGCTAATCTGTGAGTTTGTTTCACATCCGAAACGTTCTTACGTATGTTCTTCTTTGTTGCGAATATGTATTTGCTTATTTGTCTAAACACATCTTGTACGCTTGCCAAGCAGGTTACTAATGCTACGCTGGTCTGCTGTGCGAACTATCCGTACAGAAGCACTAAGCCTCGCAGTAAGAAGAAAATACTTATTTTACCGCGAGTTAACCCTTTAAAGACAAAGCGTATCTGTTTTGTATAAGGACTCAGTGCGTACCACGCTGTAAACACTCTCCACTTCGGTTATAAAAACCAGTCTCTTAATGTTTTATAAGGCAAAAGTTGCTGTTTGTTCTGAGATCCGTACAAAACACATAAACGCAATGTGGGCACCACGTAGAATTTTTTAATGTTAAACCTGGTGGTATGTAAAATTACCGCTAGGCTTGAAAAGGTTAATACGGACGCAGACTAACTCGGGATTCGAAACGTATCTTCGAAATATTCAAAAATTCATTCCGGATTCAACATAGGACCATAAACTGAGCCGGCTAAATCCTATTCACATATTCACAACTTATTCTGTAATATATTTTGCACTATTTTTATCCAGCTTTCGGCGAAATAGCCCTAAGTTGTCACAAATTTCGGTTCACATGTAGATAAATGTACGTTATTTTAAGATGTTGGGAATATACAGCTGCTAACGAAGGGAATAACTGGGTATGCGGTGTCTCTGATTGATTTAATGTTTCACATCGACATCAGTATGAATTCTAAAGCTTTATGTGTCGTAAGTAGGTCTGTATGTGTGTCATTTCATGTTTTCTACCTTCCAGCACGTTTTTCGAAATTTTCACATCTGAATACAGTTAAATATGAGGATGATTTATATCCACGGCCAGAAGATTAAGTTCAGATTACCGGGCTTTGTTTGCAGCTGCGATTTGTTCGGCCCAACTCAGACGGTAATTCGGATATCGCATTGGTTCTCGTTGGCACATGTGTACATTCGTACTGTTGCGTGTCATGCTGTCGTTATTTTTAATGTAGCAAATTTACCAGTTCTATTAAAATAGCTCATCTCGGACATGCGAAGATACAATTTCGAGCACAATGAATCCTGTGGAGATTTAGCCCGAATGCCACAAGGTTCAAAAGATGGGTTATTTCCATGTATATGAATTCAGAACAACAAAACCAAGGTTCGAAAACATTGAATAGGGCCACTTTGGAACTTGAAATAGATCGAGTGGTTTTAGGTATTGACGGGGTAGTAGCAACAGCACAAAAGACTTCAGCGCATCAATCAGTGAACGAACCTCAACAGAAGAAGGGTAAGAAAGGAAAGAAAATGGAAAAGAAAGAAAGAGAGAAGCAGTTACCTTCTCCAAGTTAATGACAGAACAAAGAAGTTTCATTCATCTTAGCAAGAAAGACAATACTTTCGCTTGAGATTTTGTAAAAACGAAAGAAGTGCGTATTGATTGCCTGGTTAGTACTGTATGATAACAAGTAATTATTTAAACATTTTGATCTCATTTTCGAATTTCGACATTTTAGTCACAAATACTAGTATCGGCTTTGTGGCCCTTAACCGTAAAATGGGGGTATGTGCTTAGCGTCACGCCTGGACTGCTGTACCTGTGGGAGAAGAGCCCCCAGCACTCTTAGAATAGGAGAACCTGTGCGCCTCAGATCCAATCTGGACCCTTAGGTCAAAATAAAAACGCCTAGCCGTCATCGTAATTGTGACTCCTGTTCCCCCATTTTCCATCACATAGCATTGTCGCAACTCACGGTCTCGTATAATGACGACACAAAATATTGAACTAGTGGCACAATGAGGCCTGTGTTTTATAGAATTCACTGTCTGAGGTTTATTTAAAGTGCATGTTGTTTAGTTTTCAAAAACTGTAACGTTTTCAGATTTCTCGTGCTTTTGAACTGTTGCCCGCCTTCTAGTACCGATTTGTTCTCTAGCTCGCCTCTTCTTTCAGTTGCGGACAGGTATTAACTAACGTAGTTGAGATGAAATTTGTGTGAACTGAATGTCATTGGAATCCTTGTAAAAGCGGAACTTTTATATTCCCTGTCAACAGGTAACACCTACAGATTTTTCACGTTATGTTGTGATCCTGGATCAAGACAAGCGTGGTTGGATGTCCGAACGTGTATGTTAGTACAGGTTTGCTTAATAGAAGGAACGTGATTAAAATTGAGCTTCTTTACAGAAATCCTTTAGGGAATGGAGACAGAAGCACGGAACCTCCTCGAAATACTCAGTTAACCAGATATATATTTTTGCTTTTATACTTACATCTACGTGGATTCCAGGGTATATGAAAATCTTGGTGGATGGTTTCTCTCCGGGTGAGAATCTATAGAATTCAAAGTTCCCGCGATACCACTTGACGGAATAAAGTGGGGCGTCTTCCAAATCGTACTGGCACCAGAGTGACGCATGACTACCCTTACGTACGGTGGACGGAATCACCGTCAAGTTGACATTCTTCAAACAGTGGCCATCTGAAAGAAAGAAATGTTTACATTACTCCCTATGCATAAAACATGAGGTATTCTTCTGGCGTTTCTTTGATTCCGTCTCATAAATGTCATATACATTAATGTAACTATAAGGCATTACAGACTTAACATTCTATCGTTTGTTTGCAATAACGCGGTAGTGCATTGTATGAAAGTGTAAAATGGACGGAGAGTCCCCAATTCCGTCTTACCTACTGAAGGTGATCCTTCTTGAAAGGAGAAAAGTACTTACGAGGCTGTGAGAAAGTGTCCAGACGGTTGCTTCTGTCGATTTGAAAGAGTAAGTTTGTCAGCGATTTAAGTTCCACAACCCCTGAATTCTCGTTGTATGGGACAGCCCTGTTAAACTGACTGGCATGATATAAATTTAGTTTACTCTGTCGTCCGGGTTGGTCACTGTACTTAGTCATAGGAAATTTTGTAGCAATACATGGTGGTTAAATATCCACGAAATTTATGAAAGGATACCAATAATATTTTTATTTATAACGAGTGTTTTGTTCAAATATATTTGTTCAATTACACTGTGTAAACAAACTTGAAATCTTCGTTCCTTTATTATGTGCAGAGTACAAGGACGCACCACATTCCAGGTTCTCACAGCGGTGTATATTCAGACTGTGGTGACCTTAGTTGTGCCATGTAGTTTGGTAGGGCCCATACAGATATCAAAGCCAGAAGGCATCTGATGCGTATCTTCAGTTTTGAAGAGAGATGCAGTGGTTTCCTCAGAAAGATTGGTTATTCCAAATTACATGACGTCACTTCTCAGCAGACCCTAATTTTAAATGATGTCTGGTTTAATGAATTAAGTGCGGTAGCATGTATGTTCGTATTCAGACAGACAGAATTTCAGATATGTGTTTGATAGCATGGGTGAGTGTACACTACATGCTGCATTTTATTTTCCGAACTTAGATATCCGTTCATTAAACATATCGACTTGAATTCGTACAAGAATCTTTGGAAACAAGGAAATCATCAATGTGAGAACAAGCATTTTAGAAAAAAGTTACATAATCGCGCGGTTACGATTATTAATCTGCCCCTTTTTTCCAGAAACTTAGCAGGTAAAGCTCTAGATTCATATTTTGAATTTCCAGTTTCGAATCACAGGCGAACTGCAGTCTTCTGACTGAAACTGTCAATGCCTTCCTCCGTCGCTCAGAGAAGTTTCTGGAGTAAGATACAAGTTCGTCATTCCAAATCCCTATCTGCTCTCCATTCACGATCATCTTCCCGTGTCATTTGGCAGTATGAAAGGTCGTAGTTGAGACAGCGATAGTAAATGGCCTACCGATCAATCAGCTGAATTTGTGTGTGTAATGAGTAGGTTTTAAGGCGCCTCCATCTTTATGGTTGGTTCTGCCTAAAGGCCTCGTGAGTGTATCCTACTCTGCAATCCTGGGCCTGGTGGTTCTACGAGACGACAAGAATAATGACGTTTCGGAAAGCAATTAACAGGGAGCGTCGTGGTGCTTGCATGGTATCTGTAATTACTTACAAAGCAGAAAGAAATGTCTCATCATTATTTATGCCATATTCATGACGTTAAACGACTACCTTCAAGTTAAAGGCGTGGATGAAAACACACATATTGCAATTTCCGTGACAGTTGTTTTGAACAACACACTTTACTGATGTGATAATACTAGCTGGAAATTACAGGATAAAAAATTAATGGTCGCAGATTGATAGCTGGTAGTATGTATTACAAACTAGTAGAAACATGACTGATTATTCACAATGTAGAATAATTAAATGACGAAAGTTTCTATAAATTCCCTATCCTCTGTGCATTTTAACGTTCACCATTGTCTTTAGACATGAAATAACTCTAATACCGTCTACAGTCTTCGTTGTCCTTTGGAGCCAGTATTAATAGCACAACAAGAACCGCGTTTCATTATCTATCCATTCATTTTCAATGAAAATGAATGGATAGATGGCCGTTACGTTTACTCGTACAGTGTTGTAAAGGCACCTAACCATTCCGTCTTGCTTTGCAGATTTCTTATTAATTTCCCTTAAATTTAATTAAACATTATTTCTTAGTTAGATGTATATCTTACGTCGCGTTCTAATTTCGTTTATGTCGAGTCATTTTTAGGGAAAATACAGCTCGGTTTGGGCTTCTTTTACAGGTGGGATTATACTGCTCCGGTATGAACCAAAGCTAAATTTGCTGTACAGTATTTAATGTGGACCTCTTTACTTAATTTAGCCGAAGTCTGTCAAGTAATTTAGTAGAATGAAAATGCAGACACACAGACAGGCGCTTAAAATTATCCTTAAACTTTATCTTTTCTCCAATGGCGCAGCAACCCCTTGTGGGCCAGGGCCTCATCATTATCGAGGTTTCACGATCACACTCAGTGGGACCTCTCTGGACAAGTGATCAGCCCGACGCAGAGACCTCTACCTGACAACACTTCAACTTTATTTACGTAGTGCAAATAATATGTTAACACCAAAGTACGGAAGGTGGGCCCTTCTTCTTTACGCGTGCGCATCTTTCGTAACCTAGTTTACGATATTTTGAGGAATTTATTTCTGCCAGAATAACCAATATTTTTGCGTGTCACTTTATTGTTGTCATTTAATTTTAGAGAAATCTCGAAAACAAACATTGTGCTTTATAATACGGAGTACAGGAACATTAAATTGGATAGAATAATTTACGTTAAAGAGGTGTTCCGTCTTATTACAAACAGGGGTGTACGAGATGCATAAGAACGTAACGTAAAACGCATGTTAATTTCTAATTAAGTTTTAATACATAAAATTTTGTAGGCCTCTCAGTAAAGACAAAAATTAGGAATTAAGCACGATGTTGGAATGGATTCTGTACGATGCATGTCCTATCTTGTATCCAGCGGTATGAATCTTACTCTTATTTGGGAGATGCTGCAGTTCTTTGTTTGTTGGTTTACTTAATGACGCTGTGTCAACTAATTGTAGTACTAGCGAGATAATTATCACTATAAATTTGGTAAGGATATGGGTGGAAGTCTGTCTTAATGTGACTTGCTACTTAAGTGACTATTTAATCTAAAGTGAGCGACTTAAAACCATTAAATCCACAATCGGGGTCTCCTTTCATATTATAAACTCCATTACGCCTTCCATATCGCTGCCGTGGAACTAACTGCGTTTGTGGAAGTTTTAGTGATTCTGTAATTCTCCAAGAAGAACTGAGAAAACATATAGGCTAAGCCCAGGACCACTCACTCTGTACCTCAAACTTGCTTCTCAGCAGAACGAATTATTGCAACTTTTCCGGTAATGCTATGAATTAACAAGCTTATATACCATGTAAAACAGCATGATTTGGTTGTTACCAATCCCTGGACCGATATCAAGCGTTTTACTGACAAAAAGATTTATTTATGTAAGAATAATAAGGAATCACTGAATGCAAAGTGAAGTTTGAAGCTTGAAAATTAATTTGCTTACGTTACGAATGCGTCAGTAGATATATGGAATTGTAGAACAATAAAGGCTCACCTCCAGGAAAATTGTACACAATATGAATTTCATGTGTTCCATGTCCGTGCACTGTATCATACAAGAACACTGATCACCAAGAAATGCACAAAGAGTTTTATCATCAATCGTAACACACTCCTACATGTTTCGACCCTGCTGGGTCATATTCAGGGAGAACTTTTCGATACCGTCACACTAGGGTTGCACTTTACAGTTGAGTGAGAATGTGCTGTTGACTGTGTACTGCGTTGTTTTTGGAAGCGTGAACTCTCCGCGGTCCGGCACATTCTCACTCAACTGTAAAGTGCAACCCTAGTGTAACGGTACCGAAAAGTTCTCCCTGAAGATGACCCAGCAGGGTCGAAACATGTAGGAATGTGTTACGATTGACGATAAAACTCTCTTTGTGCATTTGTTGGTGATTAGTGTTTTTGTACAGAATATGGTTAATTATATTCTGATGTCCACGGCACTTGTTCTATTTTCGTCAAAGTTGTTCATTCTATTTTTGTTTTAGTGGGAAACTTTTAAGTGGTATGGCTAGTAGACTGGAGCTGCCAAGGGTGTGTGTGTGTGTCCATCGTTGTTCCTAGTTGTGTTCATTTTGTTGCCAGGCGTTCACATATCAGAATCAAGTTCGAATTAGCACGAACCATCAGACATCAAGTACGTGCTGTTCCAAATTGGATTCTTGTGGTGTAAAATATTTTGGCTGTTTATGATGCTAGTAGTGCACAAGTTTTTTCCAGGTCTTGGTATCTTGTTTTCTGTGTATAAGTATTGCACTCTGTTCTTTACAGCTTTTGAGTAAAGAATAAATACTAGCTGCACGTTCTGTTTATTGCCGCCTTGGGCACCAGCGCGTAGGCTGTACATCATACATACTTGTATATGTTAACACAAGCACACAGCGGTATATAGCAGTCGTGGTAACCAGACGCTAAGATGAACACATAGTACAAGAAACTGCAAGGAAGGAAAGAAAGGATACACACATACGCTTTTATTTTAAATATATTTGGTGTTGCTTGTATTTATCAAAACAGAAAAATAATATTTACTGCATACTGTTTTGTGTTACGCCGCTTTATTTAATAAAATAACCAACACAGTATACAACTGTACAAAATTCACACAACAATGCTGTTGTTATTGACAGCTATATATTTCGGCCATTTAAGGCACATTCGGGCGGAACACAGAATATGGGTATTAGCTTTATTTACAGCTACGTGTTTCGGCATCTTCATGTGGACCTTAGCCAAAAATTGCTGATGTATATAGGGGTAAATAAGTGTGTATTTCTAATGCATTGTACCTATATTCGTACTGTGGCAGGTATTTTATTGATCTTTGCAGCCCTATGCGAACATATTCTGATCTCAGAATGTAGTGGCGAATGGCCTAACATGCCATATTATGGTCCCTGTATGTTTACTTGTTAGCAATCTAAATGTCCACTCCGAGTTACAAAGACTCGGGCCATAAAGATATAAAATTGGCTCCTAAATTCGTCTCCTAAACGGCAAACAAAAATGCACGGTCAAGATATACTGCAAAGAATGGTGTTATCTTTGCAACATTAAATTTGAAGGTGCATTAAGCAGACATAACGATCCGCGACATGTGTGTCATGTAAACCGTTGTAAAATACAGCGTTTGTAGCATACCTTTATTCATGGTAATACATGAGCAGTAAGACGTAATGTAGACCCGTTTTAAATATTTCTGCGGTGCTGATGTAGTGTGCTACAGCTGAGGACCAATACGGCTAATGTCGAGATTAATTGGCTATTCTCGGCTTCAAGCCGCTGGGCCTGGATAATGTTAAGCCAGCAAAGTTCAGGGCTTAGAAAATATACCGCCATACTTGAAATTGAAAGCTCTGCGTTTTATCCACAGTGCTTTTATGTGCTGCATATGACTCTTCCAATAATCAATCATTATTTCCCTACACATTATTACACTATCTGCCGCTGCTAATGATTACATTCCGCGTACTCTGTGAAGCAGGTCAGTGGCGACCTGTCAATTGTGTGCCGTCTGGTCTTCGTCATTCGTCTGCTTTGTGTTAAGCATTTAACAGTGTCGTCCGATAGTTCTGTGGGAGACCCAAATACTCAAAATTGCATTACACTTTATATAAGAATAACAAATAGTTTGCTCTTCTTAACTTTACATATTTTCTGTTATTCAATATACAATATTTTGACAATTCCAACATGATCGTTTTTATAAGAAAAATTGTTCCAACTGCTTGCAGTCTTACTCATATAATTATATTTTAATTTTTCGTAGAGAAAAATGTGATACTTCCTGTCTTTAGGTATTAAAACGTTTTTACTGACGCAATGTAATTTTATTTAAGAGGTCCACTTCGCCTTCGACATTAGTCAGCCTGTTTCTTTAGCTGTAATGCAGTAAGCCTATATATTGACGTGCCAAGGCAAGACTTTCTATCACCGAAGTTACGAAGCAAGCAGCGACAGCGTGGATAAGTAAGACGGCTGTAATACAAGTTTTATTGTTCTGTTTTTGGGAATTGGCGACGGCTTTTCTGCAACTCGTAACCATTTACCAGTCATGCGCGTTTCGACGTTCAATTTGCAATATCGTCAGTGACTGTCCCGTTACTTTTGTTAACATGTTCTGACAGTACTATATTTACACAATCATTTGTATTCCTCTTAGCTTTGCTCTTGTCTTTATGAGCCAGTCCTCTTCTGTGACTTAAATTTGAAACTAAGCTCATACAAATTACTAACTCGTAGTTTCAACTTGTAACTTCCCCTACATTAACACTTTCTTTGTCGTTATATGCCAAAATATGTCGTTATGGGTTGAATTTAAAAATTGTCACATGGATGAATAACACGCCATCTATAACTCACAACGCTTACTAATTTTTTAACAGTTTCTCAAACTTATATCTTATCACGTTGATTATGCAGTGATTTGCCCGTTTTGTCAGGCTTCTTTTGAAATTCAATTTCAAATTAAGCATAAGATTGATAGACAGCATTTATTCTGTTTGTCCCATAACAGTTACTAAAGCTGTTGAAATTGTCTCACATTGTGTCTTTCGTCTTTATTATACGTGCATATTTCGAGAGTAAGATTATTAAAATCATTACCTTGATCAGTAAAAACCTTCAGAATACTCTGTTTTGTTGTTGCTGTTTTCACCATTTTTGTGTTTTCTTTTCAGTTCATATTTAAATTAGGCATTTCAGTAATCGATAACTCTTACTGTACTTACTACACAACCGTTACTAAATTACTTAACACAGTTTATGTCTTTTCGACATTTGTCACTTTCTCGGGACGTTGGTTTGAAGTTGTGTGGTATGTTCAGCACATGCCCTTGATCTACAGCGCTCACTCGGATTGCTGCTCTTGTCCTTTAATCGCTACTGCACTTTTTGTGTTCGCTGTAATTTACTGTAGCTTTCTTTGTGTTGCACTTCTCGCTTTTGGCTTTTATTGTGTTGTCTCGTCGCTATTCCTCGTAGACGCCGGCCCTGAGGTTTCATCGTATTTGATTTCAAGGGTTTGTTCTTGTAGTTTATGTTTTGTATGTTTTCGGTGGGTGCTTTACCTCTCCCGGTTGTTACACATGTTAGCCAGGGTAGCCGCTGATGGTAAGGTGAAAGAAATGTCGAAACGTATATGACTGGTAAATAGTATGAAAAATGTAGAACGGCTGTTGGTCTTTCCAGTAAACTTCTATTATTCAAAGCCTCACGGCATGCAAAATAAACTTGTGTGGATTAACACATTTTGTTCTAATTGCAAGCTATGAGGTTAAAAAAAATGCGAAAGAATCAGTCATACCATAGTGTGAAATCTATTTTTATTACTTGTATAAACATTTGTTTTTGGCTACTGCCAATAACGTAAGGGCGATAACTTGTTAGTTTGCATTTTTTGTCCTCGTGGGGCATCACATTAGTGTGTACCTTAGAGGCCATTTTTATAAGGAAAGTGTCGCTCAGATTCATGATGAATTGGAACTAGTTGCGCTTTTCCTTTTATGCTTTATGGATTTGGAGAAAGTAAATTATTCGGTTCACAGTAAAAATACTGCACGATGGAATTATATTTTGGAAATTAGCGCATCGAAGTTATGAATATGTAAGGTAAAATTTTCAGCGTGTAAGCCATGAAAGCGTACGATGGAGTGAAGGCGTGGGTCTATTCATTCTTAACCTAGGCACGAGATGGTGGTGAGTGGTTAGGTATACTCCCCTGTCGCTTTACCCCCGGGTAAATCCCATGGAATAGGTGGAGGCTAGGTGGAACTCAGAGCACGTCTTGTAGCTTTGAAAATTTATATCTGGTGCGTCTGCAAGGAACTCCAGTCATGATTCATCGGATGTCAACCCGTGGCCTAGCCACTATAGTGACCTTCATGTGTCGGTCCGTGTTTAAGTGATCGTAAGCCTAACGTTAGTCAAAGTATAAAACGCGAGGCGTAGAAATAGGAAGTGACTATTAAGAGACTGTTCACTTTACCGTAACTTCCATAATGACAAAGAGACATAGTCAGCCGTGAGTATCAAGTTGATAATCTCTGTGTTTGGAAGCCAGACTGCTTGAGATCGCTGTATGTTACATAAGCAATGCACATCTGCGTGAAATTGAAAAGAACATGAGTGGAACCCATTAGAAATATCTTTCTTTATCAGAAATGGCACAATTCAGATAAACATAAAATGCAGCGTTAATGCATACGTTTATATTTCCTGTGCCAGACGTTTTTCTATTCCCATGCGCGAGCAGTTTCTCCGCTTTATGTTCTGGTGAATGATGGTTTTGTACGCTGCGTACGGCCTGGCCACCTACTGTACGTCAGCTTGGAGTATGGACGTGTACTTTTGCGGTTAGGGTTAAAGTATTACCTGGTTATTCTGAATTCGAGTCTAGAGAGGCGACAGATAAATTCTAGATAGAATCGTTAGAAAAGCAAATGTGAATTATTCCTGGCTTAAGTGATTATTAAATTAAGATTTCTTCTTTAGTTGCAGAGATTGTGTGGGCTACCATAGAATGTATTCGGAATGTTGTAGATGACGGGTGATCCTGATCCAAAGATCAGGTCTAGGGGAAGGGCAAACAATGCGAAGTTTTACCGTTTTGCTAGATATAACCTATGGATCAGGATTCGCCAATGACAGCTGATGATTTAGAAGGAGGCGGCTGTGGAATATTTATTCTAACTTCAGCGGCACAAGTGTAGGCAGACTGATCGGAATTAATGCAAACGAAAGGCTCGCTTTAAATTCTAACGGGGCATTTCTGAGTGTGGAAATAAACACATAAATTATAGAATATTAAATGTGCGCCATTAACAGATTGTATGAAGTCTTGCTATAGACAAGTCTGAGTACTGAGAAGGGTGACTATTATGTTGTTCTTTTATGTCAGGATGCAGTATGTCAAGTGCCAAAATGTCACTTGCGGGATGTGGCGGACCGTGGGAGGGAGATTTGTTGAACAGGAAACCCACCACTGTAATATTTGCACTGTGATAGACCATTTTGAGAGGCGCTTCCATTCGTGCCTTCTAGGATGCAACTACTGTATTATACAAAAACACTAATCACCAACAAATGCACAAAGAGAGTTTTATCATCAATCGTAACACACTCCTACATGTTTCGACCCTGCTGGGTCATCTTCAGGGATAATTTTTTTGTTATCGTTACACTAAGGTTGCACTATACAGTTGAGTGAGAATGTTCTGTTGACTGTGTACTGCGTTGTTTTTGGAGGCGTGAACTCTCTGCGGTCCCGGCCTGCACTGCACTGGTGCCGGCCGGGACCGCAGAGAATTCACGCCTCCAGTACACAGAACACAGTCAACAGCACATTCTCACTGAACTATAAACTGCAACCTTAGTGTAACGATAACAAACAGTTCTCCCTGAAGATGACCCAGCAGGGTCGAAACATGTAGGAGTGTGTTACGATTGATGATAAAACTCTCTTTGTGCATTTGTTGGTGATTAGCGTTTTTGTATAATATAGTGCACGGACATGGAACACATTAAAATTACAGTATTATAGGTAATATTTACATGGAAATGGGAAAAGCTAATTGTCTGTCCGTCTAGTACCTTTAGCAACTCGTGTTTAAATTAATTTTATTCAAGAGATCCGGCTCGACTGTAAAAAAAATACAACATCCTTTATTGTATGTAAAACAACCATCTCAGCTGCAGGGGAAGGTTGTGATAGATATGTAAGACAGCAGGTGTGGTTTATTGCATTTGTCCAGAGGGCTTCAGGGATCCCAATAATGACAAGGAAAGCCGGCGTTTAGTATTGAGAGGGAAACTTGTTTAACAGACAACGAGAAAGCACAAAAGGACGTTTGGCTGGCTTTAGGGTGTTTAGTGAATGTGATATGGTCATTGTGTTACTGTTTTGCGCATAGTGAGTAACAGCTGTATAATAGATAGTAACTACTTGTGAATGTAGTAGGTGCAAATTTATGTCCTCTACTCTGCTGATTGTTTTGAACTGACCAGGCAGCACAGGACTCCTAAACAAAGTTGTTAAGATGGCCTCACTGCTTGGTAGAGGTTACGTGAGGTATATATAAATATGTATATATATATATATGACCTTGTCAAGCAAAGTATGCGGAAAGTACATTTAACAATTTAATAACATTCCTAGTTACGATGCTTTCATTATAAGTCTAACCCGGTTATAACGACATCGATTTCCGTGACATCTCGCTTATAAAGTCAGATAGTCTGTGGGACCAATTAATTCCTCAATGTCAACTATGACATTATTTTCCTCGCTTATTACAGCACTCGTTTATAACGACACAAAATATTCGGTCCCTTTGATGATGTAATAACCGAGTTCAACTCTATTAATATTCTGTATAGTGATGTTACATATCACACACACACACACACACTTTTTTTTGTAATTTATAGAACGACTGCGGTAAATATAATACCTTGTTCATAACAACTCTTGCTTGAAGAGTAATTATCAGGTGTACACTGTAGGAAATAAAACACTGCGAACGCTGAAGACAGCATCGCAGACGATAAACGGTAAGAAGGTACATTTTCACTGGTACCAACATAATCTGCGCACAACGCTCCCATTATGTACAGTTACATATTATACGGTGTTTACGCGTCGTAAATGACTGAGTGGTGAAAACAAGTTTTTATTCGTAATCAAACAAGAAATATTGGCTACTTCTAATACACTTTTACTTAATTACGTAACACTACTGTGCAATTGCGCGGGTAGGCCGACTTTCCATTCACTTGGGTTCATCTTGAAACCCCCCAACCCCCCTCTTAGGAATGAAGTAGTACCGTAACCGTAGATACGCGGGTGTGACGTCATTCACAAACCACACTGAACCGTTTATTGTGAGCGTGTTAACGCGGGCGTGACTTAAAAAACAGAGGTTTTATAAATGGTGATGTGGCATATGACGGTACATCGTTTAAAGCGAATGTTCAAGGTAAAACGAGATAATCGTGAAAAAATTCTCACGTACGAACACTCTGAAAAATAAGAGACATTTCATGTTTATACTTAAACCTCCACTGTCTTTGAATTCATGCCTACTGTGTGTAATGCGAAAGAACTTCTGCAGGTGTTGGCTACGTAACACTTGCCAAAAATAAAGTCGAGTTTTCGCCCTCATTTTTCCTGCCTTTCCAAGGGGCCATAAATCAGAGTGTCTTATCCATTGAATCTTTCAATCTTCCATGTGATACAAAATGAGGCAGCTTCCGTCACAAGCTACACAATTGTACCCTATCACTTAATATTCCTGTTGCAACATTATGCGTTGAAAGCCAAAAAGGAATGCATATTTAATGTAACATCACATGAACTAATTATTTCGCAGCATCAAAATAGAAACACGTGGGACCGTAACAATAAACGTGAATATTACAATGATATTTATGTCACGCACATGGCTACTTCCTGTTATGCGGTCTTCTTAACAAGCACCAATCAGATGTTTGAATGAAGGCGTAAAGAATGTCATTAATTTACAAAGATGTACGTCGCCCACGACGCTTCCTTTCATATTTCTTTCAATTATCATTCTTCAACATTTTCTCACAAGTCATTCGACCTTACAAACTCTAGCAAGTGGCGTCATGATAATTCTCCCACCTACAATGTGTTTCCTGCATTGTGCCTTTCCTTCATCGCTAGAGACGCAAATTTCGTACGCAGTTCTCTTTTTGCCGGTTTGTCATGCAATACCACGTCCAGACTTAAAACTACTCGCGATTTATTTGGTGCTGTCAGTAACAGAATCTTCATTCTTGTGAGATTTGAGGTTCCCACAGCCTTGTTTCCCAGAAGTCAGGTGTTCTGAGATAGACGCTGTGTTTTTGGGATGAGTGGTTCTCGACGTTTCGATGGAACCTCAAGACCCACTCACCCAACGACACAGCGTAATATTCCAGAAGACCGAGTACATTCTCATTAGTCTTACCAGCCATGCCTAACGAACTGACGGAGTATTTTGAAGTCCGTAAAACAGGAATGCACGAAGTCGTTGCTCTTCCCAGTATCATCAAAGTGCTATTCAAACAATCACTTAAGTGCAGAAGAGTACGCGTGTAGGTAACGGTCTCGTAATCTGTAGCTACGTAGTAGTAAAGTTTTATGGTTAAAATACTTTCATACACAATATAGGCCTATATAGATTTTGGAAAGTAATTTGCTTACATTTACAAGTTTTCGTTCACTAAAACCATTGAAATTTAGCTGTTATGTGTTTGTCGTTACTGTTTGCTGTAGAAATAACGCCTTGATATATAGTATGCACATTGCTGCTTGTAATTAACTTTAATATGTTTGAGTTATGTTCAATATTTGACTTGTTTTGTATTAAAATATGACACATGCAAGTTACTATTTCAAACATGGACGGAGTGCTTTTCACTTTACCACGACGGAGGGGTCCATAATATTTCATTACTCGTATAGGCCTAAGTTTTAACTCATTTGTTATGGAATCGAGATTTATTGTAACACTTTTACACGTGTTGCCACAACAAACGTATTACCAGATTCAAAAAATGTAATTATGGTCGTTAATATTTCAAAACTTTTCAGTTTTCTGTTATAAGGAATTGCAGGCTTTTCTTTTTAGTGGTGAAGGGCCCCGCAGAAGACGCTGCGGACGCACCGCAGCCTTGAGGCTTCTTGTGCAACCCTGTGATGAAGATGACGATGATGATTATCATTTGTTATCCTTTTCCTAGTAATGGAGCACCGGTGGAATGAAACTGACAGGGGAAAACCGAAGTACTCGGGGAAAAACCTGTCCCAGTGCCACTTTGTCCACCACAAATCCCAAACGCACTGACCCGGGATCGAACCCGGGCCTCCGCGGCGGGAGACCGGCGGCTAACCGCCTGAGCCATGGCACGGCTTAATTGCAGGCTTAGTAAGCTATCAAATGTGTCTTCTAACACAGACATTTCTTTATTATAACACAGTTGTATATTTCCGTCCCTTCTTCAGACCATGACCACGTTATCGTGTAAAAAGTTCTAAAAAAAGCAAGTATGTGCACAGAATCTGTAGCGCAGATATGTACTTCAACAAACAATGCGTAAATCGGAATTTAATACTAAAACATGCAAAAGTCAAAATTCAGAAAAGATAAAACAACTGTAATTGTGAGACCTTACAACAGAAATGTAGACCTTATGTACATGTTTGTATTTTTTTTAATTTTTTATACGATAGCCTGAAGATGGGACCGAAATATGTAGCTCTACTATAATAAACAGGTTGTTGTGTTAGACGGAATATTTGATTGCTTATTGACACTAAATACAACTGGTTTGCAACCATCAAATTAATATGCTATGTTGTCCGTGTGTCTTTCCACTCTAGCAATTTTTGTACATGTGAAAGATTAATTTAAAATTTGTTCACTCCCCTGCCATGAGAGGACATCTCGCCATGGAAATTTCAGTTCATTCAAATGTTGTTCTTTACATACAAAAAGCAAAGAGTAGCTTTGCTTCATCAAGCATATTCCCCCGTGAGTACTTAGTAGTCATTCGCGGTCTTATTGTGTGTTTATTTATTTTTTATCTATTTTTTCACCCGTCTGGTAGCCACGAAAACTATTACATCCGATTGGCAAGCGAGAAAAGCAAAGACTTAATAACTGCGTTGATATTAAGTTCATTTGGAAGCAGTTCATCATTTCATCCGTGACAAAAGGGTCGCGTGAGATTACGGCCACAAGTATTCTGAGGGCCATCTCCTTAACGCCAAGCGAAAATTAATCGACATTCAAAGTTGTCCTTCGCCGCCAACGACAAGGTCCCCTCAGCTGGTCGGCTTAAGAAGGTGATGTACGTATGTGAGAGAAACTGAGACAGATCCGTAACAATATTTCGTACAATGGCATAACATGAACAGCTGCTGGGAGGATTTCAATCCAGAAAAAAACTCTTTCACTCTCAGCGAACTGAGTACAGAAGTCAATCTTATGCAAGTGTGGCATTTTTTATCTCCTCCACGTTACAATGCAAAATTTCCAATTCTTTCTTTTGTCTGTCCGCTTCAGTGGATGCATTTGGTATCCCGTTGTAAAGCCCTGACCTTCCTGAGCGGTATTTATTTGGTGGTTAAAAGTCAGTAAGATACATCTGTCACCATCTGTCAGTTGTCACCTCCAGCTATGGGTTATCTATGCACTGAAATAGTGGAATTCGAGTCCCGGCAGAGATAGCGATATTTCTGTTTCTCAATACGTCCGGCCCACTCTCGGTCACATTTAATGCCCGTTCCAGTGTGTACTGCATGCAGAGCGATCGAAGCATGAACCTGGACGCTCGCCTCTGTCTGGGGCTGAGGTTAAGATTTTTTTTTTACATGGCGCAAGAGTCCCTATAGGCCCAGGGCCTGATCATTAGGGAGGTTTCACAATCACGCTCAGATATACCACACGCCGTAGGACTCCCCTAGACGAGTGATCAGCTCGACGAAGAGTCCTTTACCTGACAACACACAACACTCACAAGAGATAGACACCCCTACCCTGGCGGAATTGGAACCCACACTCTCAGCAAGCCTCACAGACCAACGCGTAAGGCCGGTCAGCCACTGGGGTCGGACTGAGGTTATAAAGCCTACTTATTGGCTCCCGTTCGTCGCTGTTTTGTGTTACACAGTTCCTTAGATATACACTGCTGTGGACATGTACTGCAAGATTATTTCTTTAAATAAATATCAGCACGGGCTTTTCAGTATATATGTTGAGAACATCCTAGAACAATGGATGAGCTTTGAAATACAAGAACACCAGCCTGTTTAAGACAGAGACAGGAATGTTAACTAAAATAGCATTATAGTACAAATGTAGAGGAAAATGAGAAAAAGAACGCCTCAGAAGACGCTGGAAACACTTCTTTCCCTACGCCGTCAAGTGTAGGATGAGGAGGGGAGAGAGGTTGTTTTGTTGTTTTCGCCGATAGATGGGAAGAAAATATAAACCTTTCTCTCTCCCTTACTATGTAATCTCCCGGAATGCATTTGTGGACTAGTCGTTTGATTCAAGTAGTAACTTTGAGGTGGGTGCTACATGAATATGTTAACGTGTATAGTGCGCAGCGAATGCCGCATTTCGAGTGAAATTCTCGCCGCTAGTTCTGCCAGACTGTTGGAACTTGGTATCGCAAGGCGGACCTATGGGCTCACTATTCAGGCCTGCCATCAAAAGGAGCGGTAAACCTTTGGCACCACGGAATGTTTCCATTCAGCCGTCTCCGGAAAGTAGACCCTGTAGGCGTGCAGGTCTTGTTTCCGAATCGAATCGTTGAACATTGTGGTTTATACTCCATCTGTATTGCTTGGAGTTTTCGATCTGTGTCACAGAGGCGGATAACAATCTCTGCAGACGGGAACAAGAAAAAGCGGTATTTTGCGTAAGGCACGTGAATGGATTTGAAGAACACCTTTCATAATCCTGCGTTTGAAATTATTGTTAAGTTCCTGCACGTATAGGCGTCTATCTACATACATATACATACATACAGACATACACGCATACGTACATAAATATGTAAATATACATATACATACATGATACATACACACATATATTCACACATACCCACATACACGTGCACGTACATATGTACAGTCATACACACATAAACTCGTACGCACATAATACATACATATGTACTTCTAAATACTTGCATACATTCGTAAGTAAATACATACATTTATACATACGTACATACATACGTACAAACTTCCATACACACACATATATATATATATACACACACGCAGACACGCACGCACGCACGCAGACACTCATATACTTACCGATTTTCAGACATACGCAGTTTTCAAAATACAGGTTAGAATAAAATATTTTATCGTTTGTATCATTTACGTAAATACATTTTTCGTAATGAGTCTTTATTTTCTACACTCACGATGTGTGGTAACAGTGTATAGGCCTTTAGATATGGCTGTGTGTATAATATGTACAGGATGTGTATATGCGTGCTGTATACAGCATTCATAATTAATTTTAACCTGCATCGGCCCTTCGGGTACATAACCATTGCTTAAGAACGGATGTGTCTGTCGTAATTATTGAATACGAATTAAAGAAAATATTTTTCCAAATACTCTTAATTCTTCCCTGTGTAGGATATGAATACGGTTTCGTGACATATAATTCCCCGTCTGTAGCAAATGTGCACTAACCATAATGAGAGTTGTTTTCCTCTGAACGAAAACTGCACCTTCATAGATAACGTCTTTTAATTTATGATCTTAAGTTGTCAGACACACGTCAATAAAATAGAACTAGAGAAATCCACGTAAATACTATCACTTTGTACCTGCTTGAATTCAATTTATTTTATTATTTATCACCCAAGTTTACCAAGACACGAGACCCACACAAACTCTCTCCTATACTGTAGGAGTTGGACTCCGCTGGCGTAAAGTTTTAACCTGATTAATTACTTCCATCTAGTTCAGGGATCAGAGAATTCATGGATCTCCCCTCCATGACTAATCTACGCTATAATCCCCAGCCAGTCATATATTACTCCCCGTGCAGCTCATCTTAGTTTTCTTCGTGGTGTCTTCAGCTTAGGTGAGGAAAGGAACAGCGATTACGCTACTTCGTTCTGCAACACTCGGTTGTCCCTACACTATGTTCTTAAACCAAGCCATGCACAGAATGTGCAACTGAAGGCGGAAATTGTTTATAGAATCTGCACTAACAAGTAATCTTATGTAACTTACAGTGCGTTAGAGCAGGCGCTGGAAGTGACCTCCTAAAACTGTTAGATATAGGCTACTTGGCACCGGTGAACAAATTGTTAGAACTAGGTAAAAGTTCTTGTCTAGAAATTGCTGATACCGCACTCCTGATAGTCCTCTTTGTATGGATTATATTTGTCGACCACTATCTATAGTTTCGAATACTTATGTGGACGTGTTAAGTAATCTTAACTGGAAAATAAGTTAGCTTCACAGAACCAGTTACAAGACCGCGTTGTCGCAACACAGGTAGGACGTTTGTACAAATTTAAATTTACACGGTTTCAGAAGTGGTACTTTTGTAGGTGCGCGTACATATCAGCTTGGTATATCGGTTTCCTGAACATCTTAAAAGGTTTTGTGGAATGCTTCTGAAAGAAATCCAGTATCATCAAGTGCTTCTGAAAGAACATAATGTGTTCGCGTAACTTCTTCTTTAACAAGGAACTTGATTTTCTAAGTTTGTTCATCAGTCGATATATTATTGATTTCGTAGGAATTCAAACACCAGGTAGTCGACTTAAAAATCTGATACTATAGGTATTCTTCCTTACATGGGTTTCCAAAATTATGGAACCCTTGTATTACCCTGTACTGCATATTCACAAATAACGATAATAATTTACGTCACAATGATGACCCTTTGTGCAGCGCTTATATTCCCCGAACCACATACAACAATTTGCATCTGTGGCACTTAACATGTGACACACCCCCACCTACCGTCGTGATTAGGAATGAGTAGAACGGTACACCTACTACTCTCTGCGCCTGCGTGACTTGTTGTTTGGAGAAATGTAGGCCGGCTTTTGCACCCAGCGTGTGAAACTAAACTGTACAACCTTTAGATGACGTTGAGAAACCGTATCCGCTGCGATAAGCCTGGCGAGAATGAGTCATACATAGCCCGATAACAGAGTCGTCTCTCAATGTGCGCTGCTATCAAATTAACGGCCTGTATTTACACGCCACTAAGTTTGTATGCAACGGGTAGTTTCAGTTACCGAACTGAGCGGTCAAAGTCGTCATTATTCTACGACGCCGAGCAACGAACGGTGTTGTATTGTAGCTATTGGGATATTGTTATAACCGTCTGTCCTGAACAGAGGTTACGTCAGGCACGTTTTAAAAATGCGTACGTAGTTAGCATATACATATATAAATTTAAATGGGTATTCTCAGCATATTGGCACTGCGCTACAAACCGGAAGGTCGCGGGTTCGATTCCCAATGGTGTCATACGAATTTTTGTTTGACGTAATCCTTCCGGCTGCACTATGGCCCTGGAGACGACTCAACCTCTAGCAGAAATGAATACCAGGAATATTTCCTGGGGCTTAAAGGCGGCGGCTGCGTAAAGCTGACAACCTTACCGCCTTCATGTGCCGATCGTCTAGAAATCTGGAACCGTAAGGGCGTGTGCAGGCCTATAATGGTTTTGCTTTACCTTATTCTCAGCGTATTAGTTGGCTGTTCATACACACGTCACTAAAAATTTTCAGGTCGTGTTCACACTGAGTAGGTCTAACGGATATCACGGTCTAGTGACTTTCAATACTGCTTCTTACGCGGGAGTGCCTCGATTTCATTGTAGGAGAGGAGATCAACTGCCCTGAAGTTCCTCTTCTTTTCCTGTCCTCAGCCTCTTCAATCAGATACTGGTGTAGTACGACTACTTTAAAAATTTCTGTCGCTTCGTTCCAGCGTCCTTCCCAATTTGCCATTCGCAGTCAAGCTGACCCCACGTTATACAGATGATAAAATATTATTGCGGAATCTAGTTTATTCAGTTATTTTTTATTTTTTTTAGTGGACTTACATAGTGTTAAATAGTAGGAATATTGCTCAGTGATTAAGCTGAAAGACTTTGGGTGTAATTTTCCGCCTAAATGTAGTGCTAGCCCACTATTCCTGTTGAGTTACTGAGAAAAACATCGAAAAGATAAGCAAAATAACCGGTTTGCCGGTCGAGATTCGAACTCAGTATCTCGCAAATATAATACAGAACCGTTACTGCTTCATGGAAATTTCTCCTTAAAGAAACAAAGGAAAAGTATCCTACCTTACGTTCTTCCTGTTATCACAAAATTAGGAAACATTTAAAGATGTGACTTACGGGAATAACCGTAGTATATTAAAATCTGAATCCATAAAGTTTTAAAGTTGTTTCAGAACCCTGACAAGCTCCAAAGTTACGAAATAATATATTTTAAATGTATAACTCGAGAATTTTGTAGATGTTAATGCAAATAATGAACACGTGTCTCTGAATTCGTAATTCGGATTGTAATGTATTATTTCGACCAACAATTTAAGTTCGTAATATGAAGCCAACAAATTCCTGGGCCTAGTACCGTATACCTAGCTACATGTCATAGTACCATACTTGAAGACTTGGTAATTGAAAAAGCTTATTAAGAAATTCTCGACTTTTATAGCATCCGAAAGTCCATATATCCTACGTGTTACGAAACGTCCAATTTCGGAACCTATAGTGAGCCAGCAGAATTCAGTCCATACTGTTACGTCATGACACGCGCAGAACCGTTTTAGTAACGTCTTACCATCAAACATTAGGTTTTCCAAATTGTCTCTTCCCTTGAGAATATACGACCAATATTTTGAAAGCACTTATCACACCCTACGTTTGTCCTACGTGTTTTGTCCATTGAATAACTGTAGGCCTACTTAATAACCCGAATAGGGCCGGATGTAAAGTAGGGATACAAATGATGAACGTCCTCTCCAGGCTATGTGCAATACATGTTACATTTCTACACAGCTGTCTCTAAAGTCTCCAATACGTTCACAACCTCATGAACGAAATTAAAAGAGCAAAAGTAATTTAATTTAGACAAAGAATTTTTGTAGCCTTAGAAAACGTGTCAGGTATAAACAGCATAAAAGCGAAATCTGAAAATAATACGATCAAAATCACTCCACATTTCGATATAGTTGATTTTCGTTTTTTCCTTACCGTTAAAAATGATGGAGCGTATTTAACAAAGCTGCTCTATTTATGGAACACACTATGCAAAAACAATCTGTAATCCGATTTTTATGCTGAAAAGCAGTCAGAAGAGTGGAGCGCGTGAAAAGATGACAGTTGTGTAAGACGACCGTTGTGACAGCTGTAATACTCTGAGGAAAGGTTACAATTGTGTGGAGTGTAGAGGATGTGCTTTCAAGGCGATCATCGGCAGTAACAGGTGTTGAGGTTATAGGGAGAGGTTCGATCAGCGTAGCCTGGACAACCGACGAAACGTCGGCAATGATGAAACTTCATCTGATACGAGGGCCAGTCCGTGAAGGTGAAGGGCACAGCAAAAGCTTATGGACGAACAGAAACCCTTCTGTTTTGGCCGAGTCAGAACATCAGTGGATCGTTTAGATCGAATTACTTCAAAATAAAAGCGGTACTTACAAAAATACGGTACAGTACGACTAACTGTTGTGTTGTTATTCTACCAAAACTATAATGTGCCTGCAATCACATTTTTTATTCCCCCTCGCTTTACACGGTACTTTGCGCTTACGTAATCTTACTTTCATGAAATAATTGTCTCTTGCTTTCACACAATAGTTGCTGTCTGCTGATTTTCCCTTGAACCGGTTGCTTGGTACAACGTGAACAGGGCCTGCAGGTCTTGTTTTGCAGACTGTACACGTCTGCAGAGAGGTGATAAAGGTTTATGGACTACGTATATTTGGTTTACATTTATACGCCGGGCACGGTCTGCTGGGTTTGAGTCTTTCTGCCATCTCACTACAGCATACAGTCACACTCGTAAACCGTGAAATAATATTCTTGATACATGTTACGTTTTTCCACGTATTTTTATATGTGTATTTTATGGTAATTTGTCAAAATAACAGTAAAATATCAGGCACATAAATTGTGAAAGGATGTTAAAACCGTATGGTTCGTCATAATACAGTAAGATACATGTTTTTATAGAAGAAAAGCGCTCATTAGAGTAAAGCGTACGGCTTCATTTTCCTTTTCCAAAGGAAAAATTCTGCTGGCGCATAAATCTTTTACTTCTATTGAGGGGGAACACAGTCCTAACATCACAATCCTGGTTATTCTTCTTCCTTCGTTACAGCATGTGTGCTCTAACAAGTAAGAAAAAGTACGTTTGAAAGGTTAAGCTGTATTAACTTCTCTGGGTGTTCTTGTTTTTAGTAAGAAAAATGTTTTGTTTGAAGCGGCATTCTTTTGTCTGCAATGTTTCCATGGCAAATGCGCAGAGTTTACATCTGCAAGCGACAGATGTGTACTGAAATATTTCTGTAAAAATAAATATGCCTGTTTTCAAAATCGGATAAATAGATGGATGTCTAAACGGTGAAACAAATGTACGTTCGTTGTCGTATGGCAAATATAAACTTTTTGTGAAAGTACGCATAGCGTCAACGTTTTAAAATCTGCACGACTTGGTAAAAATGTATGTAGTGAAATATAAAGATCTGTACGCAAGCCAGAATTTTATTTTACATTTAGAAGATGGCTGGCAATTTGCTAAACAATCTGAAAAACATGTATCTAATGCGGGTTGCTAGAAGAAAATTCGGTGGAATATTTAAAGAAGGTGACATTGTTACGGCACTGTTACTGTTGTTGCTATTTATTTCCCACTACTGAGGGTTTCGTTTGGTTCGGAAAAGATTTACCAAGCCATAGCGTACAGCGCCTACAGTGCACACAATGCCGAGCTCTAACTTGAGAGTTGCTAAGCAGGAGCTGGTAAAGTGAAAGTGTAATTGCATTTGCTAAGCCACACATTTCACTAAAGCAATATTATACAAACGCGGAATTGTATCTTTTCCCCAATATAAGAGCATTTAACATATATTCTGTTAATTAATGCGGGCAGCATGAATATATTATTATTATTATCCGTAATAAAATTCTTACATAAGAAAATATTACTTCACAGACCTTGTTTTTATACAACATTACGTCTTTAGCACATACGCAATATGACGTGACGAGTGTTTAAAAGCACGTTCGTTTACTGTTGTTGTTTGTGCTTTGTGTGCGCTAAGCATCGGTTGTTCATTTTTGAAAGCAATCTGAATTCACAGCGTAGGATGTTTGTGTAAAACACCGTACAAATAGGCCTACATCGAATAAACTACAATGTCAAGAATGTTCTTTTAAAAACAAAGAATTTTCTAGAAAAATAATGGTGTACAAGAAAAATTTGTCATCAGAAGTAAGAGACATCTTGCTTGATAAAAACACCACAATGCTCTGAGTTATGACCCACTGAACAAGAAAAGACAGCGGTCCGCTTGCTTGTTTGTCAAAGTCACCCAGTTCCGCCGCCACTGATGGCCTATGTTGTTGGATAGATACCCGGTGACCAATTGCTTCTCGCATAAGGGACTTATACGGAGGTTAAAGTTAATTTGCATGACAAAATTAACGCCCTTAGAGTAAGACGTCTAACAGGTGATTTGTTATCACCCATTACCTTAAAAGAATTAACAACATATTTTTCAGTTCCTAAGGTTTCTTAATTTTGTATTTTACAAACGAAATTGCATATTTCATTACAATCTGCTTCTTTCTTTTTTTGGCGGGGGGGGGGGGGGGCTGTGTGCATCTGAGTCAGTTGGTACTGCAGGCGCAAATAGGCCTGTTATAAGAGCCCCGGATGACAGACGAAATTATTTCTGGCTGATGGAAAAACGAATAGGGGAAAACCAAAGTACTCCGCGAGAAACATGCGCTACTGCCAATCCATCCATCACAATCTGCCATTCCAAATGGGACTTGGACTGCGTCGGGACTGATACCGAATCTTCCGAGGTATAAAGCGGGCAACTAATCGCCTTGGATGTGGCACGACCAAAGAAACCACAGTTGCATATCCGCTGGCGAAAATAAAGGAATATATGTTACAGTTCCGCTTGAAGGAAAAAGACAAAAGTAAATACACAGTAAAGGATTAAACTGACCCCACTGACCACAGAATAAGTGGACTCAGCAAAATTCGTTTGGTGTTGCGGCACTTTGCAGGATTTATGTTGGCGTGAAGAGCCCCGCCACCCAAACAGGGAAGCGTTTTTTACCTTCCTCATTCCTAGCCTGTGTTCAGAGAGGTAAGCAATACAATATCATTTTAAGGCACACAGAAAGGTCTTAAAATTTGACTAAATTTGACAGACCAAATTGACCTTGTGTTTACAGTGTTAACATGACTGGCATTGGTTTCGTTCTTGTTGCTTTCAGTACACTCCAGTAGGGGGGGAAAAAAAGATGTCTTCTCTTACTCTTTGTTTTGGACCACCCAGTAGCCTGCATATTTTCGCAGATTGGCTGTTGACTGAACAACAGTAGATAATCTTCAGTAGTTGTCCAGTTTTATAAAGGTGCCTCTCTGTTAAAAGAAGGTGAGTGCTTACGAGTCATCACACTGTTTTGCAGGGCTATATTTTGGTTCCGGAGTACCCTTATGTTGACGATAGAATGATCGTTCATGACGTAGAGCTTGGCCTGTTATTGAATGTGATAAAGGGTGATTTGGTTTATCACCGACGCGTATTGTCGCTAAATTTTGTTGAATATCTTCACACTAAGATTTATTTAAAAAATTAAACTTAATTTATTTTTCTTTTCTTTCCGTTGTAAGGGATTGCTTCTTTTGTTACACACAAAGTAGAAACTCAGACATCTTGTGGCGGTCCTTGTTCAACCGCAATACATACACGTAAACTGGTCAATCTGTGACGTACTTGGCCCACCTGTCGTCGTATCGAGACTCTAAATTACGGCCTCTAAACGCCACATGTCGGCTACAGTTTATTTTTATGAACAAAGTTTTTCTGATTAAACACCACACTATCATTAATTTTACAACTGGGGAATTTCTCATTCTGTATTAAATTGGCTTTTTAAATGCTAGAAAGCTGGGATTGGTTATCTAAGGGCTGCACCGATCATGTATTGCCGTCCGACCAGAGAACTGCGCGCTGCATCTTTCTGCATTTTAACTGAGCTTGCCCACCTTGCAGACCTTTCCAGAGCAGTCAGGCCAAGTGCCCATAATAAAGCTGCGATACTGGTTTATTTTTGTGATTAAATGGAACAAACAAACAAAAAAATTAACTGACCCGGGGTCTTTCATGAGCAGATGATGTAATTTTATTTCTGTTAGGTGAAGTAAATAATTAAACATAAATACAAGCATGATTTTGTATTATATTTCAAAATATGAAACTGTACAGGCTTCCGTACTGTAACTATAAATAAAATAACAACATAGTTGTTGGTTGCTACGTAGGAATAAATATACCCAGCAAGTCTGTCCGTTCACTGGAAGCACTGACAGTAGTTTGTAACAACAGGTAAATTTTAGCAGAAATATCCGGATACGAATTTTATTATAACTTTCGGAAATGCACGTTTCAGGTTTCGTGCAGTAAACCAACACCTGTTAATAAAGACTACTTTAGGAAGTGTATTTCAATTGACGTAACACAGTAGACAGACTGTATCCACTTCCTGCCTTACCACATTAATTATTTACAGAGAAACGCGTAGGGGCTTGGCCCACGTATTGAAATTTTGCTAAGAATATGACGTTTTTGTAATAGTATATGTCCCTGCGTTTGGTATATTCACCGTACAAGAAATTCTCTAAGGGAGTTTTGTTATCTGTGAGAGAAGGAAATATGAGAAGAAACTGAAAAAATTATGAATGGCCGAATATTTGGGTCAGTGGACCACTCAATCGATCCTTGGCCCGTCGCCGAACTATTTGCTTCGTTCAGGAATCGGGACTACTGCTGTTTTGTGGTATGAAAATCTATTAAATAAATATTGGTCTATAGTAGCTAAAGCAACTTCGGAGTCTATTTACGTCTTATAGTTGGAATTCAATTTCAGCCACGTTTGATTAAAGCACAGACGAGAAAGTAATTGCATTTTTTGGGCTCACTCTTACATAAGTTGCTTTAAAGTAAGGCTTCTACCCTCAGACACTGAGATTTACTTAGAGGATGACTGTCAAATCTGCTCTCTTCTTAAAGATCTAAATTTTTTTCTAATCCTAACAAAAGTGTATATAATACTGTCGTCTAGAAGCCAAAGGGCATAGGCTACATATTTTTCAGTTGGTAAGATGCTCTACGTGAATAGATGACTGCATTATATAATGCTTACGACAGGCCCCTTCTTGTTTAGTTAGCTTTAAAAAGAATTATATGGAGATGCTATAGAATTCCTTTATAGCAAACGTCCAATCAGCTTACGTCAAAGGGCGGTGTGCGCAGTTTTATGCTTCCTGTAGGATGCCAAGACCTGACATTTATCTTAGGGGCAGTAAAAATATTGCGACCCATACTTGCACAGCAAACAGACATACCATTTTATATCGAATAATAAAATGTGTTTTTTCTCCCTTGATAAGAACACGGCATGTCTGAAAGTTGCCTTAGAGTCTCCGTTAAAAAGTATTCGCTGGGTATTTTGCTGGAACAACTCTCTCTCTCTCTTTCTCTCTCTCTCTCTCTCTTACAAGGTTCACAATACAACATTTTTGTGCCCAGTCCTTCGTATTCGCGTATACAAATTGACAAACATAAATGTCCGCATGAAGGCAAAAAATTGCAACTTCTTTTCCCACAGATGGGTTAATTTGAACAACAGTAGGTCATCGCGAAGTTATTCAGTTTGCCTTTTGAGATTTGACACCGTGTAGCCTGGTAGAACTTTACGGACGTTTCGTGAAAACGCATTCCCTCCATCTCATAGTCTGAAGGTGGAGGTAGAGCACGTGCCTCCGAAACGTCGGTAAATTTTCATCACACTCCGGCGTCAGATCCCAGATTACGCTGATAATCTCAGTCATTACCGTGAGAATCGTAAATGTCGCATATAACAGCACGGTTTGACTATATACTGTTTGGTAATACACTGACGGGCTCTATTCATATTGTTTACATTGCAGAGGACAATCTTAGCATCCTTTAATATATATTTGTTTCTCGGACAAGAGTCCTAAAATGTTGAAATGTACTTCAGTTTAACTTTTAAAATCATAATACTCATTCACAGTTTAGCTGCAATCATTGCTGTGACGAGTACTGTTTTAACAAAAATAGAATATAATTTATAAAACAATTAGTTACTTCCTTCTTTGTCTTCTGCCCGATACTTTTTAATAATATCGACTGTGTTCAGAAATTTGGAAAATAAAGGATGTTTAATCGGAAGAGTTGGTATGGTGTCGTATAGTAATCGAATAATCTGCCTTACGGAACATAGAATGTACCCTTAACGCGACTAATGATCATTGAGTTCTCGTGGAAGAACTTTGGTGATTTGAAAGTGACATAAAATTGATGTTTACGTGTCCAGCAGTAGAGGAACGTCTTGCAAAAATCTGCAAATTAGCAACACACGCTTATGGCTCTATGGGATTCTGAGGTGTCTTGTAGACGTTACGTGAGCCATGGCTACTTCCATTATCATTTGTAGGAACGTCGCTGAATTCCTTACACTCGAACTGCGTCAGAATCAAAGATTTGATACACAAAGTAAAGTAGCGTTAAGCATAAATTCTAGCTATTAATCCTTTCTGTCAATAAGTAATGTGTTTCAGTGAAAGGCGGAATATTACTTATAATGAACCCATTTTTCTGAACGTCATATGCTGTAAGGAGCTTACAAACAGTTCACTATGTAGTCATAAGTTCCACCCCTGTCATGCAGATGATTTTCTCTGGAATTCTCTCATTTTCTTCTTCGCATTAGAATTCTGCCTTTACTTCACCATCAGTCACCTTACATTCTCTTTTGCTTTTGTACGTGAGAGAGTTTCGACCTGTCATCAGTCCTTGCGCCGTGACAAATTTGAGGGTGTGAGATAAAATTATTTTATTTGTCAATAGGCTGGAGACTGGCCCGTCGTGTGATAAGGTAAAGGTAGTATTCACGTGCAAATCAACGGTGCTTCTTCATTCAAAATTATCGCTAAAATGATTACATTTATGGTTCTTTTATTATTATTTCCCAGTGAAAGTAGCTGAAATTCGTTACTTCTTGCGTACAGGAAAGTAGAACATACGTCGTGAAACAATATAGAACACCAGTTGGGTATTAAAAGGCATTTCAGAGGTTACCTGAAATCTATTTAAGATATATTTTATATAAGATCTGGACCACTTCTTATTATGGATTCAAGAAATTTTCAACCGCATGTTAAAAGGAATTCCGCGATCTGAAATTTTGCCTCCGTCTGTCACTGATTCTGAGAACTGAAATTTTCATTTGTGTGCCAGAAAAGCGAGTACGAATAGATCAAAAAACCATTTAAACGGCGACGGGACATACTAATAGATATTATAATTTTAATTTGGAAGGCGTGACAACAGTATATTCTGAACAGGTAAAGTGGGATGCAACTCCAGTTATTATCACAACCTTTTCACCAATGAAACATGCATAATCCTTATTTTAGAGTCATACGAATTTATTAAGACTTGCATGCCATCCATAATCGATAAATACGTTTTGAAAACTGTTCAGGCAAGGAGAATAGACCTCGCACCTCTTCATTCCACACAATATCTGCAGAAAGGCAAGAATTCCTTTACTCATTTGCACTTCAAAGACTGAAAATAACCTAAATTTTATTCAAAGATTCAGTCCGTACCGTTCAGTAAACACTCTCCGCTTCGGTTACAAAAACAGTTCTATTAATTCTACGTAGGGAAATAATCGCTGTTCTTCTACGAACTGTAAGAACATAAATGTTATCTGCACAGAGAAGATAGAATTTCTGAATGTTAAAGTTGGTTAAGTACACTGTAACCACTGGGCTTTAAGGGGGTGCAGTCACCGTATTCTTTTCAAGCTATGTTGATTCCTGGAGGTTAATGTGACAGTTAATCAAATTTTCACTGAATTAATAACCAACAGCATAAGCAAGTGTACAGAATTTCCTTCCTCAGATGTCGGACTGCTGTTCAAGAAATTCCGGACATTTTTTGAACCCAAGATTTCAGTACCGTACTCACAAGAGCCTGATGAATTCAGTCCATGTCCTCAAGCCAGATTTCATTACTATATACATTAATACAGTCCTCCCACAGGTGCGTTGAACTCCAACGTTTACTACGCTATCCGGATCATCCGGCAAAACAGTCGTGTTTATTTCCAAACGTTGCGCAAATCTGCCGTCTCATCCTCGTTGTTTATGGTGGCTGTAACAATGTCACGAAGAACACAAGTTATGACACCTCACACTGCGCAGTGTGCTCCAGCCTCTTGTTATATCCTCACTCACGTTTATGATCATCAGCTTCATGGACATTGTCCATTGTCTGGTGTGCAAAAATTAGTAAATGCAGTACAGAGTAAATAAATAAAACACTATGTTTCGCGGACGGTACCGATCCCCACATTTAGGCTGAAATAATAAGACATAATTAGCTGGGTCAGTGGGACCTCCAAACACAAAAAAATACTGCAACTTGTGGGTTTTATATTGTTCGTTCCGTGCATCATCATTGTTCAGTTATAACACTTTCCCTAGTAACACACTGTTTTAATATCTCTGTATTACAGCTTTTACAACGTTGTTGTAAAAGCTGTAATACAGAGATATTAAAACAGTGCGTTAGTTGGAAAAGTGTTATAATTGTTTTGGGTTCTTTCGGACCGGATTCTAGTCCCCTGACAGAAGCCAATATTCTGGATCCTTGTTCTGATGTCTGGTAGTAGCTAAGCTAATGATCACGGGAATGTGGGACTGGGTATCTAAGCCAATGTGTAAGACAATGGTGCTAAGAGCGTTATGACACCTCACCATATACTGAGAATATATTAAAACGTTTACATGTCTGGTGAACTAATTGTAATTTTTCGCCGTGCCTAGACGCTAACCGATCGCACAGGATATGGAATTCGTTATTCAGTTGCTTCAGTAGAATTGAATCGCACATCCTGCAGCTGAAGTTTCTGCAGTAGTTATCACACATCTCAACACAAAACAGTACAAAACTAAGCTGACAGTAATGTACTGCTTCGAATATTTCACACAGACTTAGCGACCTGTCAGTAGTCATTGGAATCCCCAACTGAGGACCCACAGCCTTGCCCTGCATGGCTGTGTTTAGACTACAAGCCAGCCATGTATGTTGCAGAAGTTGCCAGTGTGGCATTTCTTCAATACTTTTTCGGTTGAGACTCAATGTTTGTAACCAGTTCAACGCAACACATGATGTATTTCTCACACAAACACTGACCCTTCTGTTGTGGGTTTATTGTGTGTTCTGAAGGTTAAAGAAGTAGTGTGTCTCTCAACATATGAAGATAAATATTCATAATTTTCGACGCTACGGTGTGATGGAAATGCACTGACAGATGGAGACGTGTTTTTAATGAAAACCGCAGTGAGGGTTTCAATACTGTACGGATACAAACAAAAGGTCGTTTTGTCTGAGAATAAGCGTTGCTATGGAGCAATAAGGTAGAGCTCTATATGAACGGACGTGATATAGAATGATCAGCTCTAGGAAACAGGTACAGAAGTTTGAGATATTTGATATGATAGCTGGACTGTAAATCTTATTACTAAACTCTGAGTGTGCTACACTCATAAACAACACTTGGAGATATAACACATTTTAAAAAGTAAGTGAACGGTATATGTTTACTTAGTGCATGTGATTTGTAGACACGACATTGTAAATACAAACATCGATTATTGCAGTGGGTTATTAATCTTGGAATTTTCATAGGACAAAAATACAGCTGAGATATTAGGTTCTTTACGCTGCCTCTGTAAAGGTAACTGATTTCTGGTATGTGGCGCTTTTCAGTCCCTCAGATATATACTAACGTTTCGGAGAAACCTGTACCCTCCTTGTTGATGTAGACCTCGTAGTCGATAATGGACGTGGCAGTTTCCCCCTACGTGTATGACGGACTGCGAGGCGTCACATTCCAGAAGCCAGTAACAGCTGTCATTATTAACTCTTCCCGTAGTGCCTT
The DNA here is from genome assembly GCA_013340265.1 of Coptotermes formosanus. Classification (NCBI taxonomy): domain Eukaryota; kingdom Metazoa; phylum Arthropoda; class Insecta; order Blattodea; family Rhinotermitidae; genus Coptotermes; species Coptotermes formosanus. The sequence continues at coordinate 2,461,398 of BLKM01011093.1, read as the reverse complement.
CTGTTACCACTTCTGCCAGAAATAAATAAGTGATGATGATGATGATGATAATAATAATAATACCATCGACAAAGGTGATGTAGTATCTACATTACTTTGTAGTAAGAGGTTGGCCCTTTTATGGCCTTTACTAGAGTACTGGCTCACATGACACTGCATTTGTTTATTCTAAATTTCCGCTAATCAATGCTGTGCTTTCCCCATTTCTTTCTAAATTTCCTGCGTGTAATAAAGCGGTTTTAAAATACTACTTATTTGTAATTTTTGGAATTAACATATAAGAAATAATGGGTCTTCTTAAATTTGTGACAATTGTTACGTACATTCCGGTTTTTTGCAGTTTTCTGAATATGATAACACCCTTATATTTTTAATCATCAAATTTCTATTGTAATTTTTTTTTAAATATGGTTCCAACCCCACAACAAACCGTCTCCAAGCGTTTCAAGCCGCAGAGGAAAATCGTCACTGTACGTTGCCATAGCCATACAAAGCGCACAGTTAAGTAAACTGTAGAGTTTTTATGCTAAAAAGGCGTGTGGTGTGTGCTAATCACTGAGAATTAACCCTTTAAAGACAAAGCGTATCTGTTTTATATAAGGACTCAGTGCGTACCGCGCTGTAAACACTCTCCACTTTGGTTATAAAAACCAATCTCTTCATGTTTTATAAGGCAAAAGTTGCTGTTTGTTCTGAAATCCGTACAAAACACATAAACGCAATGTGGGCACCATGTAGGATTTTTAATGTTAAACCTGGTGGTACGTAAAGTTACCGCTAGGCTTTAAAGGTTAAGGAGCTGAGGCGGTCTGAGAGTACTCTGGTACATTTTCTGAAAGTCTCTGTAGTTCCTTCAGGTAAAAGTGGTACAAAGCATGACGAGAAACACGGCAAGCATGTGTGAAATTGTATAGCCCCAATTAGTATGGAGGGACTGAATGAGTTTTATGGCTTCCGCGAGATAATGGTTAGCTTGCAGTTTCGTTCTACAGTTTGGCATTAATATTTAAACGCGGATTTGAGATAAGGCCCAGCTTGTGAGACACGTGACTTTTTATGTTTATATTAGATAGTTACACACAATATGTTTAACAAAAATTTGTAGATGCGAGGCAGGGATAGACATACTGTATACTGGGCCGTAAAGTATTGTAAGCCTATGCAAAAATAAATTTACAGCGCAGTCCTAGTGTTGTGTAGGTGAGTAATTAAACAGGATATGTTTCAGTTACCCCAACAACCGTGCTGAGCTTACATTACTTTTGTTTGTCTAAGAATATTAAATTGAAAATAATAAAATTTTACAAATTATCAGAAATATATTTCTATATCCTTTTTACATTTCTTACTGCTATAGAAATGTGATACAAATACTACTCTTTTATGTATTATTATATTAAATGAATTTGGCATAGGAATGTAACTAAGTTACGTATGCATCGCCATGCTACAGAACAGTTGTATGCATTAAGTGAGATGTAAATAATTTTGTTTTTCCTGGTAAGACTAAATGATGATTATGATCACATTTAGAACTGTGGACGTATCGTGCATTGGAACAGTGATCATACACTGGGAAGTGTTCGCTCAAATTTGCTCTTTATTTATTGTCATTTGGAAGGAACGAAAGAAAGATAGAAACAAACAACAAATAAACAAATATTTTGTTAGGCACAAACACAATTTTACGTTACGCGATAGAATTTTAGTTATTGTGGGGCCAAGAGATTTGGCTCTTCGGCAAAGCGTCCGGGGGCCCACACATGCCCTTATTCAAGGGGTACCGGGGGAAGTTTCCACAAGGTTAAACCGGCGGAAGTATGGAGCTGACCACTCTCCCCATCTAGCGTCAGGTTTAAGAATTACTGCAGTTGTACCTTCGCACCCCCCATATGCCTTCAAAGCGGGTACAGGGAAAGAATTGCCCTTACCTTTATTGTTTAACTACATCGTCCGCAGCTCAGACTGTATAGCATCAAACTGTAACATCATCAGCGACTAGGCCTGTCTTCGTGCTGAAGTATGAACCGGAGCGTGGTAAATAAGTAGTGTTGTTACGCACACGAACAGGTATTTCAACATTTCGTTATCATTGCCATTATCATCATCTGCGCGTGTATAAATAATAAAACGAACATCCAAGGGCATACGTACTTAAAAGTATCAACTCATACATATATTAACCCTTTAAAGACGAAGCGTATCTGTTTTATATAAGGACTCAGTGCGTACCGCGCTGTAAACACTCTCCACTTCGGTTATAAAAACCAGTGTCTTAATGTTTTATAAGGCAAAAGTTGCTGTTTGTTCTGAGATCCGTACAAAACACATAAACGCAATGTGGGCACCACGTATAATTTTTTAGTGTTAAACCTGGTCGTATGTAAAGTTACCGCTAGGCTTTAAAAGGGTAATGGCAGAAGAAAAGAACGTGCACTGTTACGTAGCCAGAAAATGTCAGTTGGGGACGGATATGTGGATCTTTAAAACCATCTTATTTGTAAAGTCGTGACAGTGAATTTTTAGATTTTTCTTGTCGCATAAGCGCCTAATATATTATTGTGGCTTTAACGTGTTTGGATATGGATTCATAAACAGTTTAACCCCATAAATAATCCAAACGTCGAAATTTCGTTTTATAGTTATGCAGCTGTTGGAAATAATGTCCGTTCTTTTGTCGTACGTGTGATTTTGTATGGGCCCATACGGTCAGTATTTATTTGGGAGACGTAACTGTTACTGGACGTTAGGCAATGCCTTGCGCGCTCGCGGGCGCACACACAGACACACACACACACACACACACACACACACACACACACACACAGCCCCTCCGATTAGCGCATGACATGTCAAGAATATATTTCAACGATAAAAAAGAAATTTCCTGCATAAACATCCAAAAATATCACACAGACTGGCCGAGGACTGAGCACAGGACTTTACCTTTGAGGTCTGCGGAATTCCTGCTAGATAGCCTGCCACATTATTGAAAGATGTACGGCGTATTTGTAGTTTCAGCAGACATAAAAACCAAACACCGTCGGCGGCGCTAACATTTCTCTTCTTTGTGGTATCACAGTAATTAAATTACAGTTTACAAACTGAGAATATATACACGGGACAGTGAATGAATTCATATTTAACCTATCTGTTATTGGCTGGTTTCTCCTTACAAAACAATACAGAGGGCGTCTATAGACGACACGTGCCCGGCCTCTCATTGTTTGAGATATCACTGTGCAGTACCACGACAGTTTTTACATACCAGTTTACCACTCAGGGAACAAAGCATTAATTTCATATACCTACTGTTCATCGACAAGCAAGCAGAAACGAGAGCACAAAACAGTATTATTTTAAAGGACAAATGGCTTTCGTTCCTATTACAGGGAATTTAACTAGAGGCATAATGATATTTGCAGTACACACCATCGCAGAAAGAGCAGTATTACATATGCTACTAAAGCTTTGGCTGAATTGTAAGAGTTAATATGTTTGGGATAATTCAAAACTTCACACTGCCTTATTGCCGGTGTTTCGATATTTTGTTCAAAGAAATTCTACCAAGAAAATAGTCTTTTTCTTCTTATATTTCTTTGGTACTTGTCTATCTTATTAATTTTCCACTTGTTACTTTAATAACTTGTGCGAAATGTCGAAGGCAGATTAATTTTTGAAACGAAATGTCCATTAGAACGTTGTATGGTGAAACAGTCCCTATTTATTGTGATAATCATACTAAATATAAATACCCGACATAGACAAAGTGTAGTCCCAGTGTGAAGACTGGCCTAATTTATCACAATCTGTACGCTTTAAAGGGTTTAATAGTAAGTACTGAGAACAGAAGGAACAACAGCCGAGTGAGCAGTAGCCTTAACCGAAAGGGGATGGGGTTTAATTAAATTAAGGTTTTATTAAGAAAATCGAATGATACTAAACACGTTTTGTGATTATTATTATTATTATTATTATTATTATTATTATTATTATTATTATTTCCTTGTGTGTCTCTGGTTGCAGAGCTTATAGATGTGAAATAGCTCGCTTAATACGTTAAACAGAAAACCGTACGTTGCCATTATTACGGTTAAAGTTCAAATATCTCGCTCGTATGACTGCCTTCACTTTTAACCGCAGACTGCTTTGGAACTATCGATTCAGGTAATACACAAAGCAGCAGTTTTGTCTCTCTGGGGTGAAATACGGGAATATATGAACACAGAAACTTTCGTGTCAGGTTCTCAGACCTGGGACACCAGCCAACCACGTGATTGTGGTTTTATAAACCCGCGGAATGGAAACTCAGAAACCAAGTGTTGGTGGACAGCACGTTGGCTTGTTTGTCAATCACGCTACAGCTGTAGGCCTGCGTGCCTGGCTCTTGACGACCGAAAGTCTGCAAGGACTATTTTGTACTTTGATCCTCACAGAACAGTTCTTTTCTAGACAATATTCTGGTTTTAGAAGCATTCGACAACTTCTTATTTGTACCGAACATTATTAGGAGGACGAGAGGGGACGTCAAGTTGGATCTTTCTCGAAATGTGAAGTACATAACAAATTTTGGCATAAAAATCACAAGGGTAGAAACAGGCGTAGGGGAAAAGATAATCTTAATTCAAATCTTCAAGAAAGAGCGGATGGAGCTGAGAACTGGGTTCGTCTGTTTTATGTTGCTTTTGTTCGTCATAGACGCCTCCTTATTGTACTTATTATTACGCACCTGTACATAAGACACGTGGCATAAAAGGCAAAAGGTAGTTCACGCATGAGGTAACGTTTTCTCATGTCTATAATGATGCAACCAGTCAGTGTACAATTACTGATACGGATCAATATCAATTTTTAAGAGAACTCACAAAATTCGTAATTAATTATCAGTTGGTATATATCACGTCCTTATTGGCTTAACGGTTGCTTCATTATAATGTACGAAACTGTTACCTTCCCTAAACAAAGCACACGAACACAGAAAAATGCTATTTGTAAATTTAGTAACCATATTGCGGGACTCGTCAACCACTGATTCATAGTAATGACCATATTTACGCATCATAATATTCATAAATTTATTTGGATTACATGTTCGACAAACATACAATCGTGTGGCTATAGCTGATTGTAGCCCACAGAGTTGTCACTATATTAAGGGACAGAGCACCCAAAACAGCATTAGCATGTAAGGCCGTCCAGTATTAACTCTTTCGTTACAACTAGAATGGCTTGAGAGCAGGCGTCAGGAAGTCAAAGAAGCCCACGGAATTTTGGCGGAGAGGCATAACCTGAGAAGCCAGAGTTTTAGTACGTTTAAAATTAATCTCTGTGACCAATTCAGAGAGCTCGAAGTTTTGCAATTTCTATACCGTTTGTTAGGAAGTTTCAATGAACCGTGTCTTTATGTCATTCTGCGTGCAAACAGGTAACTAAATCTGCTGTGTGATTATAATTGTGGAGGAAAGGGAGATTAGGGCCGAAATAAAGGACGGGCTAGCCGGGCAGCCCTCCGGGGCGCCAGTCTGCATGGGGCGCTAAGACGTCACTGGAATAACCGGAATTACGGTGCTAGTAAAATCACGTTTCCACAAGCGAAAGAATTTCTCCGGAAAAATTTCCGCAGTTCTGGCACGCGTCCCCAAACTATCGGCCAAGCCTCTCCTAGGCCGAAAAGTTTAAAGAATATGGATGTGAAGGGGCGCCAAATAATCAGCCTTGCCGGGGACACCAATTTATTAATCATGTGTTGGAGCATTCCTGGTTGTGTGACATGTGTGTTTGAATTATGGGTCAAGGCACATGCTGTAACGTACGAGGTTCCAGTGCATTAAATTAAACTGGCATGGAGTTGTGCCCCTGGTATTGAGGCTTCGTGTTATGATATCTGAGGGTTACAGGCGCACAGAGCTGTTGTATTTCGCTGCAGCACACATTCGTATTATTACACTTGCTACTGGCATTTTTATCTTTTGGTTTTTCACTGCTCATGTCGTATGGATTTATCAGATTTAGAATTACAGCCGAACCCGCTTGTAACGACATCGGCTTATGCGACACCGCGCCTATTGCGTCAGATATTCTGTGGTACCAATTAATTTCTCACGGTTAACCATAACATTATACTACTCGGTTATAACAACACTCGTTTATAACGACGCAAAATACTCGCTCCCTTTCGAGACGTTATAACAGAGTTCGACAGTAATTCCAAAACAGTAAACATTCAGACATGACAAGGCCATTTGGAAGAGGAATTGGTCCAGGATAAGGTCTCCCTCTGCACTTACGTGTGCAACATGCAGAAACTCCATAATATTTATGCCTCAACCAGGATTCCAACCTGTTATTTCAGGATTCCATAGATAAAAAATTGCGTCGCCTTAGAGAGCGTGGCTGATTTAATCGGCCATATAATGTGATGCAGTGGTAAATTTCTCCCATAAATTATGCCCTGAATGTATGCTTAAGGTACATAGAATTTAATATAACGTGTTTATTTTACTGCAGAAAATACCTGCTAGCCAGTTATTATCTGCTGAGGGCTTGCGGAGTTTGGACATCAAAAGGAGGCCGAAAATTTGGCACCACAAAAAATATTGTCGTCGGCTGCATTACGTCGCAGTCGTCGGAGAAGAAGCTAGTATCTAATTCTGAGTCGTCTTACTTTTATATTTAAAAAAAAAAGCTATTTTGAATGCTTGTGAAAATCGATGGAATTTGTAAATTCCTCAGCTCTTCAGCTTCTCTTCTCTGAATGCGTATAGCACGCATATCCTGCAGGTTATGGAATCCCGTCACATACAGCGTCGCTGTGCCTGTCTGTACCTCACACCCTGACGATCGGTTTCGAACGTGGCGTCATCGTAGAATCTCCGCACGCTTAAAGCTGCACGTACTAGTTTTTGACATTTGTCGTGAAAAGTACTAATACATGACATACTCGAAATTGGCATGTGGAAACACGTGTACAAGTGACGTTGAACTACTAAAGCTTCAAATGACGTTGCGTGTTGAAACATAACGACGGATGTGATACCGTCTTCCTCCGCGTCCTCAACTGTTAAAATTTTCCTTCAGTACAAGATAACCAACTAAACAAACAGTTACGTCACAGTTTATCACGACTGTGTCACATAACGTTACTCCATGCCCTATTGGAACAAAGTTTATAATGGAAATGGAATGTCTGTCTCCTTGCCCTCTTGCTTGATATCCGGACTTACCGAACGAAATATGATGTCAGACGTCTAGAGCATTATCTGCAGGGTGGATCTGCCCCGTATCAAACAGACATAACATCTGATTTACATGGAGGCCGTATTGAGCTTTATCAATATTGCTCCTGAAAGTGATTACTTTATTAAATTTTGTGTAGGCCTATGACAGAAAATTTAGGCCTCACGGGAATTTACCGTCTTCTTCTTAAACTGTTTTACCGTCTTCTTTCTAAAGTGTTTTTCCGTCTTCTTCTTAAATTGTTTAACCGTCTTCTTTCTCATATGTTTTTCTGTGCATCGAATACTTAACTGCATACACAAGACATACTGGCTGCTGATTCCATACAGTTTTCCACAGCATACGTAGGGAGTTCGTAACATAATGACTCCATATTTTTATCATTACATGCATACAAGATATAGGAATGTAACCAAACACAGAATATTCATATTTGCAACCAGCGAAAGCGTCCTTTCTTAGACTCACAGTACCTTAAAATGGACTGTAAAACAATAATAATATGCCTTATTTTTATATCAGTGACAGTGTTGTGAGCATATTCGGATTTTAAATGTGCATTGTGATTATGCCAATTTCTGGAAACCTAATGCAGATATCGGACGTGCCCGTACTACGGTACGACGTGCTGCGGTACTGTACGACAGATTACAGCATCAGGTCCCACAAGTCACCGTCACGCTTACTCCCACATCTGGCAAACACTACACCTCTGATGTCTCTTCTGAGATGCGGAAATTGCGCCTACGTAAGGCCGAATGTCATTTTGAACAGTAATTAGTGACAAATGATTACTGATAACTGATAACTTGTGGTCTTTTTTATTTGTTGACTCAAAAATGCAATGGTCAATCAAAAAAGAGGCACGAATACCACTTGCAAAAAAAAAAAACAAAAAACGAAACTACATCACGGATTAAAAACAAAATGGGCTTAAATAGAGAGTCGAATACTGCTACTGCTACTACTATTACTAATACAAAAACTAATAATAATAATAATAATAATAATAATATGTTTATATAACTGAAAATCTATGCAGTTGAAGTGTGGCTTTATGAACTGTGCTGGGAACTTCTTGCGTATGTGGTTAGTGTTCCTCCAGCAGAAGTTAAACACAAAACTTTTCATTATTTCTTTTGCTTTTTTCTCTCATTTTCTTTCCTCCCGCAGTTTACTGCCTTCATTTCTCTAAGTTCTTATTTACTGTCCTCTTCCTTTATCTTTCATTCAGTAAGAGAAAATGTTGAGTAACTTGTTCATCATGTCTTTTGCCTTCTTCCTCCCTCTTTAGATGACAGCTCATTACAAGTCATGGAAAGTTTTCCTCCGCCATAGGAACATAGTTCTGTTCTGATGATGGAGCTAGGAAGCCATTTGGTAGTCAAATTCTCTTTCTAGTAGAGTTCGCCATCTTTCTGCACACATATACATAGACACACACACACACATTCAAGGGATACTGTTCACTTACTCTCACATGCTCTCTTCACACTGAGCTAGACCAGTTAGCAAGCTAGTTTCAGGCCCACTTTTTTAGGCCCTTTATGTAGCTTCGCAATCCATGAAATTTCATAAATTTACTGCTTTGAGCATCATCTCATGCTGTCCAAACCGCTGTTGCAGTGTAACTCTTAAGACCTGCCAGACCAGTAATCCCTAAAAGACCCATTACACTCCGTGTTTATGTAAGCATAATCTCTCCACTATACACGAAGTTTTCCCATGAGGAAATATGTAAATGAGTGTAAGATACACTGAACTAAATGCTAACGGTCAACGTAAAACGCCTGTGTGTATGAGACTTATATATAATTAAAATATATCACAGAGCTTTGTAGAATACAGGAACAGATGCTTTAAATGCGTAAAATGGAACGTCATAATAACGCTGCGACAGTAAACAAATGCTATGGGCTGCTGGAGGTTCTTGTTCACCTACCGTCCAGTAAATATACATTTTGCAGCGAAAATTAACAGCTTGTGAAGGTTATTACATGCTCATGTCTCTTATGCTTTCTGCTTCGAAAATAGATGTGCAATTAAAAAAGTAACTAACTAACAAACTAAGTAACTAAGTCCAGGGAGCAGAGTCCTTCTTGAGAAGCTAACAGGTCCTCAGATAATCAAAAAATTCCCCACATTTTATGGGACTCGAAGATTCATTTGATATTAAAAAACACATGTATTAATTGCCTCTCACAGACAGGGGAAAATAGGAATGTATATTTTTATTAATTCCTTTGCGATCATAAGAGTTGACATTGCTACTTAGTTACAGACGGGTCGGTACGACAGAAACGCAGGTATTAATTAATATTGACGCTGTCGGCTGTAGCCGAGGGAGGGCGGTGGTGATTGAGGTAGCTGTGAGTCGCTGATGATAGGAGACCGTGACGGTGGAGCTTCTATCTGTAACGATCGTGTGTGAAATAGTACCTTGGCGTTCACCAATATATTGATTCTGTTAACGCAATATTTCAGCTTTGTTGCCTGACGTTAAACCTGACCTGTCAGCAAAAAATGCGTTTGGTGTCCCGTACGTCATGTAATGTTAAGGTAAACTATTGTGTCGAAAAACAAGGCGTTCTGAAAGTAACTAACGTCTGTTACAGTTTAAGAAATAAATAAAAATCGAGACTGTAGTCGAAATGCATATTTCGAAGCCCGACTCTACATATTAAATAATTTAATATGCTGTGCCAACTTTATTTGTGAAAGTTGAGTGTGTTCTAATGCAAGTACAGTTTAATGTGTGCGCAGACTTTCTGGGGATAACGTATTCGGACTAATGATAAATCGAGAAGTATGTACATGCACTGGATTTTATACAAACTGTTGTCGATAAACGATAAACATTGATACATGGTTAAGAATTTTCTTTGACTCCACATCTTTTCTCTCAAAACCTCGTCAACCCACGAACACATATAAATAGCCATAGTGGTCCATCTACTTATTGCAAAATTCATTTTTTTATTATCGACCTATAAATGTGACAGCTGTAGGCGTAAGAAGGTTCTGTGAGACATATATCGCACTTGATTTCTGTAATGACAAATCGGGGCCTAGGAGTGACTTTAAATTCCCAAGTAATAAATGATTATCGCTTGTGTTTTAAGCATATCGGAATATAGGCAATAAGTTGTGACTAAACGTCACATCACTGACCTAGGGTCCCTGCACAGAATATCGGGTATCCAGTAAAATGAGAATTAATATTACAGCATTATTTACACGGAGTACGTAAAATTAACGAGCGTGTCTTCCCACTCCCATGTTTCATATTCAAACAAATGAAATCATTTATATCGCATTTGCTACTGGAGATTGACGCAACATTTCATTTCCGTTCCCATCTCTTCTATAAGATTGCTGCTTCGACGTAAACTCAAATTGAAACTTATCGATGACTTAATCGGTCTCGTATGCAAGACATCAGAGGGTACACAACTTACGTGCATCTGTTTTTGATGCTAGACATTTCACATGAATTAATGTGACCTCGTTGTACAAAACTGAGGGTCTGAGTTTGTCTGTAGATAAATTATTTCAAGTTTCGCGACATTGGCAGAAGTACAGTAAGTCATTTCTCAGCGGCTTGTTAGGCACATTCTTTTAAAGACTGTGAAAATCAAGAAACTGTACAGTTATTCTCATTGCTATCTTCATATTGTGCATACCGATGTGAGATGTTTATATAAAGTATAATGATAAAGACAGTATAATGATAAATACTTTGTATTTAATTATCAAATTAATACTTTGTATTCTCATTGCGTTTATAAAGCTGTATACTTGTATATCCGTGTACCTGATTAAGACAGAATCTTTCGTCTTTCCGTCCCACGTTTAACGATCTAAGATTAAAACCTACAAAAATAACTGCACTTTTTTTTATGGGTGTCATGGTCTGTCACGCTGTAAGAGGTGGACATAAATTGGAGTCTCTGAGGACAAAGTGCTAGCACTTTTTCAGGGTAAGGTAGCAAGTAAGAAGGAAATAGAAGCTGCAAAATTTGAATCTTCGTCAAGTGTTTTCGACTAAATAACTGCTTCTTTGTTAGCGGACCAGAAATCTCACGTCATCATAACACCTAATGTCAGAGGATGTGATCCTAGGCCATTCCCATCCAGCTCCATCTTCATAATCTCTTTCCGTAAGATCCATATTAATTTTATTGACCCAGCTGGTTGTCGATCTTATGCATGACTCTTGTCCAAGGGATTATCCATCAAAATTCTGTACACATTTTTATACCCTCTCTGTTCTAATTGTAACGCAGCCAAAGGCAGCCATCTTGATTATATGTGACGCATATAACCCTCGCTCCTGAAATGTTACTGCTATGGCAATTAAATCAGATAGAAGAGATGCGGCACATGCATGCGTTGGGAGGTCAGAAACTTGTACGTTTCTGCCAGAAGACCTCTAAACAAGAAATTATTTCCTAGACATACCGTAAGTGGAAAAATAAAATATTAAAATGGATCCTAAAAAAGCAGAAACGGTGATATCGGGTTATCTACCTGGATCCGGGTAGAATAAACTGTTTTATTGTGTGACGGTAAGAAACTTTAAGTTTCCAGAAAACCGGAGCATTTATGTACAGCTTCAGCAACTGTGAAATTGTCAAAAAACTCTTTTAACCTTTTAAAGCCTAGCGGTAACTTTACGTACGACCATTTTTAACATTAAAAAATTCTACGTGGTGCCCACATTGTGTTTATGTGTTTTGTACGGATCTCAGAACAAACAGCAACTTTTGCCTTATAAAACATTAAGAGACTGGTTTTTATAACCGAAGTGGAGAGTGTTTACAGCGCGGTACGCACTGAGTCCTTATATAAAACAGATACGCTTCGTCTTTAAAGGGTTAAGATAAAAGCCATCAGGATTTGTTGTGATGTGACAGCGATACATCGCATGTGCATTTTGTCTGACCGCAGTTTCATACCGATCGTGAGTGGTGAATTTGGTGAATTGTCTCCTAGTGTAGTGCCACAAACTCCCTGGAGGTTGCCTTACCACAACTACTGTTCAGAGACTGAAGCAGGCAGTGACAATTCGAGTTCAGTCACCGTGGCTACCTCTCTAGGGGCTGCTGTGTTGCTACATTCATATACACCACAGGTATAATCCCTTCCGCATCACAGAATCACTTACACATTTCCTAATTAGCATGTTACTCTGTTATGCTGTATAACAGGAAGGGTACAAGTAAGAGGTTAGACAACGTCCGTAATATTCTGATTGCGACAAAATAAGACTAAGAGGTTCAAGTGGATACAAAATTTGGACTTGGATTTAGGACCTAACCGGTACCATTCTCTTGACTATTTGTAATTACCGAGGTTGCCGTGGTTTTGGGTAATCATCATCACGCACTCTGCATTACGAGGGGTCTAAAGCGTTTTCCCAAGCGAGTTCTCCAGAGAGTGCGATTTAGTGCTTCCTGTTTCAATTCCCAGTATCTTCTAGTCTCCTTGAGGTTATTCAGTATCTGCGTACGTCTTCGTACTCGTCTTCCTTCCCCTCTCTACCTTGCCTTCAATAACGTGTTTCAGAAAGCAGTTCCTACACAAGATGTGACAAATCATTTCAGCCTTCCTTCTTTTTACTGTATGTAGGATATTCCTGTCCTCCTTGACTCTATGTAATACGTCTTCCTGTCTCACACGATCTGTCCAACTGATCTTCTCCATCCTTCTCCGGCATCACATTTCAAAAGTTTGAAGGTACTTATGATCTACTTTCCGAAGTGTCCAAGTTTCGGCTCTATATAAAGCTATGCTTCAAATGTAGCACTTCAATACTTTCTTCCTTAAATTTAAATCGACCTTGTTGGCGAAAAGAGTGGAAAGAAATACTATGACTTAGCTGTTGGCAGGTAAAGCTTTGTATTCGCAAAGTCCTGCCTTTGATTGTCGGCCGGAAAACCAGCTGCTGTTGCTGACGCTTCTCATTCATTTCCTCCAGACAGATGCTGGGATATTACCTTATCGACGTAAACTCCAATTATAACCCTATAAGAGTCCGCCACCTGTCCCTATCCTGAGCCATATCAAGCCAATCCATGCCCAATCCCACGTCTTGAAGATCCATTTTAATATTATCATCCCATCTACGCCTGGGTATTCCAAGTCGTCTCCGTCCCTCAGGTCTCCCCACCAAAATCCTGTATGCACCTCTCCCCTCGCCCATACGTGCTGCATGCCCCGCCCATCTCATTCTTCTCGATTTGATCACATATGCGTTTGTAAATAGTAAAGATTGGGTTAAGTTACAACTCACATTCTTTTTCTCAAGTACACTGCCTTCCCTATATTATAGATCTGTGAGATTTGAGGGTCTCACAGCGGCGTTTCAGAGGATTCAAGTCGTTTGTTTTGACGCTGTGTCGTTGTGTGAGTGGTCCCCGATGTTTCGAACGTGGGTGCTACGGTCCTTCGAAACGTCGGGAACCACTCACCAAACGACACAGCCTATTATCCCAGAAAATCCGAATCCTCATTTTACAGCTAGTTTACACGTAAATGTATCTTAAACTGAATATTCAAGTCTTCGATCATCTGTCAACATACCGTCCAGTGACAAAGGGTCACATCCCAGACGACTTCAGCTTCCAGTAACATGGCTGTGAAGACCTCATATCCTCACGAATGTTAAATTCCTTGCTTTGCATCCGGCCGAAATACGGTTCAGATGCGAAAGCCCCACGCTAGGTCTATCGTACATATGGAGAGTCTCTTGACAGTTTAGTGTGTAGCAGTTGTGGAATGTCGGCTAGCAGAGGAGAACGGAGAAATGCCCGATCCAATGTCACTTTATCCCCCACTAATTCCACATGACGTCAAATAGAAGTGACTCTAAAGTTTCATCTTGATTGGCCAACACTCAGCACCCCTGGCTGCACAGAGCACAGCACAGCGAGATATTGCACTTCTTATGCAAATGCAATAACCGTTTTTTCCTCTTGATTGATCTGGCGGCATTAGGCACAGAACCTGTATAACTTTAAGAATTCTAATTCAATTTGTTTAATAACACATGTCGTAATGTAAATACGCATGAAGGCCCAAATAATATTTGTTACAAATATATTAACGCATTGATTTTCTTCCGTCAGTAAGCAGCAGAAAATAATGGTATCAAGTTTGATTAGTAGATGTCACCCTGCATTGATGTCGCGGAGGAAGGGGAAGGGGGAACCAGGTGTAAGGCGATGGGCAGCATGACATCCCCTCCTCTTTCTAGTTGCAGTTGTGTGCATAATGGCGGAGCGAAAGTTGAATCTAGCTCTTGTGTCAGTTGCTTTTAATTGTTTGTAATGTATGCTGTTATGTGCTTGTTCGTGTAACAAAGTGTTGAATCCTTTAAAAGTGTTACAATATTGTCTTTGTGGTGTCAGTTTATATTCTAATGAAGGTGTAAAGTGAATGCCAGTTAAGGGTTATGATGAAGTGGGTAGGACTGCAACGAACTGGACATGTCTTGTGACTGCCGCCATGTCCTTCGCCGAGACGCGGAGAAATGCGCTGAAATATTTAACCTGTAATGATACGTCCAGTGTTCGATGCAGCTATTTAAGGGTAAGTTTAATACATCCTACACTGAATAATCTGTTTATAAAGTAATACCGCATTGGAAGGAAGTACAATATGATGTCGCTTTTCGTAGAAATTAGATTGGCGCCAGTAATATTCCTAACAGCCTGAGCCATGGCACGGCCATAGATAAAAAATTAAACCAAAGAGAACACTGAACAGGACATTTCTTTGTTATTTTATATCTTTGTGTTTAACCATTTAAAGACTTAGATTACGCTGAATTATAGTACATGCTAAGTTCGTACCGCGCAGTAAACACAGTCTCGGTTATAAAAACCAATCAGTTAATGCTTTACAAGGAAATAATCGCTGTTTGTGCTGAGATCCGTACAAAACACGTAAATAAAGCTGAATTATATTACAGGCTCAGATCATACGCCGCAGAAAACACAGTTCTGTGTATTTACATGGCGGCCCATGAAACTCCAACATCGTAGTGTTACAGGCGTTATGATTTACGGATATTTCTTTGTTATTTTATACGATTAACCATTTAAAGAGTGAGATTAAACTGAAATATTTAGAGATCCAGTCCGTACCGGACGGCAAACACACTCCGTTTCGGTTGTAAAAACCAGTCAGTTAATGCTGTATGTGGGCAGAACGTTACAACGTTACAGACCGTTAGAGGTCTTATCAAATTGTATGTAAGATATACCGTCTCCTGTGACATTAATAAGCTTTGACTTTTGTCAGAGAATGTATTCGTGTGTTTCATACGATTCTCAAAATAAAAACCATTTTGTCCTCTAACACCTTCAAATAGTTGGTCTTCTACTACCTGGGGGGTGTGAAATGAATTGCAATGTATAATTCAGATAAGCGCCAGTATTCGAAGGGCTGAAATATCTCACAACCTTTTCACTGATTGATATTTCAGTTCTTCACTATTCTACGCTACGCTAAAGCTGCCTTATCAGCTGCATGGGTTGTGCCTAAAGAATTAATTTATTAGCATAGGCTGGGTGTCTTCTGCAGTTAGAACGTCGCCAAAAAGCAGTGACAGGAAAAAATACAGGTCAGTGTTAGGATAGTAAGGGAAGTGATTTCGTTTTTCTGCTTGAGCACTCCAGTTTCGAATTTGGAAAATATCAGGCTCAAAGTCTGGTCATCGTCGCTGGGACACGTAGTCATTGCCCAGAGTTATTGAAAGTGAATTTGTCTGATGCCGTAAAATATGCTACTTGTGTCTTCCCTTTTCATCATTCACACTCTGCTGAAGTAGGCCTATATATTTGTAAATTTAGAAATCATCGTTAAGTTCTGAGCCCCAAATAATGCCACGGAGGTTTTAGGTGTGACTTTCAGAACTAAACCTATTTCTAATTAACATGATAATTCTGTGTCTTCGTCAGATTTTTCGAATTAGGCAGTACACCCTCTTCAAATTCATAAATAAATTTAGAAATTATTACAATGTGAAACAGTTGGTAGAATTCGTTGCAGGGGGTGTCGGCTCCTTGCAAGGCATCTGCATACCAAGGAGCCATCAAACATACTGAAACGCGGACCTGTATCTCCCAACAGACTGAGATTTGAACCCACGACAGCAGTGTTTGAGGGATGGGAGATTATATTTGATGTATTTGATGTACCTAAACATTTTTATTTCAGCAACTTGAAAATAAGTGTCAAAGTATTTCTACCCTGTTCCTAAACCTGACGAGATATACAAACGAAACATACCAAGAGAACCGTCACACATTGCAGTCTGCTGATAACACTTCACCCTAGTGCCCGCAAGCGGCAGGATGAGAACGAATGCTCAAAAGGATGCTTCTGAAGACGGAGGCAGAATCTGGTAACCTGACACGCTCACCTGTCGACCTTTTCATGTAATTTCCTTCAGGAAACATGTGAAGAATTAATGTTTGTATAGACTGTGTTGCTTGAACGTCAGTGACTTGTAAATTTATCATAGACTTTAACGCAGTATGGATCCAGTTATTTAGTTACCGTCTCATATATAATGAAGGGCAGAATAGAGCTACAACGAGGGAATGGTTTAACGGCGGAATGAGCGTAATATTCCATGTCTGTAAGTGAAAGACGCAAACATGCTTCATAACGCGGCATCAGTTGTTAACAGTTTAAGAGGGGCTCGTTTGTAGAGTCGCGACAGCCTCCGACGCTGACTGAAGTACCCTCTTTTTCTTGCATCGTGAGACTTCTAGTAAAATTTCTTACATGTTATAAATACGTCACCTTATAAGACGGACAGGTACGTACCTCTCAGTAACGTCTTCTTCAGTTTGGTTCTTACGGAAAGACTACATAAACATTTAAAGTAAAGGCAGGAATTTCTTTCGCTGTATTTCCCAAATACCTGTGATTTCTTTCTGTGGTTAGTGGCTGCCGGGTGCAACTAGTCTTCCGTAACTTCACAGGAATGTAAAATATGTACGCTAGGAAGAGGTTTGAGACACGCTGTGTCTAAAAGCGGCTCTTTTACAGGACTGGAGATTATTATAAAGAAGAAGCTGTATATTCGAAATTCCGGTATAGGCAGCGTCACTTTCTGGTTTTACATGCACTGTGACTGACTGCGAAGTTTCAGGCGAACGCACTTAACATCAGCTCTTTTATATAATTCTTTCCATACACAATTTATTCGAAATAGCAATTACCTGCAAATAGCAGGATCAGCCGGATTTTTAAATTAATAGCTTGCCCATCACCGACTGCCTTTAGAAGCCTTTTGCTACTGAAGGAATTATTACACGGATCGCATTGCCTTCCACTAGCTGGGTTCACTCCGACTGACAGCGCGTTTCTTCTTTAACGAAGCTGCATCAACATGGCCTGTCAGCATAACGCACTCATGCAAACCAGGCTGTTGCTGCTTGCTTCTTATATGTCGATTCATATCCATCATTTAACTATCTCTAGCAAATGATCTATCCATGTATAAATGATGTTACTATCATCACCCTAATTAAATTACTGTATCTACCAGTTCTGCAGTATATTACAGTACCGTAGTGTTCAAATAGTGTGTCATCTTCCATGTTACAACATATTACTTGTTTCACGCAAGTTTAAAAACGTCATTTATTTTCAACGAACTTGTGGAATTGCACCGAAGCAATGAATAGTATGTTGCTAAATATCATATTCTATTTAATGTTATTAGAGGCGAGATTACCTTACAGCCAGGTAGGCATATATTACTGTAGTGCTGTCACAGTGCATTGTCTAATACACGTAAGCTAATTCCGCGTGACAGTACCTACGTAGCGTCAGAGGAAAACAGACTGTGTTCAAGCTTAAGAGTCATTTGTTAGAAATGCACAGTGTAATGACAATTTAACGTGGGAGATACAATAACTTGTCACTTCTACTAAGCCCTAAACAGATTGAGGTCGGTCCCTGCTAGCAATAATTCCACAGTCGTTAGTCTTACTGTCTTGCGTCTAAAGTGTTTAAGATCAAAAATATGAAAAACTGTACTTTTTACTTATTCCTTCATATTGTGTGAAACAGGATTTTTCACCATAAGGGAGAAATAAAGACACAGGCTTTCCATTGTGTTCATTTTATAGAGTGACTCTAGTATTACATATAGTACAATTTTATTACCACCTAAAGCACATGCACATTTATGAGCTTCTGTCAAAAACATAAAATATTTCGATACTGCCATGAAATGTGTGAAATGAATTGAATGAATTCACGTATGTCATAAAGGGCGGGGAATTTGTTGGCTGAAGTATCATATATTAGCTTTTCAAGAATGACCCTCCTCTATGTAGTTTCTTAGAAATCTTGCAACAAAGTTTTCTCCAATCGCAGAACTCTGTGGCCAGAAATATAAAGCCGGACACTGGACATAATTAAACAATGTGTTCGTAGCGGGAGTTGGTGGGAAGCTTCAGGTTACACTTGTCACCAGTTCAGCTGTACACAAGTATGTATATACTGATATGTTTTGTATCCGCTGTCCTAGCCATTAAAAGTGTTGAATATCGTTTCTACCTTTGTCTAACACATGTCAGACACCTTTTCTCAGAAACCACCTTGTTCTTATTCTCATTCGTCGCGTTGTTATTCCTCTTAAACCCAGGGGTACTAAAATTCCACGAAAATACAAAATCCCAGATGACAGAGTTATACCCCTGTACGCAGTCCAGTAGCCCACCACGATCACTGGTCTCTTGATATTAAGGTAAGCTCTTTCGAGTCCCATTGCCACCGGTAACCTCAGAGCGGCCACCGCACGGCCCAGAAAATGAAGCATGTTGCACTTGGCAAAACGCCGCGATAAGACAGCCGCCCGTAAGCTCGCTTCCAATTAAAACAACACATTTAATCGATGCTGTAGAGAAAACGCGGCGGTTCAAAACGCTCGTGCGCGCTAGCCCTTGCTGTTGCTACATAAAAGTATGCAAGATGGAAATTATAATTGCCTGTTTACATATGCCCAAGTACTGTATCTTCCGCATTACTTGTGTAATAATACAGACTTGGTTGTGCACTAAGTGTATTGACGTAGGAACGTCACGTTCACATAGTAAGATACGCAAGCAGATTGCTACAAAACGTCGTGAATAATATTCACAGTTACAAGCTTACCATTAAGTGAACGGCTGTCTGTTATGGTGGTTATTCAAGCGCAAGTTTCAGGACATGTGCATGATTGGTCACCCATAGGCCGTGGATACATTGGAGCCAGAACCGACACAACACAACAGTCCGGACAGACTCCAGATAAGGAAGCATAAATGGGCTGCTGTATTGCTTATAGCAGCTTCTACGCCGAATCGATCGGACTGGCGTGTTATCTGTAGATCACAGAACCTTTGCGCCGAATATTAACTTTAGAACCACGTGATGGAATATTTGCTTATGCATAAAGTATATAACAGATATTCGTAACAAGAAGTAATATTTTGAAATACGATGTTCAAAAATGAATGATTTATACACACATATATATATATAAGTAATTCCTACTGTAATTCATTGCTGTTATTATTCCAGTACTTACCTGTGACGTTTAACTTCTCTCCTATTTCTTCCCAAAGCTTCGGTTTGAGATCTCTGTTGTGATTATTTTTGTCTCTTTGGTCCCAGAGAGGTGGCATATTTCTCAGAAGTTCTATAAGATAAGTTTTGTCCATTGCCACTCCGTATCGCGTGCTTACTGCAGCAGGTGTCTGGCCAGGCTGTCGACTTGAACTGCAGCAGGTGTCTGGCTAGGCTGTCGGCTCGAAACACATCTAGTTTGTTTCGAGCCGACAGTTGCGAGTTGCTGGGAGAAAACACGCCAGGCGGATCGGGTTCAGTGTAACGGCTGCCGTAAGCAATACAACAGCCCACTTAACGCTTCCTTAAATGGTGTCTGCCCAGATTGTTGTCTAGTGTCGGTTCTGGCTCCAATGTAGCCACGCCCTTAAGTGTAACTAGCACGTCTGGGATTCCCACCTTTACAGGATTTTCAAGGCGGTAACGGTACCGAATGACCTGAAGTATCTTACATTGCAATCAAAACCTCTTCGTTTACCATATGCTGATTTATAAGGACGAAACCAGCGTTAATACAGGAGGTTGTTTGCAGTATTAACCGAACCATTCCAGACTCCTGCTTACATGTGGTCCAGTATTTGGAGTAATCTATATTATCATTTTGGGATATTGTAAACCCCCCAGTAAAGATCCGTTACAATGTAGATGTATAATCAAACAATATGGTCACGGTAGTGTTTCTCAGAAATTTAGTCATTCTAACTTTAAATTTTTAATGTTTAAGTTTACGAGATAGTGCTTGGTAAACTTTATGTGATATTGCATTGTGGGAAGTAAAATTGGTTGTGTTTAAAGTCGTGAGCCTTACAGAATATTCTGATACGTAAAAAAGTTTAAAAATTGTTTGTTAGCTGTTGTTGAAATGATCGCTGTGGAATACAAACTTGCCAAGATACATTCATATGCACCATATATACATAAGGCATATATACACAGACACACAAAATGTAAGTACATACGTACATAAATACATACATATATACGTACATACATACAAGCATGTATACACACGTATTTGTACCTGTATGTTTACGAACCCGTTATTAAAGCACTGAAAACAATACAATCCGTGGTGGATTTGTTAATACATAGACTAGATAAATAACTTTGTATTGCATATAAACTTAATCTACTGGGTGGAAATGAATGTGCTTACTCCTTAGACTCAGTTGAGTTCTTCTTAACGGTGACTGCTGCCTCTAACAGCTAGCAAAAAGAGTATATATATATATATATATATATATCCGTGTGTTACATATCTTTTCCCCATAGAATTCTGTATTGTTTTTAACAACCATATTCCAGTAACCAGTCTTCACACTCTACTGTGTCGCCAGCTTGCAGCATCAGCCAGTAACTTGCAGAATTCTGACTTACAGTTTTCTGACTTAAATCAGAATGGCGACAAGCCTTCCTTAACTACTTAGTGTTAGGTATCTTTCTTTCTTGTACCCTGTCTTTACATCAGTAAATATCAGCACACGAGTATCAACTTAAGTACCCACAGTGAGTTTTAAAGACCACAGGCCAAGACACGTTCCAAAACTGTACTCAGTAATAATATTCCTGTGGTGCTTACAAAAAAGTAAATTGCGGTATACACACACGCGCGCGCGTGTGTGTGTGTATAGACTATTCTGCAGGACGAAAATTCTCGTGTTTCAGATTCTTTCTTCAAAGTAAATGTTTTGTGATTATTCTTAGCTCGGTTTCCTTCCCAGAATGAACACCCATAAATACGAACCACTTAGCACATTCATGACTGACGCCATGTGCTTGGTTAGCACTCGTTGACAAGTTATCAACCCTTTGTATCGAGTCACAGTGGAATGTCAAATGTAAGGTGAAATTGCGGCTACACGTCCTTCAAAATATCCATTTATTTAAAGAGGAATAAGTAGCTGAAAAATAAGTTAAATTTTTCATTTTTTGAAGGGGCATTGAAGGAAAATAGTTTTATTTCTTTATAAAGAGACGAAAATTGGTTTAATAAATCAGCTTTTTCTGTGTACAACGCAGAGGATTTTTATCCAGTAATTACGCGGAACACACAAATGCACTGTGTAGGCACATGCATAGCTTCCAGCATTAAACCTGGCGGCACGTATAGTTACCACTAAGCTTTACGGCGTTAATAATCGGGTGGACTACCGTTGTAGGCTGGCCTTAATCCGTCGCAGCTGGTTTGAACTTCAAGTTCTTAATATTGTGAAATACGAGCATTACCGTAAATCATTATAGGATGCTGAAAAGCGAAATTCCTGGAAGTAGTGTGACTCACAAAAGGTAGTTACAAGAATCCCACAGAATGCGCTGTACTGGAATGTGCAGATAGGCCCACATTAGTCCTGTATGTCAATTTCATGCACAGATATATAGCGTAGTTTGTATAATGACTCGCCAAGGATTGGAGGTCCGGGGATCGAATCCGGTGGGGGCGAGCTTTTCGGCATCCGTCCACACCGGCCCAGGGGCCCACCCAGCCTCCTGTGGAATAGGTACAGGGTCTCTTTCCCGGGGGGGTAAAGCGGCCGGGAGGTGGCGTTTACCACCCACCTCTACCTAGCCGCCAGGTTAAAGAAAGAGTAGAGCTATACCTCTGCTCCTGCGCTGGGCCTTCATGACCTGTTATAGGGTGAAATTTATCTTAACCTTACAAAAAGTGAAACTGGTTTCTGTTTCAAAAATTAATACAGTAAATCACAATTATTTTATAAAGAAGAAAATTTCTTTTACAAGTAAATGATTCATATTTTGCAAAAACTTAAGCATTAATACGCATATTAATAAAATTACACCTACAAATAAAAAGCCAGATGTTTATACTGATCAGAACTTTCTTATTAATATAGTGTTTAAATATATTTATTGGAGAAAGAGTAATTTTATTATTATAAATACATGCTTATTTCAGACATGCATTTACAATTACTTTACGTCTCTAGTGGTGTAATATTAATGACTAACATATCTTTTACACTCTTATTAAATCTTAAGGCTATTTTTCGTATTGGTCTCACTAACTCTGTCTTACCCTTCTCTTACGGAAGCTCTGTAACAACACTTTAGAAGCTTACTTGTACTTCTACATTTCCTTTAATAGCCTTCAAATTGTAACGTAATTTACGTCAAAGTGGATTACGATTGTGATAAATTTGACTTGTATATTGGGGAAAAAATTAGCAGCATGGTACACGAAGTATAGAATATAAATTAAAATCAATGTCTATATCTTGTTGAATACGGCTAACCGTATTTGAGTCTGTTTTGCTTTTGCGCACTCCGGTATTTCGTTTAGTTTCGCAATTCCCATAGCTTTGAGACCCAAACTTTTGTAATTACATGTCAACACAGTGTAACAGTGACAGATGTTACGCAGCGTGCTCCTACCCAAACATACAGCAGTTTCTTACTTTGTGCTTAAATAAACGTAGCATAGAACTGCGAATTGTGCTAAGCGGAGGAAGTATGCCGATTCAATTCTGCACAATGAGAGTATTCTATAATCTGAATTTATTGCCGCACTTTACTTTAAAAATAAATAATGTAAGACGTACACGTATATAATGTACGACGTAGTCTGCGTCTACATGTGTCCATTTCATTGCTTTGGGAAAGTGACTGATTTTCGCGAAGTTTCTTATGGAAATATCACTGAAAGTGATTCCTTAATTACTTACAATCAGTCGTACCAACGCGGCCGATACTTCAAGTTGACAGGTCGGAGCTGCAATGGCGAAGCTTTCGTCAGGATCCGGAAATGACCTGTAGAAAGAAGTGCTAAGAAACTGAAGCGTTTTGAGGCAGTGTTTTTGCAGCAGACCTTCCGCAGACGTTCGTCATACTGGGATACGATGTCTATAACTAATGAAATATGATGCTAGTAACCATATATATATTGCGTACGAAATGTTTGTAACTTAACGAGTGCGAAATGACGATGACGCGATTTTTGTGTTAACCCGAAAAAAAAATTAATGTCTTATTAAGCTTGCAAACGAAGATTTCCATGGCCGTGCGTTTGAAGATGACGTCTGCGGTCGCTCGATTAATAAGGTTTACGGGTTGGAATCCCACTGAGGGGAATGGATGTTCGTCTCTTGTGTTTGTTGTGTGTTGTGCAGGTAGCGGCCTCTGCGACAAGATGATCATTCGTACACAGGATTCCTAGTGTGTGTGTGTGTGTGTGTGTGTGTGTGTGTGTGTGTGTGTGTGTGTGTGTGTGTGTGTGATGTAGAAACCTCAAAAATGAGGCTGCCGAAGTCAGGTTTGGCCGTTGCGCTGTAAAAAAATAAGCTTGTAAATACAAGACTTCAAGAATAACAGCTGGTTATGTGGTAGAGAATGCGTTGCAGGCTGGCCGAAATATACTTCTGATTCGCGTATCTTTTCGCCTAGTGACTATAAACAGGTTGTAGTTAATGGCGAGAGAGATGAAATTAGTCACAAATCTTCCTGCTGGCGCGTGTTGTATTGGCCTGGTTGACGTACTGTGGTTGATTCCTCATTTCGGAGAATGATTTTGGTAAGTGAAGAAGGGTTCACGTTCCGTGGCCCACTACCGTAACTAATTTTACACCTGTCCATTTTGTTGTTCACAGCTTTCGAGTTTAAAATTTCATAGCACACTGTGTCACCAGAAATAAAAATTCGAGCTAACGTTATGGTATATTAATTGACATAAAGGACACAATTAAAACACAATTAACACGTTTTTAATGAACTAGCCAGTGAGCCTGCAATGGGGTGATATGTATCAGTTATTGGGAGAATTTGTAAATCGTGTTTGGATTTGACGCGGTAAACGTTTCGCGCTTTTGCTTTCTTTGGGAATCTCTTATGAAAATCGCGACTTCACAGCAAAAGATGTTCTGTGTCCAAGAGTTTTAGATGATCAGTTTTGTAAAAACTGTGCAACGGCTGTTGTACCTACGTTTCAGAATTGATCCACCAGCCTGGAAAACCATTAAAGATAAGGGTTTCCCCGTAAATGAAAATATGCATGTCGACAGTGTCTATCAGAAGAGAATTTTGACAGAATGTGAAAATTTTGATACGAAAACGGGGGAAATATGCTTACCAAGAGAGCTGTAAGTGAATGTTGCCTCAGGGGGCAGTGCAGCGTGTTCTCCGAAATATGTTGCACTTGTCACAAGCTGTAAGACCGATCGTAAAGTCAGGCCGTACGAGTCCTTCATGCAGAAGCATCCTCACGTGAAAGAGGGTACGTTTTAAACAAGCCCCCTTATGTACAGTGATGAAGCAGTGTTTCTTTTAAACGAAAAACGGAACCGATATACAGTGCGCGTCTGGGAAACCGGAAATCCTCATCAACTGGACGTCGTTTGTGCCATTTTCCGAGGACAGGTCTTCGGCCCATTAATCTTCTTGGAAAACTCGGTCACCCGGATGCTAACAGGGCTTTTCCCTCGGAAAATGAAGACTCGGACAACTACACTTTCCAGCAATATGTGCTCCGCCTTATTTTCATTGCCATGTCAGTCCTTGTATCACCAAAAATATGCCACGAAGTTGCAGTGGACGTGCTGTCAGCAGTGACTGCCTTATTTGGTCTTCCCGGTCGCTTAGACCCAAAACCGTGCTACTCCTTCCTCTGGGGCTATGTCAAGCACGCTGTCTACGTATCATTCCTGCCAAATGATCTTGAATAACTGATACAGCACACGATCGCTGCTGTGGCGTCCATAAAGTGGGACATTTTGGGAGGAGTTTGGGCAGAACTGGACTATCAAGCTCACGTATGCCTTATGACACGTGGCTCCCATATTGAGGATTTGTTAGGAAAGTCTGAGAGATTTTCTAATACCTGATGCATATCTGGCTACCAGAGGCCCAATAACTGTTTCATTATAAGCGTGTGGAAGTGTTACTTCTTGTATTGCAATTGCACATACTTTTAACTACATTCCTTAATTTAAAATTATTAAGGTGGAGTGAAAATCTGATTTCGAGGAGTGCTTGCAACCATCCATTAGAGAATTTTTTGACTTTCCTTATCATAGTAAAAAGCTGATATAATGGGGGCATACATATTTTAGACAAAAATTCGGACGTTATGGAATCAATTGAGGAAAGTAACTGTGTGGAATACAGACCTAATAAAATTTGTGTGTAAAGAGTATGGTGTGGGAATGTGCAGGGCATTTAGCTGGCTGTAGAGAGGGTTGAGAGGTCTGGTTCTGTGAAAAGGGAATCGTATTTTCAGTTTCGCAGGAGTATGCAGATTTCTTCAGCTGATAGGCAACTTCCAGCTTCTCAAGAAAGAATTTGTTCAGAGGAGTTACGTAACGTACCGGGTCTTTTTTTTTTTACAAGAACTGTCCTTGTCACTCAACTGTGATTTCTTTGAAGTGAAATATCTACAAAATGAGTTTTAGGACCCTAAGACTTTTGACTGTGGGCTTACAGTATCTGAGGCACGTACTCTGTGGATCACGTACTTACAATCAAAGGAAAAGGACATTCAATCCCTATTGCCAGAGGAGATTTGCAAAGAGGAACACAGTGGAGGTACGTACACATATACGACTGTAGCTAAGTCCAAGTAAACAGACTGTTTACCAAGTCGAGTTCTGTTTCGCCAAAAACAACACTAAGATGTTTTTCCTCGACGTAAAATCTTTAAAATATAACGTGACCCACTTTGTACGACTGAAGATACAGAATAACACTTATGAATATTTATGAATATTTATTTTTTGTACACCCGTTGTATCAGGATAAGGAAGCGCGTAAATATGTGGGAAATGGCAACTAGAAATTCCAGCCTATATGAGATGGCGAATTTTGTAAGGTTAACTGCTCTTGGAACTTGGCAGTGTCCTATTCCCAAAGGGTTATTTACACATTAACAACGTACCGCACAAACACAATGACGTCATTTCAAGCGTTAAATGTTTACTTAGTTATGTTTAACGTACGTTGCAATATAACGCACGTACTTAGGCGAACGCTTTTCTGAATGGCTTCCGATCACTGGTTTTGTAAAAGCGACCTCATTGGAAAAGAGCACGCTGACTTCTACACGCTTGTATGATTTATGTCTGACTACAGCATCATCCATGACGCTTCTTACGAGTTAATCTCGTGTCTTCATGTTCTCCTGTCATACAAAGTCCTTCATGTACCTGTCAAGGGTGTGCAGTCTGGGCAAGGGGTTACCAATCATGCGGATTTTTATGGCCAATCGAAAGGTTCCAGTAGCTCCAGTTAAATTACGCTGTGACGTGGCGAGTGAAATGAGATGACTGGTACACTGTTGCAGCCACATTTTATCTGACTTGGAAAGGAGCGTCTTTAAAAACCTGTATGTCGTCCCGTAGAAAATCTGGTGTTACACGATGGTCGAGTTAGTTGGCAGTAGACAAAAAGGACCATACGTTCACCGAAAGCGTTCTTGGAAGCTGCTTTCAATGAAATCGTGAGAACTGCATGAGGAACTTACATGTACTTTGTCGTGTTTAGTTAATTCTATCTCTTGCAGACTCTTCCTCGCAAAAAAAAAAATTGTGTTTTACAAGTAGACGCTGTTGCATGCACCAAAGACGGAAATGTTCTCGAACTGCGTAATCCTCAGTTTTGAAAATACTACACACGTTGGCAGTGGTATTTATCCAGTCTTTTCAGATGTAAGGCGCGCCATATCTGCATTGCATGTGGGTGCATTTGGCGGGTAGGTCGGCGAAAGTTGTCAGACTGCGTTGGATCCTTCGCATTGTCTGTTCGTTGTTATGAACGCGTTGCCGTACGCGACGCTTGCAGCCGTCGACGTGCACTGTTGAATACGTTCTGCTTTCTTTCTGACGTTTGGAAACTGATATCTGTATTTATCCACCACTTTTCGTGCATTACCATCAGTGAATCAATGTACAGAATGAATTACTGCGTACTTTTCTTTTGTGTAATATTTCTTCGTCGTCGTATGCGACACAGGCATTTCTTCTTATGAGCAACCAGACAAAGAAAGAACCTTTTTCTTCACAGTGATTGCAAATGCCACGGCGAATGCATGATATCATCACTCATTATGGCATTTATTTTTGTGAAAGCAAACCAATTATTAACACCTAAAATTTGGCAGAAGTGTCATGAGATATTATCTGTAATTTTAAGTAATGTATGGAATAATAAAAACTGTTCGTTTTGGATGCAAAATGCTAGCATTGAAACACTACTGAACCCAATATAATGACAACTATTAGAAGCAATTAATTCACGAAGTAGGGGAGACCGGGTTTAGTTGGCACACTTTTCACTTCTTTATTTTTTACAATTGTCATACAAATGATACAAAAAAGAAAATGGTATTGGTGGCACGTGTCATTCTTAGACTATGCACGAAAATATAATGAAGAAGTTATATCAATAACTAATCCAAGAAAAATGAACTTCTAACCTCTGCACGTGTACCAACTTGCCCCATATATGGGGTAGGTTAGCACATATGATGGGGTAGGTTGGCACATAGTAGAGCCTGATTTATTATTATTGTCAAAATATTCCAGGGAAGCATGAATGACGCTAAAATATTTAACTGTTAACAACAGAATGAAACTGATTTACAGTCCATACAAAACTAAGGACAAACATTACAAATTACATTGGAAAATGAAAAGCGGTACAGATATATATATATATATCCACAAAACTTCAGAAATTTTCATCTGGTACATCCGACTCGCAGTTGGGACAAATATATCCCCAGGAAACGCCAGAAGTTCATTTTTCATGGGCCCACATTTGGCACTGGGTGCATTGAACCCATATTTCCCCCGCTACACTATTTGAGTATCTGTCCATGCAAACCAAACAAAATATTTCCCCACCATTTTTGTCTGAGCAGTCTGTCTGAAATTTCCTCACTATTTTCCTCTTCTTCTTAGAATCTCTTTCAGGGTTATCAAAAGGCGCCTCTTGCTTCGCTTCTGATATTCTTTTTCCTTTTGTCACTTGTCTCAATTTCTGCGTATCTCGGAAGGCAGCTTTCACCGGCGTATCAGTCAGGATTGCTATACATCTTCTGTTTCTAGTATCGTTTGTTTTTAGGAAAAGTACGGACAAGTTCAGGAGTCAAGGACATGCTTGAGGAAGGATTTGTTTTGATATGTTTTCTTTTGGAAGGACCTGCTTCGGGAAAATGAATTCTTGAAGGGTCTGGTCCTGCAGACTCATCATGTTTAACGTTTCCTTTGCTGCAGCTCGATGCTGCAGTGTCTGTGGCTGGAGCTGGTCTGGAGGAGGACAAAAACTCCTCATCAACAAAGGTATCTCCGTTGTAGGGAAAAATTCCAGTGGCCAGGTATCCAGCCTTGATATTTGCAGGAGTAGCTGTAAAGTTGACAGACATGTTGATAATTCCAGGCCAATCGTAAATCGTCATCGTTTCTCCTGCGTAGTTTGTGATCCATGCCTCACATGCACCACTGACATAGGTTTACTGACCCACAGACACTCCTATCAAGGGGCTGCAGCTTGTGACTAAAATGAGGTGGGAAGGAGAGAACTGTCACGCCGTCTTCCTTGCAGCAATCGAGTGTAACAACTGACAAATGCGAATCATGACTCTCCAAAGGAAAATTACTGGTCGTTCTCTTGAAGGTTTCACATGGGAAAAAAATGTTTCACAGACTTCACGAATTATTCCGCCTTCATCCATCCAGGACGACTACTGTCACCTTGAATCTCTGCAGGAACACCATTCAAGAAATGGGCACGAAATTTCACCCTAGGAAAATAGAACATGGCGGCACTCTGTTTCCTGCCGCTGAAACGTCCAGGGCTGAAGTTGCTAATTTTCCAGGTTCAGCGGACATCAGTATCTCTATGTATTTGCAACCACGGCGCGCAATAACTCTGTCATATATCTGCACCGATTTTGTACCCGTTTCGTCCATGTTCCATATGTCGCCCGAACCAAGCCGCAGACGACCAAACACTTCTTTCAGATTTATAAAAGAAAAGCATTAACATCAGTCTTGCTATGCTCTGCTGATGCATGTTGCCTCAGGTTTGCGCAGCGAATCAGTCTTATGCCTTTTCAAGAACTTCGCAAACCATTCTATGCCTGCCATTTTTGTATCCCTCCAACCTTCGAGGATATTTATATTTAAAGCCATTGCGTACTGAAATGAAAACTTTCTCACCTCCCTTGCAGACAAGCCATAGTAGATGTCTGATGCCATTTACAATGATTTCTCTGAGATTTCTTAATCACCATCAGCGAACAAGCGCGCAGAAATTACATTTATCCTGTTTTTAAAAATGAGAAATATGGTGAAAGATATAAGAACGCTTTACTTTATGTAGGGACCCATTTATCAAAAATAAAACTACGGAGCACTTTTGATTTCTTTCCCTCTTCACTTATACTACACAGCAGAAACACGCGTGAACTCAACTGGCGAGTTTTCTTGTACTCAACACTGAAGGTCGGATTCTGTGAAATTCCTCGTATATCCTCAAAAGCTCTGCTGCAATATCTCGTTGGAGAGAAAAACGGGATTCCAAAATCTCTTGCTAATTTCTAATCGACCTATTTTCTATTCTGGCTGCCCTAACGGCTCGAAGAGCTGTATCTGGGGCAATGTTTGCATTTCAGATTTCCTTTTGCACGATCTTGGCATAATTGTATTTCCTTAAACAAAATTGAAATGATGAAAGTAATAAGAAGCGTACAGAATACTGCACTGTTGACCGCGGGGTAAGCTGGAACAGTGAGCCAACTTGTCCCATAGCAAGTGTGCCGTCTAGACCCAACACGAACTTTCAGCTTTGAGGTTAGTTTCCTCTGAGATTAAATGCGCAAGGAACGCTGTTATTTCTCAGTCATATTGCCACATATATACTACGTAACTACACGCTTTTAGTTCAGATAAATCCCTAGCATCGTTCTCAATAATACGTATTTACCAAACTGTTGTAAAATTACTCGGCGTTGTGCAAAACAAATACAATGAAATTTTGCTTCCGATACAGCTGTCAGCACATTGCCAACTAAGTTCCCTCCAATGAAAGATGTAGCTCTTCATGCTGCCCCACAGGTGCTGCGCTCTTACAAAGCAGAGGCGAGATATTAACGTTGTGCCAACTTACCCGTGTAGCCAACTAAACCCGGTCTCCCCTATTCATCAGCTCAAGCATCCCTGTACTTATAATTTGCGTAACTGTACATTTTCATAGATTATTAAATACAATGTTATTCCTCCCGAGAGGTTTATATGGAAAGGAAACCTGTCTAAAATTCAGTCTGTTTGTCCATGATAGGCAGCAGGATTTGAAAGAGAGAGAGAAAATATAAGAGCAATTTTGCGTCTACAAGTAATACAGATCAAGGATTTTCAAATATATAGGTCTGCTTAAATGTAATGGAAACATTCAGGCAGGTAAAGGATTATATATGATACATCAGATTCTGAAAGATTCTCGAAAATGAACTGAAAGCTATTGAAGAGCGTATTTTAGAAGCAGTAGTCAATAAACGCCCGTGCATGATATTTCCTCGTGATCCAGACACATCCTTTGATTGCGCCTAGCTGTGGTGAGCAGCTGGCATTGATGCTGCTGGCTGAGTTCTACGCAGCAACATAGATCATTTCCTATGGTGTAAGTGTTACGACATGGAGAAGCTTATACTATGGACAGGAAAATCTGTACTTCACGTGGTGTTCTTCTGGTTTGTGGTATCGTGTACTCTTGTAGGTGGATACTAACTTTACAGAAGAATATGCTGTCTCCATCTTCAGGGTCAAGGGGAGTAGGAGGAGAATGTGATCCTTTCGTATATGCAATTTTCAAGGGACCTCGGTCACTGTGTCAAAATGCCGAATGCCACAGTTTTAAGAATCACCGGAGAGGAAAGTCTGGCAACTAATACGCCACTAGCACAGGTCTGACGGCTCGGATGAAAATTCCATGTGGCTTTAGAAATACCTGTGTGGCAGCTTCGATGCCGGTTGACATGTACTAATCCCTGTCATTATGCCGACAGCCAGTGTGTCCAGCACAGCAACATTTATGCCAAAGTGCCCTTTGATTTTGCAGTAAATTTACTTTCACTAGTACAGTCTCGTATCGACACTCGTTAACAATTTAAAGCATAAAATTGACGTAAATGTTTTATAAAAGTTCACTCGTTCCTAGCAGTAAACACACTGCTTTTCCATTAAAATACCGACCGGTTAATGTTGTTGGAATAAACAGTCGCTGTTTGTTCAAGAACCGTCTGCGGGCAAAATGTGGTGTTTTTGAATATTAAAGCAAGTGATGTGTATAGTAACAACTCTATTTAGAAGCGTTCAAGTGAACTGAATAAACCAAAGATACAAAAAGACTATAAAATTCTACATAGCAGGGAACAACTGCACTGGAGAACGTTGTCTACGTCCAATGAAACTTGTTCTTCACCCTTAAATATCTGCATATTCTATTCTAACCTTTAGTGTAAAGCAGATGCTCAAGGGCTGCAGGTCTCATGTCTGTCATGCAATGTGTAAAGCCAGCATTATATGTCCGTGCCCGTCTTGCATACAAAATTATATAAACTACTGTAAAACTACTTCCAATATACTAAAGAAAAGCTAAAAATTTGCAGAAGCAAGTGTTAACATCACAAAGTCTTTTCAGTGTAGCGTACCGATACGCTAAGGTATTGTAACAATAGTCTGCAGCATCTCCGTAAAATAATAACTTGTGTGTTTACCTTCATCACATATTTCAGCGTTAATCACCCATCATCAAACTGTGATTACGTGTACAGGTCGAGAACTGGAAGCATACAGTGCATATTCATATGCATGCCCCGATATGCATACAATTCCAGATTTTGCATAAATAATAATTGGCAAATTAAGGCCGAGATATGTAACCACCAAAAGAAAATATCCACACATGTATGTGATTGACGGGGATAGGATATTTTAACACTACGTAGGGCTGCTTGGACTGGGAATGGCGGAACACTGGCACATCTTCAAATTATTTATGGTGTTATGCTTCAGCCATCTATGACTTAAGCTGTGGCATTATACGTATAAGAACACAAGACTACAGAGGACATAAATCCATGAGTTAATAACACTGGGCGGAGAAGAGGCATGAAATGTGATTAACGTAACCTTAAAGTGGTTCATACGTGTCCGTATTGAACTCGAATTAAAAAATAAATAGTTCTTTGTGTGCTCTTAACTGCCAGATATTACCTCCACGCATTTAAATCCAGCGGAGTCGCCCGCAGATGGAACGCCTTTTAATGTCCTATGAAATGTTCAGTGTAAACTGTTTGACTAAAAGACGTTCACTCCTATAATTTCGAGACATTATAGCTACAGTAAAACCTAAACTGGATACCTCAGCCCTCAGCAGCATCCCATTCCGTGTAACGTATTTGCCACTTGTGATGAAACAAGCAGCTTTGGTTAATAATTATAATGGCTAACAGACGTTCATATTCAAGACATTATAACTTCTGTGTGCTGTGGAACATGAAGTGAAAATTGTTCAAATGAAGAACAAACTAGTGTTTGTTAGGTGGTGTATTTGTTAAAATACG
Source organism: Coptotermes formosanus (assembly GCA_013340265.1). Classification (NCBI taxonomy): domain Eukaryota; kingdom Metazoa; phylum Arthropoda; class Insecta; order Blattodea; family Rhinotermitidae; genus Coptotermes; species Coptotermes formosanus. The sequence continues at coordinate 2,427,959 of BLKM01011093.1, read as the reverse complement.
TAGTGGATTACCATCAGGCATTATTCCCATAAAGTTTGGTATTAAAACATTTATAGTACTCAAGTAATAATCTTATAATACGCAACTAAGTATTCAACCAAGAAGATATAAGTTTTCCTACAATGATGAACTTAGCTTAGAGCTTTCTCGTCTTTCAGTAATTACTAGAACGAAACAAATATATTCCCTTGAGATTAAAGCCTTCCGCGAAGATGTAGTTAAGTAAGTACGATAGATATGCTTTAGGGAATTAAGTTCTGCCTTACAAGTTTATTTAGACTTAATTCCGGAAAGAAGAACACAGTCTTCATAGATAAGCTGCCTTAATTTTAATATTTTGGGTCTAGTGATCAATTCGTAATTTGGAAGAAAGAGGTTGAAACTCTTTATATGCATAAGAAAAATAAGAACACGTTAAGTCGTTGAAAATTGTGAAATTTCGCCGTGCATTATTTTTATTTTTATTTTCAGTCTTATTTTGTTCTGAAGAAAATTTAATTGCTGTCACACAATTGTAGCAGTCATGTCTGTAATTGTTTTACGCCCAAATTCTATTTATGTATTTTTTTAAATTTCAGTTAGGTAGACGCCTGCAGAGCAGGGCAACACCCTTCCTTTCTGTCTGTCTATCTGTCCCTCAGTAGCTCAGGACAATTATAATAGTTGTTACCTGCTGCGCGGAGATCATATATCGACCTCACAGCTTTCTATATTACCGTGCATTTACTTTTTCATTTGTGCAATTCAGAAATCAAGAAAGTACACTGTTTTTAGGGAGACACCCTTAATTGTCTTTTAATCTCCTACATTTTTCGGCCCCCCCTGGGCCGTTAGAAAGGAGTTCTAAGTGCTAGAATACAAAGATGCGTATAAAATTTAACTGTGAATGTACTAATAAAACAGTTATACGTATAAATTTAAACAGGTTGGGATTTGATTAAAATATATTCCTTATTTATTACCCTTAAACAATTATTTTACCGCCATTAGTTTCGTGAATCAAATACCTCTTTTTCTTAAAGTAAATTTTCGAAGGTCTTGCCTGCACGTATATAAGCCTGAATATAAAAATTTGTACAGTATGTGTTGCATATACAGCATTAGATAAAGATTTCTCTTGGCAGACATCTAAAAAGCAAATTTCTTCATTAAAATATATGTACAAATACGCATCACTTGCAGCGAGGTCTAGAGTTGCCGTCTGAAGTGCGGCCAGCCTGACCCCGAATGTTTATTATAACAAACGTGCAGTAGAAGTCCCGAGGACAGTTCCATAATGCCAGTCTCGCATGGCCCAGGCCAGGGACAAACATCAGCTGGCTAAACTGTACAGACACCCTCAAAATTTAGTATTTAAAAATGTTACATTACCCGCTGTATTGGCTGCCACGTGAAAGTGCTTTAGGCAAAGTGGTACTTTGTGGGTATTTTAATAACATCACGTAACACAGTGCGTCTGGCACGATTTTCATTAACTTAGCTGTGTGTTAGGCATGCGCCTGGTGTAACGGTATTCGGGATAAACGGTCGTCTTCCGACCAGCCTGACACGTTGACACATAGTTGCAGCTGTGTGTTTATGAACTGTCTGTATGCTGAATACACTTACTATGCTACGGTTATCCTTCTAGATAAGGTACTGAATCCTCAGTCGCCTCATATCAATGACAGAATTGCACTCAGGAAGACCCTCACTGGTAGCAAGGCCAACGAATTGAGAAATTTACGTTCTCTCGCTTACAAGACAAGATCTAAATGGGAAGACCGTGTGAAGAAAGTACTATTGAGGTTGGGGGAGGGGCAAGCTGGACTGTACGTAGGATCTTTTGGCAGTAACTAACTTGGACGAGACTAGAACATTCGTAAACATAACAAATAGCATAGTTAATATATAATCATTGGTCGATCCCAGTGGCCGCACGGTCTAAGGCGTAGGTCTGCGGCCGAGCGCTTGCTGGGATCGTGGGTTCGAATCCCACCGGGGGCATGGATGTTTGTCTCTTGTGAGTGTTTGTGTTGTCAGGTACAGGTCTCTGCGACGGGCCGATCCCTCGTCCAGAGGAATCCTACCGAATGTGATGTGTGTCTGTGATCAAGTGAAAATAAACAACCTCGACACCTACTGTGAGTAGGTAGATGAGGTCAGGACTACGAAATATATAATCATTATCATTACTGTGCATGTGTATTGGCAAAACTTGGTGTTACCCGGCATATCCAGAGGAATGTATGTGGAGCTCAACTAAATAAACATTACATTATGCTACGTTTTACTACTGCATTAGGAAACTGTTCTTTAGAATTTCAGGTCCTTCAGAGTTCCAAGAACTCACAGAACACTCAGCTTCCTATTACGGAGGTGGGCTACGTTGTTTCTAAAAGTTTATAATTTCAGTTACGCGTAGTCGGTCTTCATGTCCACTCTTAAAATATACTTTCTGTAATGTTAAAATGCCTGTCGTGGCGTAATGACATAAAAGAAGCTAAACCAGCAAGTACACACTTTTCATTACATACTTTTCACTTTTATAAGAGCAGTGTCGATATTAAATGGAATTTGTTTGCTGGAGGAGACTATGAATCAGAGCGGTTAAACTGAAAATAGGTTGCCGCCAAACTCTTAAATCCAACTTGATGTCTTGGGCTGGAACAGGGAATATCAGTTTGAGTTTGCAGGATTTATAGGGTGTATTGTGCAAAGAAGCAATAAATTAGTGTAACTGAAAAGTTATTAAGTACTGGCTAACTGAGCAAATAACATGCAGCATTCAAAAGACACCTTTCTACTGTATAGACCGCAAAATTTACAGTCATCTAAAAATTATAAAACGCATCATTTTGTAGCTATAAATTGAAATTATGAGCAAGAAGCTATGATAACTTTGGTGATAATTTTACATTGAATAACAATAAATGACACATTTACCGTTTTAATTTTCTTATGAAATGTGCTTTAACTTCTGCCCTTTCTTGCTTTTTTGCTGACGGGACGCTTACAGCATCTGAACTAACTTAGGGCTGATAACCACACATACAGTAGATACAGTGCTTAAACATAGGACGGAGTGCTGCGGAGAGACAAGTGTTTGACATGCAAAGATGTTTTAAGCATTACACAAGAATATTTGCTGTTGTGTTCCGACATGAGAACAGTAAAACTTTATAAATATGAAAACGTGAGCTGTGCGGACGGTATTCTTAAGAGGTTTCCTGTAACTGAAGGAAGAGATACATGTGAAGACTTCAATAATAAATCTATGTTCTGTTCCTCCATTCAAGGACCCCTACTGAATGTATGGTCATTGTGAAAGAATGTTTTAAATAAGATTTGAAACCTCTTAATATTATTCTCCCATATGTTCCAAGGCCTTCCGTAAAGTTTCTTCCTTAAAGATCCCTAAACTCAAATCTTATATGCAACACACGTATTCCGCAACTATAATACGCATTCGTTCATTGTTTATAACTCTCGAAGTTAAAACTCGAGTTTTCTTTCGAGAGAAATTTTTGTGAGTCAGCCGTGAAAGCTGTAGTTTCTGGTCTTGATACCATTTATTACATAGGACGGTAACACCATATCCAGTCCTATATCAAATCCTTCCATTCGCAAGCCTTACTGCCCAGAATGAGCAATGGTCTCAGCTCTAACCTCTACGAACATTTTATGCTTTTTACAGGCATTTTGACGACTAAATAATTGATATGAGATGTCAGACTATACCACATTGCACCTTACTAATTTTAGCAATTTATAACCGTATATACAGCTCTGCAAAATTTATCTTTCTCCCCATAGTAGCAACCATCTGCTAACGGAATGACCGTGGCTGGACTGCCGACAAGTGTAGGAGTTTTCGAGGTCGCATACAAATCTTCTGTGAGTCACAGCAGGATTGTTTCAACCATGTACGTAGGACTCTTTTCCGGAAGTAAACGGTTTCGAGGGTATAGCTAACCACCACTCAGTTCCATTTAGAGCGCAGGTTAAGAAGGGGTGAAGCTTTATCCATTCTCCCCATACACATTCAGAGGTCGTTAGGGTCAAATGCGGGTCACTGTCACTCTCTCAGTCACTGTCATGATGATAATGTATTGACGTCTTCAGTAAATATGGTTCCCACTTATCCTCTCTGTCGTCGACAAGGTATAAAATAACTTTAAGGTTTTGTCCAGACTGAAAGAAAAAACACAGAACCGAGTTCTTAGGGCTCTCTTTTTAAATGTCACACGATACAGCGTGCCCTTCATTGGAACAAATTGATAAATTAAGTGCTGTACAGCTGGTAAAAATTAGTACTGTTTATTAAAACCACCAGATTTTTGTACACAGCGTAGGTGGAATAAAGTAACGCTACAACAATAAGCAGTATTAAAAACACCCACATGCGTGAAGCTGAATGGATCCTGAACATAGACGAACGCGAAATTCTACACTACTGTGAGATAAGATAAACTGGTATTATTTTCATTAGTGTAGCTAATTTCTTGAGAACGTAAGGGGTGGTCTTTCTTCATAATCATTCAGAGTGTTTGATAATAATCATATTACCATTTCTATATAAGTCTTACCACCGACATGTGATACACGTCTTTACCCACATACAGGAAATGCTCTCGGTGGGAGAGGTATACAGAAATGTAATTAGGTAGTACAGCGTCTTCTCCCCTTCATCGGGAGAAATGATGAAAATAGGCGAAAGAAGAAAGTGGCCTAGGGAAGTTTCCCCGAGGCAGAAGCGCGGCAGAAAGTAGTTCACTGTCTTGTTTTCCTGGTCGGAGTTCATCCTATTAACGTTTCTCTTCTGCTTCTTCACTATAGAAGGGAGGAAAGACTCCTGCTGAACACTAGATATACAGGAAGGAAGAACAAGACTGAGCGAAGATAGGTAGGCAAAGGGAAGGCTCCGCAAAAACAACGGTCATATCTTAAAAAGCAGAGCAGCTCATTCAAAACCAACATGACACAGGATTAGCCTCGTGGAGAAACCGCAGGCAGCTTATAGTATGTACAGTAGACCGGCAAGGAGACTGGGGATGTAAGGGGTGAACATAATAGGACATGGTGAAGATTGTTGAAGGTTTGCATGGCGAGGCTCGTTATATCGTAGCCGGAAGCTATTCCTCCAGTGCCATGCCAACTATAGCAATGGGATACCAGAGTAAACGCTCTTCTGAACTGTTGCCAAAATGCGAGGAAATCCGGAAACCTAGAGGATATTTAAGACCAAAGTAAAGGTTTCCTTTTTGTGACAGTATCCTTCCTTTCCTTTGCCCTGCAGTACATTCACTCGAGCGTTCTATTTTACGTTGGTTATTAATGGGTGTAAACGCCTCATAATATAGAGGATTAATGTAAAAATTACCCACAGAGTACAGGACCAAAAAATCTAATTTATTTGTGTACCTTACTACTACTACTACTATGCGGGTTGACTGAAGGTGAGAGTGTTACCAAGCAGTTAATATTATTTTCTAGCGTATTACGTGATATGCATCATTCCTGTCATCCTCTTCTGTCAATGTTTCTCTTTAACTTTGTTCATTATGCTTTTCTTGCTTTCTTTCCACGTCTTTTTCATTGTACTATCTGTTACAATCTTTCTTTTGTCAGTGCTTTCGTCCTTCCGTTCTTAGTTCGTATATATTTAATTGTGCTTTGAGAGTTTCGGTATTCCGCGTGACCGTCATAATTTGAACGTGTTGTTGGGCTTAACCGAAATCTAGCGATCATTTATGAATAGTTCATGGACTATTACGATGTTCTTCGACATTTTTGGGTACACAAGCTTATCGACTGAGTGAGAGTACAAAAGACTTGAGACATAAGCACAGGAGGGTAGTATTTTTCGTGAGTCTGCAACGAAGTCACGAATATGAGCCGATTAGCTTATGTTTTTTGTGTGTCTCTTTGTCTGTCTGTCTGTCTGTCTGACAAGCTGCCTAGCCGCTGGGACGCCGTACTCTACACCTACCTTCTGTTGGGGACCATAATACACCCAAAATTCGTACAGCGGACCTCGCTTCAGGGCTTCAGCTCACTCTGCAGCCGGTGTATTCATTTTCAGTTCAAGTCTTGATTTTTGTTTGCACAGTTACGTTCCGGGGCTCATTTTGGATCTCCTTTTAGTAGATAAAAAATCAAATGTATTCAGGGTACGATACGGACAGAATGAAACCACACGCAAGTAGAAACGGCATTTTACATTGTTATAACGGCATCAAGATGACTGCATAATGCGGTCGAAACATGTAGCCGCCTAGTTTATAATAAACATTAAACACGCTGTGGTGACGGTACTTGTTATTTGAATGATAGGCAAGTAGACTGACTCACATGCTCATATTAACCTTAGATTTCACAACAAATGTTAATTCGAGCTACCTACCATACATAGATATCATCTTTACAGTTTATTTATAGTTCCAACACATCTGTCTGCCAAGTATGGCAGACAAGCAACATTATCCTACGTGCTTTCATGTATACAAAATGCCCACTGTTAGGTTCTAACGGAATTCAATAACGTCCACTGCACACACGTAATGGCGCCTACTCCTCCTCAGTTTTAGAGAAGATAAGCCTCACTGAGTTTTTTCAAGTCTGAGTTGCTAAACACAAGCTGGCCAATAAAATCTTTATGTCATTACACTGTTGGCGTGAATGTAATAATAAAGCGTCATTTTCGACACATTAAGTCTATAAAGGCGGTCCAAAAATTATTTTATTTACGTTTCTTATTCCAAAATCAAAACGAACGAACACAATATAAGTTAAGTATTTACTGCTTCATAGGAGACTATATTTCAATGAAGAACAGTCGTTAACGACGGTAGTACAATCAGAAACTGAGACACCTTTGTCCTTGCAAATTTGTCTTTGACCTCAGGTACTGAAACATACGCACAGTAAAATTTACCCTACTAGGACAATATTGCTCTTCACTCGCAGTAACTAAATAGGAAAACTTTGTAGTGGAATTGTACACTTTGACTCGCAAGGCATCGGCGGTTCGTACGTCCCTCATCCCAGAGCAAGTCGCTCCCTTTCAAGGCCTGTATGATATTGAAAGTCACGCTTTGTTGACGTTGGCTGAAAGTGTTTGGGAAGTCTACAGCGCGACTGCCTGAAGATATGTTTCAAAACTGGGGACTCTGACTACTGACAGCGAGGGAATATTTTGCAACGAATCAATACATGTAACAGTGAATGACATCTATGAGCTCAATCTGTCATAAAAAACGTAGTATGGGTAAAACCATACAGATTTAATATAGGTACGTTCTCTGCGCACATAGAAAAGAGTCCATGTAGGAGACATCATGTCTATATGTATGTCCGAAAGTTTTATCTGCGGAAAAAAAAAGAACACTGAAATGTTTTCTTTGGAATTGGATGCGGAAGCTTAAGAGTTATTTGGTAGACATACGATAATTTTTATTCTTTTTTAAACGGTACAGCAACCAAGGATTTACTTCGAGACTATATCGTTTCTTCACAAACTATTGTTTGTAAATATACTGGTATGAGGTATAGGTGAAATTAACGCAGCAGCATGTATGTATTTTTCTTTACGGTGAATATGCAATGAAATCCAAGGGAACGTGACTCTGGTATTGAATGTACACACTAACCGTCATTTCGTGGATATAGGCCTAATTGTAATTCTTGTTAAAAGAGTTTATAAAGTAGGGATTTACATTTCGTATCACTGCCTCAGGCACCATTGTGTTTTTAAATTAGTTAATGAAACGTAGATGAAGTTAACACAACAGCTTTTGTGTGTTTTTCCATATGGCGAATATGCAAGTAAATGCAAAAGAACATGAGTTCCGGTTCTAATCACTGTTCACATTATAGTACGAAGACAGTTTCCGTTTAAAGTAAATTAACATTTAAAATTGCTGAGGCAAAAAACCAAATACGAATTATGGGAAAAATTGATTAAATATAAATTAATGTGTCAGTTATAAAGGATTGCCCATAATATCACTCAATTTATGAATTCTGTCCATAACCTCGCATATCAAAGGGTAACACAACTTTCGGGAACTGAATGTGTTGTTGTCCTCATGTGAAAGGGTGGTGAGGCACACAGGTGTGATCGCCAGCAAGTTGCACTGGAGATCACTGGACACTTTGTGTCAGTTAAATATTACGGTTACGTATTTGCACCTAGTGTCAGTGGATCCACACACACACACACACACACACACACACACACACACACACACACACAGAAGTGACAAGTGTTACGTTTCGTCAAAATCTATCACTGTTTAAAAATGTATATGCACATATTCAAATGAACTCGACTAAAAATTTCATAACATCTCAACAAACTCTAGTGCAGTTCTACGCTACCGAATCTGATCGAAACCTTATGCTGTTGTTTGTGGACTGTTGTAATGGCGGATAAATATGATGAACAAAATTGGTGGTTTAAGGTCCAAATATGCTCTGATTCCCTGTGGTTTTGACAGGATCCAGACACGCTGATTAAAATCAGTTATAATTGAACGATATGAGCACAACTAATTAACTGGACAGTTTTTATTTTACTTTTCACGAGCCAAGTTTCATACAGATGTGAGTTGTCTATGAAATAAAGAATGCAGCTCGGTCATTCGCAGTCTCCACCTTTCATGATAACATCACGATGTGAGCGAAAGAAGTAAAAAAGTAAGGCAATAGAAAGAGTGGGGCTGAGAACAGCTTTCAAGCAAAAGCAATAAAGAGGCAGAATATTTACACAGAAAAATTAAAGGAAGAGCAAGAAAAAAATTGCATGTCAGGAACAATTAGACACAACATTAGAAATTCGTTGATACATACTGCAGGAGTTAAACCGGAGAGCTGCTTCAATACTGCCACAGGTACAATGAAGTGTTTACTGAAGGCGGTGCTAAATTGCGGGAAGAACTGGAAATGAAGTAAATTGAAGGAAATGCAAAGAGAAAGATAAAATTTGTACTCCACTTTGCAGTATTGGCCTTCGTCGTTTCGTAATATTTTCAGTGTGATTTTGCATAACTAATTGTCATTCGCGTCAGTAATTTTACAGTCCTATATCATTGTAATGTAAAACACTTAAATTTTGACTCGAATTGTATTTTTGATTTGCATCCTCTTCCATTGTATTTGCATTGAAGCTGACAAGTTTAGCGTACTTCTACGGTCCACTGCGCAGCACCTAACACCATTCTGTTTCGTTGCACATGCGTTTCAACGGTACCATGGGCCATCCTCAGTGTGTACTGGATTATACAGTGTAGACCAAGGATGAAGCGCGGAAGATTCGAAACGCGTTTGTAAAAACGCAATATAGCGTTATGTGCAGGGCAGTGGCCCACAAACGTACTCTGCAACGTAACAGCCGAACAGTAGGTATGGAATAAAGGGAGTTACAAAGCATCAAAGCAAATCAGCATAGACGCACACGTTTTCTTCAACAACAGGAAAGAAATTCCATTAGTGTCATTATGCTGCAAAAGTATACCCGACACGCGTAATTACGTAATAAGTTAGTTTCAATTGTAATGCATTAGATATTAATAAGAGTAATATATTTTGAATAAAAGCTCCAAATGTTAAAATTTGAAGACCCGCGTTCATCTAAATTATATATAAAGAATCAAGTTCTTACCAAAGAGAAAATCAAATCGCAGTGCGAAAGGAAAAGGAACTGAGGAAGTCGGAAATGTTTTATGTAACTTGTGATTGAGATCAGTTCCACTAGGCCCCAACCTGTCCCGAAGCCTAGCAATACCAGGCCCAAGAGTGGCCCTGGGGCCTGGCCCGTGTCAACCTCTGCAGCATGTATGGGTCCCTCCATAGAATGACCGACTTTCTGTCATGAACAGGGTCGGAGTGACTCGAGTGGGATATTGTGGCACGGGAGAATTACCAGCGTCATTGAGCTTTGGACCTGAAGTCTTTTCATGACGATGAGGTTTTCCATTTATGCGAATTCATTATTGCGTGTACTTATGAAAATGAAGAATAACTGCACAGCGGGTGCGCGAGGTATGTAGGCTATATAGAAGGAAGATGGCAGAGAAGAATCATTTAACTCGACAGGTGAATTGACTCTTTAAACCCGTGGACTATAAGAGTAGGATTTTTTCAGAACCACTTATTCCTGACACGCTGTATGGGCCGATGTAGTACCAGGTGAAATTAAAACAGATGCAATGTAAGTATAACTTCGCATTGAAGTGCGTTAGCGTAACAATTATTGCCGTGGAACAGCAATAAGTATTACACTTTCTGAGTGTGTCATACTCAAATACGAAGTTTCGTGAAAATCCATCCAGCGGATCTAGTAAAAAAATTCCCCGCATCTTACGGATCCTCAATATTTATTGCCTTGCTCATGACAGCCCGCCAGTTGCACTGCTCTGAGCTACAGCAAACCAGTCCACCCCCTCCAACCCTATTATTTAACGTTTCATGATCTTTCAATAGTGGATTCGTCGTATGTGTAATTTAGCCTGTTTCACTGCCTGGAATACATGAAACAATAAGCTAATATGAAGCCTGTCTCTTTAGGCATAAGCAATAGCGTTGTTTACCTTATTGTTTAGAGTTTATTTTGTAATATTTCCTCCAAGTCGGATGTTGTCTCGATTTAACGTTCAGAAGGTATAAGTGGGACATAGCTATCTGATGGCGGAATATAGCAATGGAAAGATTTACTTCTTAGTTCGTGTTCCATAACAAGTACATGGAGCTACCTGTGACGTAAATAGTGCCCCTTTTGGGATTTGGATACGTGACTTGGTTACTGCTTACTGTATTGTATAAGACTGTGCTACTAAAAGATGTGATAAAATGGAATATTGAGAACGCTAAAGGAAAATGGCAAGAATAACAATAACTTACACTTCTACATGGAAGCGTAACCGGTTACCGAAGCTATGGATATAGTTATTCAGGATCAGGGGTTTTATTAAAGCTCTTCACGCTTGCACTGTGCTACAGTAGCGGCAGCCTAGGCAACAGGGTCCTGAATATTACTGGAAATTAACGATCGAACTGTCATGAAGTCATGGCATCATTGACTGCTTTGTGACATTTAATAGCACATAGCCGTGAGAAGGAATAAGTGGTTACGTAGGAACGGAGAAACAGTGACTGTAGAGGAATAGCAAGCACTGAAGAAGCTGTAAAGGTAGTTGGTAAATAATATGCCAGCTAACGAGAAGAAGAAACATTTAAATTTAGCCACGAATGAGGACAATACACTGTTGGTTGACCAGTCATTTGTGTTTGGAAATGTGGGAGTAGGTCGGTATACAAGTAATTTTATGAGTGAACTAATGGTGATGGTACTGCTTTAATTAATTTTTAATTATTTTATTGATATTGAATTCATAAACGTAACTTGGTGTTAAAGCAGGTATATGTCTTATCTAAGACATGGATGGGCCACCCTGCCAGGGGAGTGTAACAGGTTAGTGTTCATAAAATATAATCCTGTGGCTATTCCGTAAGTGCCACTGCGTAAAGTACACGCTTCTTTTTTCTTTCTCTTTTGTGGGCTTTGCTCTACAAACAAAAGGCTGTCCTTAGAAGTAATCACGTGTTTGGATCGGCCATTCATCCCGCGTATTGAAGTGCTTCAGTAGCAGCAGCGAAAATGGGAGAAGGTAGAACCAAGTTCATTCTCAGGCTTGATTAATTGATTCTTAGATTATAGAGACTGAAGGATATATGGAGCGTTGAAGGAGATAGGCATATACACTTAAGTGGTGAGGAAATGAAGTTTTAGGAATGGGTGATCTATTTCAAAAGACAAGCTCTTCGTTATTCTTCTGGAGTGTCCAAGGAAAACTACAGTACTTCTTGGACAGTTCGGCTGATAAATCGGCGAATGTTTGAAATCTTTTCCTGCAAATTTAACTGTAAAACGTTGCCGCTGTGACGTGAAAAAGCCAAGAGAACGGACTACAGCAATTTAAGGAATTCCTAAACATTCACAAGCAAGCAAAATGTTTATCCCTACATTCATCCTTGTACACTAACAAAGGTACACAATTTGTATAAAATCATAAATCATCTATACACATACGATTATTTTATATAACTTGTGTGCATTGGCTGGTGTGTATGGGTGATTATAGACACAGTGCACGGAAAAAATATTAATATCGATACATGTTCAGTTTTAGCACGTATTTGTAGTATTCTTCTTACACAATCTTCTGCGCCTCTACTTTTCGGTTAAGAATTAATATTGCGCCTCTTTCGAATAACTTTATGGGTATGTGTCAGTATTTTTCGACTGAAAGATTCATCCTTCGTACACTTTATCTGCATACGCGTATTGTCGTTTTGTAGCCGAGTTTCGGATTTAGAATATGGCTACACGACAATACTTGTTCACGTATAAATGCATGAAAGTTGTCCCTTACTTTTCATTAAGATATTTTTGTCCCACCTGTATTAAAGAGTTTTCCATTTTTGTTGTAACTTCACCATCAGTGAACTGAATGTCGATCTGTAGGTCACTTTGGTCTATAAACCTACGTAATTTACATTTCATAAAACTTACATGCGGGGGAACAAAAATACAAAGTGACAGAATGTAATGCTTCGTGTTCAGGAGATGCTGGGTTCACATTTCGGTCTGGGGGACCGGCTATCCTAAATGAGGACCTGTGTGGCTTTCCTTATTTACTGCAAACAGATTTCGAACTGCATCCTATATGGGGCCATGACTGCTTCTTTTCGCATTATTTCTAATTCATTAACTACTAAGAGTCTCTCACCTCCGAGGCCGGGGTTATTCCGATGCCATTCCGCCTAAAATTTATGGTGGACACAGTGACACTGAGGCAGGTTTTTCTCCGACTACTCCGTCTTTCTCCTGTCAGTATATATCCACTAATATTCCCCACTCACTGGTTCAGCTATCGTAGACTCTCTTTAAATGTAGCGGTTGGCAGAATTGTTAAAAAACACACCTTAAAAAATTAGCCATGCTAATTCTTCGATGCTATACAGTCCGAACTTATGACAGAATTACTAAATAAATACAATAAAACAGGGCTCCCTAAAACGGCCGGGTAATGCTGAAGCATGTAATTTACATGTCTATACGCCTAGTGAGAGATGAAATCCAGCCCGTAACTAACGATACTGACTCACTCTGTGCGCTGAAGTGTATGCAATGCTAGAAGATGTGCGAAATGCAGAACGTGCGTATTCGAGTAGCACGGTGTTAAACCTGAACAGAAGTCTGTGCAGTCTTTTGTAAGAGATGTAATCTGAATGATGGGATGATAGATTCATCTGAAAGATTCATGGCGCGGGAAGTAGTAACTTGAGTGGATAGCCTGTAATCTTCTGGCACCTGTATAGCGTAATTTGCTGACTTCATCCCAGTATTTGCATTTCGTTCAGAAATTTCTACCGGATTTTTTTCTTCAGCATCTTGGATCGCAAATGCGAAATAAGAACAAATATTGTCCCCCACGAGTGAAGAAAAAGGAACGTTATATGTAATGTGATAATTTCTTTGGGTATAAGCATCCATTGAAGAAAGACGTGTGAATGTACTTGTCCAGTGCTACTAAGATGTCGGAATGACATTGATTTCGGATGTTCTTAGGCTTCGCCGCTTTTACTGCTGATAACGGTAGTATTCAGATTCAGAGTACTGGTGCAATGATACTGGCCAGGGAAAATCCGAAGCACTCGGAATAAAACCCGTCCCAGTGGCACTTCGTCCACCATCGATCATACTTGTACAGATCGGTGTTCGAACCTGAATCCCCGTAAAGAGAGGCTGGAGTTGAAGGCTGATATTCATCCAAATAACATCAAAACTTCAGTTGGTACCTTGGTGAGAGAAAACATAGCATTTCTCCATCATAAAGACAAAGAGGTTAATGTTCTTCAGGGAACTTGTCATTTTGTATTGTGACATCGTATGAAACACATAATTTACATACATTGTTTGGCAGACTATGTAGTTTCTTAACTTTAAAGCAGATCCATGTAGTTACCACTGAGAGAATGTTTGGATTTAGCCCATTAGCAGTCAACAGATATTCCAGATTTCTGTTGGCAGGATCAGCTTCACTACTTAGACGAACAAATGCCCTCTTAATTTTAACATACAAAAAGAACAGGTAGCCGCATCATGGGTTGTGTTAGGTTGTGTTGGATTTGGTTAGTGCGTCCCTTTAAGTTTCGGATTAAACGGTTTGCTTTCAGCTACGGAGGCCAGATGGAAATACGTGCATATTGGACAGAACGTAGCAGATAACAGGAAGCACGTTTAGCACTTTCGTATTCTATAAAAGTTGGGAATGTCATGAATTATATTCACTGTCAACGACCCTTCATCTTAGAAGTTTTTTAAAATCAAAGGACTATGAAACTCTCTAATTAATACGGAATACGAATTTAACAAACTCATTCTACATAAAGCTGTTTTTGAACTACCGTGAAGATGGAAGCAGCAGGCTACTACGAAATGTTTCTACCTGTGTACCAATCTGCATGGCGTCATGTTTCAAGAAACGTAAATCCTTTTCAACACTGTTGTGAGAACGTAAAGTACTGCCAGCATAATACATCCGGATAATGTAAAAATTCCAGTGTGTTGAACTGCAGAAGGTGTATATCCAATAATATTAATATTCCTCTTGTATGAGATCAGAGGCTCCATAAGCAGAATGAACTAAGGAGGAAGACGAATAATCACGTTCCATTCGTTGAGTAGATCAGAACAACAAAGCTGGAGGAGGCCCTTAGGGGTACTGTGACTGAAAACCGATAGAGATCGACGGCAAGTGCATCGAACTGGTGGAATCGGGCACGAAACCCATCTAATAGAAGTGGGAAAGGAATATAGGAGTGGTACTTATAAGTCTAGTTTCTTTCTATAATTGAAAATTCCGGTGTTGTAACCTCTAGCCTAGTATTTCTACTGATTGAATTCTCCAGCTGCGTTCCTCCCACTGTTCGATGAACGTAGTGAAGGCAGGCAATATCCTTAGATGAGAAATGTTATTGTACAGTACAGGGAGCACCATACTTCAAGCAACGAACTCGGTGGGTCAGTATTTTTTTTTTGAGAGTGCAATAGTCGCCCAGCTAAGAAAGGAATTAACGGAAGTTAAGGGACCTGCATATTCATTTCTGTGTTGATATGCACTAACCACTGGTCTCTAACCTGAGACAGATAAACGCAGTAAAAGTCTTTATATCTAACCTTTATTTCAGGCTTCCGCCACGATGTTCTGGGATATTACGCAGCGTCGTGTGGTAATTTTTTACCGACGTCCCGAAACGTCGGTAAACATTTACCACACGACGCCGCTTAATACCGCATAAGAGCGCAGACCTCTTTATGTCTAATTTATCTACGGCTGTTTTCAGTATTAATCCTTCATCTGCGTCTGTTTCTACTAAGTGGTTTGCTCTTCAGTTTTCTAGACTAATCCATTTCTCACTTGTTCCTAGCGTTCTGTATGCTACGCCAACCTATGCTTGATTTGGTCTGTGTGATAGTACTTGGTGACGAGAACAAGCTATTAGATTCCACATTTTACAGCCCTGTATAGAATCCTGTTACTTATTAATGTTAGTTCGACATATCGTGCATTCCACTCAGTGAGCGTGTTCCCCATACTTTCATAATCTTGAATGTGTTCCGTGTCCGTGCACTATATCATACAAAAACACCAATCACCAACAAATGCACAAGTAGAGTTTTATCACCAATCGTAACAATCGGGCCCGGACCGCGGACAGTTCACGCCTCCAAAAACAACGCAGTACACAGTCAACAGCACATTCTCACTCAACTGTGAAGTGCAACCCTAGTGTAACGGTAACGAAAAGTTCTCCCTGAAGATGACCCAGCAGGGTCGAAACATGTAGGAGTGTGTTACGATTGATGATGAAACTCTCTTTGTGCATTTGTTGGTGATTAGTGTTTTCATCATCTTATCAGCTCAGATCTCAACAAAATTAAAATTGATGCCGTGGGAAAATTCGGAACGTGAATTTTTTTTCGTAAATTTGTTACGCTTTACGATGCCACGTGCTGGATTTGCGGACAGACGTACCCGAAGTGTGACAGAATGCGCGGAAATTGTCTTGCTAAACACGCTATTGTTTCAGAACTTAATTCAGAAATCATATGGATGGGAAATATCAGAATATTATCGTGTCGAAATTGTGAATGTATACAGGTTACCTTTCTGTACATTTCTAAACACTGAAGTAGGAAATAAACATTTTATATCAGAATGCTTTTCAAACTGTTGTAACGTTAAATGGCCTACGTTACAAGTACACTGTGTTATAAGCAGGGCTGTGCAATCGGTACACAAAACTTCCGACTCCGACTCCTTAATTTTCAAAACTCCGACTGCGACTCCGATTCCACCTCCTTCGTAAAATCTCAATATGTATTAATAACGGTAAACCTATAAGACGTTTCGTCACCACCACGTGAATCACCAGGCTACGTTTTAGACTTATAACCTGTTTTTAAGTATCAGTGTCATGGTTATTGCAACTATCTGGGTTGTGAATTTGGAGTATCTAGTTAAAATTCTGATTGAGGTCGGAGTTGAAGTTGGTATATTTCTGCCGACTCCGACTCCACCTAAAATTCCTTCCGACTCCGACTCCCTAGTCCTGGTTATACTTAACGAAGACGAATGTTTTTATATTCCATTACGCATTGTTTGTACGCGTATAATTGTGTGCGTCTTTTAACAACTTTGCGAAATTTTTTGGTTTCTGAGTTAGGATGTGAACGAAGGCGGCTTAGGCATGTATCAAGGTTCTGTCTCAGAATCTGCCTCGCAAGGCGAAGGGTTACCGTGCAAAATACGCCCCATCAGGCACTCTTTGCTGAAACTGTCTAGCTGCAGCGAATATTCTAATCCTCGAAAACGTGGGCCGCTGCTTACACGATCTGGCACCATAAACCAAGCCGCAAAGCGCGTGGCGCTGCAATGAATTAGCCCTGTGCTGCTACGTTTTAGTCGAAGCTACTCCTCATTTGCCGGTTTCTTTAAAGTTACACTCTTGTGCAACTTCAGTTACATTTTTGACACATACTTTTCATAAAGCCCAGAAATACGTTGCGTTGTGTAACGTAATTTTGTATCTCTGTAAGTGGATGTGTTGGCTAAGTGGAAATTCATTAAAGAAGTTACAACAACGATAACAAACAAGGAAGGTGACTTCAAGAGTGCTATCTTTAAATGTGGTCCTGCGGCCCTTGCAAATACCTGCAAATCACCACACTTGTTGCCGACCTACATAGCCATATTTAAATTAAAATGCTTCAAACTTATTCGCAGGTTTTGTGTCCTCTGTTGATATATGAAACTGTGTCCCAGGACTTTAGCGACACAACTGGATTGACTCTGTAAATTCATGTTCCATAAGAGGGAGGCCTTACAGAATTACTCGTTCTCTTTCCTTCCATCTGCCTCCCTTTTTCACCCTGAATATGAGGGAAGTACGATTTACCAAAACTTTAGTACCTGCGTACCAAAGTGTACGGCGTCATGTCTCAGAACAAGACAATCTTCATTAACACCGCGGTGGGCTCTTCAGATCTTACCTTAATAACAATATAGCCCTATAGATACGCACGTGTCTCAGCATATAAGCTAACATGTTTGTCTACATGAGTGACTGCGCTTTGCTACATAGCAGTTTATCCCGACGAAGAAACTGTGACTACCGCTGGGACGCTGGGAGGGCCGATCATTTTGTTACTGTGTTATAGTCATGTGAAAGTGAAACCCTTAAGGGATTTTTATGCTAAATCCATTGACTTTTCCAACCGCTTAGACTTTGTAGTTCTGTTTGCATGTAGGGATGCAAACAGAATTCTCCCGTTGTAGAAAAAACATTTCTCAGACACCTTTTATACGTTAGAAACCGATGTATGATTATACCTCGTAGTTCACTTACTTGGACTTCAGTAACGTAATAGAAAACACAGGGAGTATAAAATGTGTCTATAGTATATACTTATGTATTATATAAGATATAGAAGGCCTGGTTTGCTTGTATACCGGGTGGTGATCACATACACGCACCCTCGTCTTGTAGCAGGCATTGCTGTGGCCATAATTGTGCTTCGGTTCAAGCCTTCATTATGGAACAAACACACTGGTGGATCGTTGTTTCCTACTGTGATCGATCGATCGGTTGGATTTTCGTTTTCATTCGCGAGGGCGGAACTTTATGAACTGACTTTTATAAACAGTCTAGAATGGACCTACGTGCGAAATATTTTCATTATAGGAAAAGGCACTGTGGGAGTAGCGAGACAATCGCATCAGCGTAGCAATAATGCAGTATAGTGTACTCTAGAAGAAGAGCGTGTTGTGTAAACAATGGAACACCTTTTGTTCACAACAGTGACAAACCTATGAAAACTACTGTTAGTCGTAAATAACGAAGTATTTTTCTTCAGAAAAATAACAGATTCACGAATATTATTGTAAGCCTTTAAGAATGAAGTTGTTTTCGGTCAAAACAACAACAAATCCGTGCAAATAGTTAAAGGAATCCAAAGACCTATAACTGTTACTTTAAAGAAGGTAGAATTTTCGTGAGTTTAGCTGATAGAGACCTAATGGTGTAGGCAGCGTAGATCCTGTACAGGTGTACAGTAATTCACTTCTATTTGTCGCTTTTATATAGCGACCTGAGGTCGCGCGCCTGTTTGAGGGAAACTTAATACTCACGCCTAATTTTACAACATTTGCGGACCGCAGCACTAAAACTCCTCCGCACCACGTGTTACCATAATCCAATCCAAGCGACCAGACACCAAAATTGTCGAAGACCATATACTCGTATAGTTCAGTGATTCAAAACATAAAATCATACTATTTGTAATTGCCTTTTTTTAGAAAGTATGTACAAGAGTCGAATAAAAGTGTTCACAGACAGCGGACAAAATATGACAATGTATAATTACAAACGCGCTGCAAGGGCTACTGTCTGATTACAGTATTTCTATCCTATAGTTGTGTCGACCATATAGCTGCCCTGAAGCCCGGTATATCTTTGTACTTAACGCCTGCTGCTGTTCATGAATCCCAAATGGGAAATCAGTCATGAGGCCGTTGTGTGAGCGACACAGGGCGAAGTAAAACGAGCGTCTGACACTTAACAAGTCCACGGGGGTTGCTAATGAATAGTCGCAGGTTTTCATCCCTTTAAACGTCTATTGCTGTACCTGATTTACTATCTGTAGATCAGTAGATATTCCAAGCGGAAACCTCCTGAATAGGTGTAAAATTTATTAAAGGACCAAAAGGCCTTAATTCTGTTCACTGAGGTTTGCAGGTCCTCTGACTAACAGAGTGGAACTGAGTAAGGTACAAGAGATGAGGTGTGAGAAGATAGCCTTATTATGCCGTCTATTGAATCAGCTCGTGTTATCTTGCTTACATGCTTGAGATGTAATCGTGCTTTATAAATTCTTCGAAATTTTATATCATTTGTAAGGTTTTTTTTGAGGTTTTTTGAAGGAGAATGTAAAAATGAACTGTAGAACATGTCTGTACAACACTTTGTAACGAAAAAAAAATTAGATTGGAAATGGATTAATGATGTAATACGATAAGTAGTAAAGCTGGATGTGGGCATAATATTACAGTTTGTTTACTAATGAACCTCTGAAACAAAAGAGACAGGCTTAGGTACGCCGTGAATAATACGATGGCAGCAAGCAGTCTACAGAATACAAACGTAGTACTGTCGCGGATTGTTTTCTGTTCGAACGTTCAATTACTAGGGTACGAAAATAAACAATTTAAGTCTTTTTGATCCAGAGCAAAATAACGATGTCGTAGGAACGGGAAAAAAAGTTCAAAATAGAAACACGTGATTTGAATAAGGATGTTGAAAGACAATAGAACTAACCCGTGTATAATCCGCTTAAACATCTGCAAGCGTTTCATATAGAGGGGATGAATTATGGAGTAATTATAACGCATTTATTTGCCAGTAACTCATGCGTATATAGGAGAGCAGAACATGTAGTTCTGCAGAACGCCATTAACGTGATGTGTTGCGTGTTTTGCGGCACAAACTGTGCCACAAATTACACTTCTTAGTGCAATATTAACCTAATCTTATTCGATTACAAAAGGAATTTATACAGAGATGTATAATAATTATAAGCGACTGTTAATATATATTTTGATTTCTGTGAACACTTTTATACCATTTCCGACGTGGTGTATAACGAATTGTTTGCAATGAAGTCCCGATCGCATTGAATATATGACTTTAATCCACCTAACTGAAACCGTCTGCTAAGATGTCGGACAACAAAGGCATTTTTGTAAAAAGACCTACTCGAGAAGTCTATTGAAGTTGTAAGAAATGGCAGTTAATGAAAGAGTAGCCCTATGCGTTTGGCTTATTGATTCTCGTTGGAATCACTTAGATGGGAAACAGTGGTTTTTACTTCAGTACTTCATCCAGTTACGTTGTGCTTGTATGATACTACATGGAATGCTTTCTGTTCTTTCTTAGTTTAGAGACACACGTGACTTCTGTAGTGTGAAAAAATTTAGCAAAATGTTCCGGTTTTCCTTCGAATGTAGCTTTATTGCCATAGAATAACCTAGCCTTATACACTCGTATAAAAAGTGAGAGTTTATCCATGTTACAGAATGAAGTATAGTGCAATAAATGCAAAGAATAAGAGTAATATTGTATACATTTCTTTGCGGTTGGTCATGCTCTGAAAGAAATTCTATCGTGTATGTCTGTCACACAAGGCAAACGGTATGTTAAAACCGGAATTTGTATTCTAGTCTTTATGTATTTACTAACATGCTTCAGTTTCTCGTAACGCTCAATTTAGAACCAAAGGAACAACAATTGCGTGATTGGACAATTTTTGTTCCCGATAATTTGTCTTGTGTAATATCGTACTCCTACGCAAGATCTCATGCCAAGGTTTGTATCATGGCTGGTGGTGTTCATGCAAGTGTGCCAACGTGGCCTAAGCAGGAGGACGAAAATTGCTTATTTTTCTTGCGATTTGATTGCTGTTGAGAACAGATGAAAGATCCCAACGCTACATAGCTTCACGTCAATATATTCACGGATGCGCTGTTTACAATTAGTAAACTGAGTCAAGTAATGCTTCTGGTTACGAATCTCTTCCGGGGTTGAATTTGTCTTTCATACAGTGTTAACATTCACAGGGAAAATTAATTTCGGCTTGTACTTTGAACTTCCAGCTTACTTCCCTCATCCCATATTGCAGTGTTTAGGTATATCTTACAGAATGTTTTAAACAAACAGGCCGGTTTTCTTCAACTTAGTATTATACTAGTGTCTTTACGAACTAGCCCACAGCAGTAGCTAATTCACCGGCAGTGGAAAATTCAACACACTCTTCACTTAATATCAGACTGTAATTTTATATGGAAAGAATTTTGAAATTCTGTGTCAAGTCGGAGAATATTCCTGAAAAATAAAACAATTATGATTGTGAGAAGTGTACATAAATGTTGATGGTATTACTGACAAACTATTGTAGATAGGTAAATCCAACGTTTTCCGCAGGGTAATATCCTACCAAAATGTTAAGACTGCACAGGTAATAAGTTTACAACGTATATATTGTAAGTACTTTATTTTCAGCCTTAATGCGAACAGTTAGATACTGCTGTTCCATTACTATGCCATACAGTCCCAGCCACAACTGATGTATTTAAACTGTACTGGGACCAACTTTTCTGTTCTGTCTTCAGAGATGTCCATGTCCTGCGTTATTAGCCGTAGTGTCATTTTTAAATCTGTGGGCACCGAGATTTTATTCAATTCTGTAAACAGATGACAACGTCTCGTGATGACAATGGCTCGGCGACATATTTTTCGGGTGCAATTACAGTCAACGTACTTTGTCTAATTACGAAATTATATGCCATGTAGTCTTATTTTCTGATCAACTCCTATGCAATATTTAACACAGTTGCTTCTTTAATAATAAGAATACGGCAACACACCAAGAAGGTGACGTTATTTACACAAGATCAACTGACATCAAAATATTCAGGACGACGCAGGTATCAGCAGTGTTCCTACAAATCTTTGTTTCTTTGTTATTGAGATTAGCATGAGAAATTTTGCTACACGTTTCCTCGTCTTTGTATTGGCCTAGTGTTATTTGTAATTATCCCTTTCAGACTTTGAACGATTCGTAACTATGTTCATGCTACACGATCTTTCCAAGGAAGGTGCTATTTGTTCCTTTGTCCTAGATGTTACCCACATTAGTGGTATCGGAATGTATATTAACTTGTTCACAAATCCTAACAACGAATCCTATGATCAGCCACGTGGATCGGTTCCACACATCAACACACACACAATTCCTCTAAGACAAATTTTATTGTTGTCTCCCATCTACAACAAATTTCCTACAAGTTGTCTGTTCCATGGAATTACTCCGAATAATTAGTCTATAATCCGCCTAATCCTCTTCTTCTTAATGCGTGATGTATGTCTGGTACTAGTTTCTTGATTTAAGCATCAAAATGATTAGGAGCAGACCATACATCAGAAATTTCTTGATTATGTAATTTTCTCATTTACCTATTAATCCATTATTTAATGTTTCGTATAAAATAC
Organism: Coptotermes formosanus; assembly: GCA_013340265.1. Lineage (NCBI taxonomy): Eukaryota > Metazoa > Arthropoda > Insecta > Blattodea > Rhinotermitidae > Coptotermes > Coptotermes formosanus. Next base: position 2,405,306 of record BLKM01011093.1, on the reverse strand, counting down.
ATGCATGTTTCTGTTATTGTATTGTAAGATTGTTTACGGTTAACAATTGTCTACTTTCTGTAGGCATACAACAGGCTACTGTTTAAAATACGTTTTTAAAAATGTTAGAATCTCTACCGGACTGGAGTTTGTGTTGTATAGGATTTAGATATCAACAGTGTCTACGGCCCTGTCGTGTTACTGTCCGTATGTTGGATTATTTTGGAGTTGGTTAGACAGGAAATGTAACTGCTAGTGGAATTCAAACAGTGAGTGGGATTGTGTGAACACGGGCTGGCTTTGTGCATGTGTGGGATGCGCTGTAAGAAAACCTGAAGACTAAAATATCATAGCCTTTCATCTTGAATAACAGCGAAATTACATATATATGTTTAAATTTACATTTAAATATATATTTAAATTTATGTATATATCATAGAGCAACGTTACTTAGTGTTCCGCGAAAACCTTCGAGCTACGAAGTGTCAGAGGGAAGAATGATTTTTGTTTTCTTATGCTCGATGATAAGCTTCTTTCATCACCAAATATTTCTAGTTTCTTAAAATCAAAGCCGATGAGGTGGGCGGGAAATGTGCCACGCATGGGGGGAGAAGAGAAACACTACAGGCAAATCCATTGTGAAAACGCAGGAGTAGATAGGAGGATGATATTGAAATGGATCGTAAATAAAAAGTATGGGACGGTGTAGACTGGATTTATGTGGCTAAGGATAAGAACAAATAGCTGGTTGTTACTGACACGGTAATAAACTCTGGTGTTTCATAAAATCCAGGAAGTAATTTGTCTAGTTGGGGCACTCGTAATTTCTCCAGAAGCACTCAACTGCATGTAGTTGATTGCTTAGTTAGTCTGCGGGTCAGCCGTGTTTAACACCGCAGTGGGCTTCGTAAGAGAAATTAACCCTTTAAAGACGAAGCGTATCTGTTTAAATAAGGACTCAGTGCGTACCGCGCTGTAAACACTCCTCTTCGGTTATAAAAAAGAATCTCTTAATGTTTTATAAGGCAAAAGTTGCTGTTTGTTCTGAGATCCGTACAAAACACATAAACGCAATGTGGGCACCACGTAGATTTTTTTAATGCTAAACCTGGTGGTACGTAAAGTTACCGCTAGGCTTTAAAAGGTTAAATAAAACTCTTCAAAAATGTATTTCTTTCTTTATAACTGTTAAGATTGCTAAAGACATTTTTAAATTACTGTGGGATTTCATGTACTAGTACAAATAGTTTTTATCTTTTTGGGAATAATTTTCATAATGACGTGCTTATGTGGTGCGCAAATGTTGCACCTCACCACCTGCACGACACCGCATTACATTTCACCTCTTGCGATATAGGCTACATGCCTATACGTTTATCACAACATGTTTGGTAGGATCTGGGACACAAAACATGCACAAAAAATTCAATATTGTATGCAGTTTTTACGTTCTGACACTTCTGTAATAATGTAAAAAAGTGACAGCCGTTTATATTAAGACAAATCTCATCAGTGTCAGTTACATAATAGCACGTCATCATCTTTTTCATTTTATATTTTTAGTGCAGTAATGTTACGAAGGAAGATACCCTTTTCTTTAAAAAACGGTAAGGGTTGTGACATATTTTTAGTTGTCGTGTTGATATCGTTGCGCTTCTGGGACGTTACGCAGCGTAGGTTTGTATTTCTTAACCGACGTTTCGGGACAACCTATTCTTCCCTTCTCCACAGGTCAGGCAGTCCAAGAAGAAACACCTTGAAAATGGGATCGATAGGATCTCCTTTAACGTGGGTATATAAATACAAATCTACGCAGCGTAATATGCCAGAAGAAGGAACGTATCATTTACGCCGCAGCGGAAGCCTGAAAGCAAGCATGATTTTTATGTGCCTGAAGCATTAATTTTGGCCTTAAATTAGTAAACTACATTCATCAATTTCATGTATTGGTGTACGACCTGAATAACAAAGTGACACCAGAAGCTATTGCAGTGTTATATAGTCCTTTATGGGTGGCATTAGGAAAACCTCTGCATGAATTTCTTTACTTATGTACGACTTTCAACATTCGATTTTATTTCACTGCGCGTAGGCATACTACGGCTTATACGTTGTCTCCCTCACTGTGTGGTTTTTATAATTGTTGTTAGCTTGGAAATGACCTATCCTAGTGTAGGTCGCAACATGTCGCTCCTTAGACACGTAAACTCTGTTGTCTTAATATATTTGTGTTTTGACTGATACAGATTTTGTATATTGTAGTATACTCCTGTTAATTTGTTCTCAATATGTGTCCTCTTTTTGTGTGTGTTATTTTTCCTTTTAACAAACAACTTAAGCGTTACAAGTGTAAGTCGAAGGTAGTTTTAGACCAAACAACTGGCATAATGAGTGGAGTACTGAAGCGTGGTGCAGGAAGGGCCCCAATTTAACACGCAAAAACTTCTTGCTTTAGGACAAGGTTCAGATTAATCTGAAACTTTGCATGTGCCGAAACGCGGTTGCCAAGATGGAGGCACAGCCCTCTCGATACTTCCCTGCTGTGGTATTGTTCCCTCGCCAGCTGGGTCCGGTTCAGTCGGCTGATGCTATTGTCAAGAGAAATTCTGGTTTCCCTGATATAGGAATTCCGTGTTGCAAGTCGTTTTTCAACCAAACTTCGCGTGATAACAGTCCTGTGCACCTTGAAGTCAGCATAGAAAGTAGACACATTACAGAGACAAAAAAGTCAGAGTTGTTTCGGGACCCGAACACTGAAGAAACTACGTTTCAGTGACACTGCAACGTAATTATGCGCAATATAATGTTCTTTCTGTTTGGTTAGAACGCGTGATTGAAATTTAGTGTGGTTATACGTTTAAGTGATTCGCCGTTTATTGTACATTGTTCATACTTGTAACATTATGCATTATTTGCATATTACTACGTAAGAAGCGTGTATTATGCGTGCTATAAACGCATGTAGGACACTGGCCGAAAAACCTCCAGCGAAGAGACGAAATGGGACACACAGCCGTACGTTAGAGTGAAATGTAAAAAGGCAGGAATGTTACGTATAAACGTGACACTGAGCCGCGTTCGCGTAAACCATTGTTGTCGTGCAAAAGCAATAAATATTACATATTCCGATTGTATGTCTATAGTCCTAGTTATCCAGCATGCAAAGCGCAGGCTGCGTATTGCATTCTGTTGCCATCTGTGGCCTGTCCTGCTGTACTGTATTTTTCCACATTATCTCACAAACGGCACGATTTTCGGAAAAAGGTTTTTGAACATGAAATGAATGTTTTGATTTTCTCTACATCCTTTGCATGAAACACTTCTCTTTCTAAATAGAATTCAGTGAGATATTACCACAAATGTACATAAGTCTTCATGTAAAGTACCTGTTATTCTTGTCGTATTTTAATGGAACTTGAATTTTCTCGACATATTTTCGAAAAAATACTCAAATAACAAATTTCATGAAAATCCTTCCAGTGGGGGCCGATTTCTATGCAAACGGACAGACGGACGGACGGACGCACGGGCGCACGGACGGACAGACATGACGAAGCTAATAGTCCCTTTTCGAAATTTTGCGAACTCGCCCAAAGTGAATCCCGGCCCTGGATAATCAGTCTGGTGAACTGTATTCAGCGGGGCCAGATTAGAACACAGTGGCGTACAGTTACGACCGGGGTTTGGGGGGACCAGGGGGCGGGGAAGTGGTGCGACCGCCCCGAGCAGCAGGGTCCAAGTGGCAGGAAAATAGATACTTTTAAGTGTAAAAATATTTGATTTTCTGCACTCAAAAAATCTTAAACTATTGAGACAAAAAAAGGAGTTTCATAAATAATTGTGATTTTTTTAAGTTCGCAATTTCTGTCAGGGGCGGCCGTTGTTAGTGCTCGCTCTCCGCGTCAGAAAAGCCTCGCTGTGCCACTGGTTACGATTATGGAAATCAAACTTCCGGTGCATTAAAATGGCGTATTTTGACAACTTTTTCGTATGTCAACATTTTATGGAATACCCAGCAGCTTGAAAGTGTAAAAGTATTTCATTTAAAAAAGTTTCCACCTTCATTATTTTATACAGCAGCAGCGAGAATGCATTGACAAGGCCATAAACCAGTGATAATAAAATATTTTTATTCTAGTACCGATTTTATGAGCCCCAGTTTATTTAGCTACGTTTATATAGGCTACATATTTTGCCTCTGAGAAGCTCCGTAGCGTGTTCTTGATGGGCTGTCGCGATATGTTAACTGTTGTGGCAGCATTTAAACACAGCTCTTTAATCTTTCATCGGTGACACTTTCTTATGAATATGGCATTAAATACTCCAATCTGTACAGCGGGGGAAACTTCTGACATCCAGGAGGAGTTCCGTTCCATGAATTTAGCCAACATTCTGAGAAATATTTATTATAACAGTTTCCTATAAGAAGATATTTCGGGGTTCTGTTATTCATATCGCAGCCAGTATTCACTTTATGAAAGAGTTAAGACTTTTCATATATGGTCACTTGTTAAATAAGAAATTTTAAAAATTAAGTTCAATTTTGTGTAGAAGTAATTGAGTGGCATTACTTAACGGAAATAATTCGAAAGACACCACTTGTTTGCCTTGAATGACGGTCTTCAGTGCCATATTTTTTTGTGTGTACACTACATGCATGCGTATATATGTACTTCCGTTCATTCACACACATGCAATTCATTCATGCAAACACAGATAACAGAACCATAAGTAGAAACGTCTAAGTATCTCATATTTCACAAACATTTTGGAAGGTCGCGGTTTCGATTCCCGATGAGTTCATTGGGATTTTTCATTGACTTAATCGTTCCGGCTGCACTATGGCCCTGGAGTCGACTCAGCCTCTAACAGAAATGAGCATCAGGGGTGTCTTCTGGGGAGGGGGGAGGGGAGGTAAAGTCGGCCATGTCACCATCTTGTGCCGACTGTCTAGAAATTCTGGTAGCCTCAGCCTAACGACCTGCCCAGGCCTTTGCAGGGAAGGCTGTACCTTTACTAACATTTTGCTGCCTGGATTAGAGAACAATCCTACAGTTTGCCGTTCCAATAACAATATTGCTTAGTACAATAATACGTGTAGCCTAAGTCTGTTACGCGTTAACATCAGTATTTGTTATGCTGTCTCTGTGTGTTGTGCTAAAAAGCATTGTATGGGGAAAGGTGGGATAAATTTTCATTCAGTGTCCAGAGACCAATAAGGAGACATTTTTTACATTACTTGGAAGTATCACTTGGAAGAATCAGAGTGGTTAGAAGAGGTTGGTAAGTGTGAAATTGTAGGTTATGTGCAGTGGGCGCAGTTTTATACTTATATAAGTGTATGACATGTAAGTTTTTAATATTTCGGATGGTTTAGTGTGGCACATAGTTGCAATAATAACTTATACATCGGTAGACATAAATTTTCTTTGAAATTCAAAACATTCAATTATAATACGACGAATGTCACTATAAAGAGACGACACATTGTAATGAACATTACTAATTCAAGTACTACAATTTTATGTTCTGTTTAGAAAGATCTGAATTATCGTCGTATATACGTGGAGATGATCTAAATTTGAAAGGTGTAGCTTTGTAACTTCAATGCTTCAAATCAAAACAAAACTGTCCTAAATATTAGAGGCACTTTATTATGCTGTAGTAAATATTATGTCTTGCTGATATACATTTATTCTGTATTCAGTACTAGAGTGAGCTAAATATGGGATTACATGTCATTGCTTACTGTGGACAGAGCATCATGTTCTTGCACCAGTGTAATGTTCACCACTTTGTCTAACTTAAACATATCTGGATCTTGGCTACGAGTTAATTTTGCAGCATAAACTCAACGACTTTTATTAAAGTACCGTTTGGTTAATGACGAAATAAAAGATGAGGTGCATCACACATAGTTTCTTTGTAATATAAAATTGAAAATAACCTATGTTAGGCATGGATACTTCATGTCCAACCCGGAAAGAGATCAGCTGACAGATAGGGAAACTGAAACAGAAGTTCCATCTAATGAGAACCAATGAACAGTCATCCTTGGTCGTTCTGAAAGGAACGGCTTCATAATGGCACTGTGCAGACGAACATCGGAAATTTAATTAGTAACCGAATGAAGCAGCAGGGCTTCAGTTTGAGTACTAAAGTAACTGCAAAGCACAAGCACTAGAACAGTTTCGTCGCCGTATAGCCTGCTATGCGTCTAGCGAAGTGCCAGGTCTGAGGTTAATAAAATCCACCTGATGAGAGATTACAGGTCTGTCGGTAGCAGACAGGTATAGTGTTACTTGTGGAAAGATATTTCACGTAGGGAAAGTGGAGTATAATATGAAATACCAATGTCGCATCAAGTATAATCCGGTAACATAAGTCAACGCGGATGTATTTGTGGGAAAGAGATGAAGTTTCATCCGGTATATTTTAATACGTGTACCCAGATCGAACACTGAAAGCTAAAATCGCCCGTAGTTCTTCTGTCACTTAGCAAATGTACGTGGGTAAAAAGCACTTTCGGGCAGCCCCCCACAACCTCTTCAGGTTTTTCTTCCTTTCCGAATTTCATCATCAGGTTCACAGTTATTCGACATCAACATCTTATGAGTTCTGTAATTCGTAGATTAAATCATAAACACAGTTTCCACTCCGCCTTAACGTGTAGGTGATACACGTGTTATATTCACGTAGGAGTATTGTATGTGTAATATTTATGTGTTCATTTGAGCTATAATGAATCTGAGTAATGTATACGAACCCGAAGAATGCTTACATTTTGATAACATTCCGCGGTTATTTGTGTTTTAATGCCATGTTAAAGACGCGAACGAAATGTGTTTAGTAGGGAGTAAAACCCCAACTTATATTCTGCAGTCCATAAAACATGTTGGTGAAAAGTTCGGTTTAACTTAATGGAACTTAATGTTTAGAGCTACTTCAGAATAAACAAACTAAACCGCCAGAGGGCAAGCCAGCCACAAATTCAACAACGCAACCGTTAATGCCCCTTCTTAAACATCAATATACAGCATGTTCTTGTATGTCTAATAATATTCACAGTAAGTTTATGTGTTACGAACTCAATATGTGTCCATATGCGTGTTTCTGGCATTATAAAACGGTCTATATTCGTTATGTACAGGTTTTACTGTCTCTTCAACAGACGCCTCACGTTTAGTTTCCTAAACTAAACGTGAGGCGTCTGTTGAAGTCTGTTAGTTTGGCAACAAGGCCATCAATGCCTGTGATATTGTGCAAAATATAACAGAAATAAAATGTACAATCAGTACGTTAGTAATACATTCCGGTATACGCGTGATTTAAAATTTTCTTTTATTTAATTAAAGTGACGCTGTTTTACTTGGCTAGAGTTAGTTCCCGACGCTTCTGAAGATCGCGGTGCCTTCGTCTGCAACGGTGAGCAGTCCAAGAAAAATTATTTATGTACTTACAGTGGAAAAACATCTGAGATTTCGATACTTTCCCACATGTAATTGAATTCCCTTGTACAACATTTTGTGTATTGGCCGAACGATGGCTTGTTGAGCGACCTGAAATAGGTAGCCGTCGATACAAATAACACTGTACCACTTATGTTGTACTGACTCTGTCTTTATCTACCAGAATGACATAATTACCGTGTCAGCAGCCCAGCTTCAGTTGTGTCGAATGGTAAAGTGATCAGTTAATTACGTGTTGGAAGGAAGGAGCAAGGAAGAGGTGGTGGCTAGATATTTCTGGAGCTGTTAAGGAAAACCATGAGATATCCGGTCATCCACTATCCAAGCCCAGACATGAACCAGTGAGTTCTGTGGCTTGTGTCAAGTACCAGTCTTGCATACAATGAGTAATGTTTTGGAAACGTAGTGGGTGCACCATTTTATCTTCTTATGTATTGAGGCTGAGAGAGATCAGTGCACGGTCAGGTCTCTCTCTCTCTCTCTCTCTCTCTCTCTGCTTCTATCTAACAAAGACAAACGCCAACACACTCCAATGCATCAAGCGGAATTCGAATTTGCGGTCCCATTGCATGGGCGGTAGAGTAGCATGCAATGCATATCTTGCATTGCTCGGAAAACTGTATCGACAGTATTGCGACCGTGTTATAACACGACGACATGCTAATCTAACTCTTAATTTCGGCGATCGGTAGACTTTTCAAATGTACCTGTTAGATAGTGACTTGTAATTACTTACCATCTTCCATTGTATGGGCCTCATATATTACATTCAGACATCACACTGTTCCCCAAAGAAGGGCCTTGTACACGACGAAGTACCCACGGCCCACAGTTTGAGAAACTCTGAATTATACATAATCCGCGTGCCACTCAGTTTTGACTTCGCCTTGCTCTCTCTTCTCTTATAAAAAATCTCCTTTTCCCTCTCTTTATATGTGCGACACTTTTGTCCTGGCCTTAATTTCCATTGAAGCCCTCAAGCGTCTGCATAAGCCAGCTGTTTCGTTCACTTACACGAAGCAATATAGTACCTTACCTAGGAAATTCATAATTATCCTGTCATCCACATAAGAGTCCAAAACTTGGGCACAGATGTCAGAGTTGCCCGTGTAGCTACATAAAGATGGATAAATCTGTAGCGAACGTAACTTCTGTAGATGCTACGGATGGTCTAAATTAATCAAACTGCGGAGTTTTTGTCTGTGGACTTATGTTATAGAGGTAATTAGTTTTAACACATTAATATTTCTTGTTGCTGACAATGTTTGTTTTGAATTCCGGTAATATCTTGTGAATTGTAAAGTTCTGCGAGTACTTTCCCGACAAGAGTAAGTTGGAAGCAGTAATTGGAAACTAATTGGCCCAAACATCCATGAATTATCGTGTTGACGGACGGATAGATGGAACAAAAAATACACGCAAGTGCTTCCTGCAGCCGAGTGCTGCCAAAAAGGAACGGCTTCCTCTCTCTCTCTCAACACGTCTCCTTGCTTTTCTCCACTAAAAAAGGAAAACACGCCTCCTATATCTTCAGGAGTTGAGTTGGAAAATTAGCAAAGAAGCCCTTCCGATGGGTACTGTGCACACTACTTGCACGCGTTAGGCTGGCTATACAAGCCTCGTTACTGTTCGAGATAAATATATACGCCTTGAAAGATTGGCCAACAAGCACAGAAAAAGCCTCTCTTGTTCAAAACAACCAGCGCGTATAACCCAGTCCATTGTGACGTCAAAAACAGAATTTAGCCGTGGGCTTGTTTGTTACAATCAAAAAGTAAAAACATAATCACTCATGTTTTAAAAAGAGCTTTGTAATTAAGTTACGCTGCTAAACAAAATATCCTTCCACTGATACCGGAACTGTGCGCAACAGTATTTAGCCGTCATCAGTAACCTTCGTGGAGCCTGTACGTATTGTATAAACAGTCGAGATGGGGGGGAGGGTGGGGGGGGACATTTTACTTCAGGTACTGTCACACGATTAAATGTCATACTGACTACAAATAGCCTGCACGGAATATAAGCATGGAAAGCTTTACTTGGCTGACAGAAGGAACGCCTATCAGTTCTGTAAATTATACAGAAATTAAAAGTTTTTACTCCGCATATATTAAAAACTTTCTAAACTTGGTGTGTAAACATTAAGCGAAGAGAAGCTAGTTTTTCCTCAGGTAGTCGAGAAACTCCTCGCACTTAATGGGACCCCAAGGTTCAGTACCATGTTCAAAAGACCCCTCCATTTTCTGTATCCTGGGCAGATAAATTCAGCTCACGCCCTCCCATCCTATGCCTTTAAGATGTAGTTTATTATTATATTCCCACTTACGTCTTGGTGTTCAGGGTTTCTCACCGAAACCCTCTAAGCATTCGCTTCTGTCCATACGTGCCACATGCCTCGCCAGTGCCATTCTCCTTGATTTGTTCACCCCTAATTATATTTGTTGATGTTACAAATCATGAAGGTGGTCATTGTATACTATTCTCCATCCCCCTGTTACTTTTTGTGTCGTAGGCCCAAAGGTCTTCCTCACCAACCCACTTCGGACATCTCAGCCTGTGTTTTTCCCCTGACATAAACAGCAGGCACAGACAGTGATTCCATACTATAATCAGTAGATTCTTCAGTAGCAAACGGGAACACGAAAGATGCTAGACTGAATGGTAGCTGGCATAAATGGGGAAATATCGAAATGAATCTAGACCAAGTAGTAATGTGTGGATCAAATGTGGCTTAGGACAAGCTTTCGTGATTATTTTTCCGTTCAGACGGGATCAGAGATTTATTGATAAAGTAAATAACCACGAACAATTCAACAAACACTGCTTGGTGCGCCATTAGTTAGTCACAGATTTATCAACAAAACAGCACCCATTCGAATACCGTCAACAAATATACCGCCATTTCCTGACACGACCCTCGGGCACTTGATTATTTCTGTACTTACGTGTTAAAGACATATACAGTATATAGATCGGGGGGGGGGGGGGGCACAAATCCCCGCGGCCCCTTTGCAGGGTGACTGTGTTTTATACGGTGGCGCCTAATGTCTGTGGGTCGTCAGTATGGAACTTGCTTCATGTGACCCTTCTAGTCTCTAGACTTTTAAGGTTGCTCCTAGATTTTTGGAATGTCTGTGCACCCTTGACAGGGCTATATATTATAGCTATATAGTCTAGGAGCAATTTGTTCCAGAGTCGACTTTGGTCCGTTGATGGATAAACGAACAAGGTTAATCTGCGAACAGATTTCTTCTTTGGGTTACTGCCAAGACCTGAATAGCATGTCGATTTCTGGTCGCTGTGGTTTACGCAGGTTGAACTGGCATGTTCGCTGCAGGAGAATAAATCCTCTGTAGAAAATATAAAACGAAATGGGATGAAACTATAACGTGGTATTTCATGACATACAAATATTTAAATTTCACACTCTTAATTTCATGTATCTTTAACGCGTTCTTTCGAAACTGGCTGAAATCAACGGTCAGAAATTTTTTGGAACAAGTGAATACGTTTGTCCTAACGTGGCAATGTTATTAGTGTATCTTAAATTTATACGCATGCAACAGAACTACTTACATCTTCCTGTTCTTTGAGGGAAAAAAAAAAGTGAGTTTACTATCTTTTGTATGAAGGGAACAAGTCAGTTGTTTGGAGAGAGTGCTAAAGTATTGTGTGCTGGAAAAATTACTACGTGGTTTTAGTAGACCGTATTCCCTTAATTATTAAACGTACTAAGAAGAAAATGTTCGTTGAAGATTAACTAGAATATTTCGGTCAGTAAATTGTCACGCGTCATGACAATGTCTGGTCACTACCATATTTCAGCCCATTCCCAACACAGCAGCTCTCGACGCTGTTCTTCCAGCAGCCGCAAGATCACTCTGAGTTTATCTAATTTGACCATCTGCCCAGTACAAGGCACTTTCGACAGGACCCCAAAAGAAAACGCGAAGTAGTTTCGAATCTTGTGATACAGAGGCCAAGCAATCGATCTTTAGGAAACTCCTGATTGAGTGCTTCAGGACATCCACATCATCGCTGTAATGAGGCATTAGTACGTCTTGCTGAAAATTTTCTAACTTTGCCTTCGTCCAGTTGCGGAAATGCAAAGTTCACCGCAATATCAAGGTAAATCTTTCTAGTAATGTTTGTTTCAGTAAAGGTATAAAAGTCCAGCAACTTTGTCAGGAAATACTGCGCAGTACACATTAATAGTTTTCAGTGCCGGAACATACCTATTTGCATCTGGCATAAACGTTTTGAGTTTGCCTTAACTTCAGAGTTATTTTCCAGTACATATATTTATATATTTGTTAAGAAACTTTCGCTCGTAAAACCCTGACTAGACTTTCTGGACATGTTGCGTAACTGAAGGAACTTTGGTTAAAACCAGATAAACCTAACGCACAAGGTGCACAGTGGATGTGTCATCAAATGGTTATGAATGCACTGCGCAGGATTCTGTTTGTTACTTTCTGGGGAAGGTCTTGGGTTTCCAGACATTGAAGTGATGGTGCAGGTAACAAACTGACAGGGACACGACAGGACTATCATTTGTATCAGTTCAAGATTTACTTGCTCTCCGTGTGTGGATGCACATGATACATTTATACAGTAATTTAAGCTCCCAACAACACCAACAGCCACATCAACAGTACCAAACAAAAACAACAAAATAAACTTATTCTTCCATGAACCGCTTATTCAATTATCCTCGATGTAATTCAACTCCATAAAAATGTGTATTTTTCATTATATTCAATTATCCATGCACAAATCCGGGTACAAAAATTCAAATTATTGTGACACGATTAACAGAATAGCTAATAAATCTAAATTACTGTTCTGTAGGTCTTTGTTAACAATGTTTATTCTGTTCAATTAAGACTACTTGACTACAATGATCAGAACAATGCATGGAATGAACAACCGTAAAGTATGGCTACTTCGTAGTTATGAGGGCCCTAAATTAGAACGACTACAAAATGTACTCTTACAGATGTGCACGCACTTTGTAATTTTCTACACTGGAACTGATGGACTTACCAAGTACCTGTTTATAACGGGAAACACCGATATCGGTTTTTAAAACTCGAAATACTGCTGCTCAATACCAGCGCACTTTAGCAAGAGTGAATGGGATGCGCTTCGCTCCGTGCTGTGTAACAGAACTTCCTTTGCCATTAATTTATTATCAACACTCTCAACAAAAGTGCCTCCAGACTTCAAAGACCGTCCGCAATAGCCTAATGCTTGCATGCAGAACCTCTGAAGTTTTCTACCCCTAAAGTATGACGAGTTCCTTTGCTGTTTGTAGCGCGGGCACTGTGCAACATACCACACAGATTTCAGTCCGGCAACATGACTGTGTCCTGAAATCTGGAAGCAATCAATTGATGTAAGTGAAATAGATACATTATTCCGAAAGCGTTCCGATCCCATTAATTCAAATGGTTACATCACCTACAGTTTGCTAGACAATGCACACAGAACAGCAGCGTGTTTGTTTCTAAGTCATTAGGTACTAGAACTATACACACCCTGAATTGATTTTGCAAGACAGGAAGTAGGTTAAAACACAACACACACAAACATAGCCTAAGCTGGATGAAAACTTCGTCAAGACTGAATACCACTATCACTAATTGCATCGAAGACTGGGATTAAATGTAACAACGTTGACATAACAAACGCAGCAGAAAGACAGGTGCCTCTCTTATCCAAATATTTGTAGAAATGAAGTTGCTACGAGACGATCAGTCTTAAATGAATGTTCTCTGCTAACACAGACGTTGATTGTTAAAACATGAACGTTCTGTATTAATACAGGCATTTACGTTAGCCCAACTACGCGTGTCATTTAGTTATTTTGCTCAGAACGTGTGCGACATAACAATTTAGAAAATTAATTACAAGAAGCAACCTCATCACCAAGCCCCCTAAAGCTATGTGTGTAGTATGTGGATTTTTATTTCTTCTGGGATGTGATGCCATTGTCGGCGTCAAATATGTACCGAAGTTATGGAAGAATCTGGTGGCTCCGTCTTCAAGAATTCCGACACTGAGGTCCCCCAAATTCTGGGATGTTGCGCAGCGTCAGTGGTTAGATTGTTATCGACGTTTCGGCATAACGTATGGTCTAACTACAAAATGTCCAAGAGGAATTAGTCGCCGACATTTTGACGCTTGAAGACCTCAGCCACACCGCGGCAGAAGACTAAAAACTCGCATGTGCAGGCTGCAGGATATCGAAGCCCAAAAAGCAGTAATCTTCATGGTCACCTTAGCGAGAACCTAGAATCTCATACGAAACACGTTACGCAACAAATATTCTCTTTCGACTTCTTCTGCTGACGTTTAAATTAACTGGCACAGGCAGGTGTCCCACACACGTCAAAGAATGCCGTGTGGTTATGAACGTGCTTATAATATTACGCACCTTCTTTGTTATTTCTAAAATCCTTATCTGTAAAATTTTCAGTCTAAAATTATTTATCAAGAGGTGAATATATATTTATGGTTACACGTAAAGTAACTGAGTCAAAATTCAAATGCCTACTCCTTTTCATAAGTACTGTCAATCGGCCTATGATGTTTCTTAAACATTCTTTAATCATCGGAGTTCTTAGTCCAGTAGACAAGGACAATCTATGTATCAAATTACCGCTCCCTCATTTTTCTAAACGCTCCTGAACCTGTGGTGGAAGTAGATGATGTGGGGACATGTGTAAAACGTGTATGCTATTCTGCAAAGAAGGAGAAAGGCTGATGAGAAAGACTAAGTCGAGAAGGGCGGAAGGTTATCACTATCCATTTTTTACCGTTTTTTCGGTATATGTCGATATATTGCCACACGAAGGTGTCACATCGGTTAACTGCGAGAGAATTTTTCACTCGATACACATTAACTATAAAGAATGTACCGTTTGTATTTCTAAAGCACGTGTTGATATTTCTAATAGAGTGACAAGCATTTAAAAAGTCCTCAGATGACTGAATTCTTACTCATCGTCATTATATACGATATTAATCCCGTTAAACACGATGTTTGTCTGAATAATATATAAAACGTCAATTATTGCTTCACATGTAGCAAATGTGTTCCCATTAAAAAGATCAGCCGATTAGTGATAAGTTGAAAAGTAACAGCTGTTTCTATAAGCTGCATAGAAACCCGTAAATGCTACTTACGTATAAAATACTAAGCCTTTTTAATGTCATAGAAAGTATTATAAAGTTGTTGCCACTGTGCTTCAATGAGTTAACGAATTCTATTATATAGGCATTTGGCACAGACAGTAACTTCCCTAGAGAGTCTGAGGAAAAGTAAGTAGAATCTTAGTGAGGATGTAATTAATTCTGGTCGCTGTTCGGTTCTTACGTTGTGTCAGTTGCGTCCCCTAGGAACAGGGGGTTACTATTGCATGCAAAGGTGATCCTATGGAACGTCTTAAAAGCAGTTTATCCAAACGCGGGGTGCTCAACGGGTTTTCCATCTTTTCGCTGTCTGTCAGAGAGTTTGCCTGGGACTGCTTAATTCTGGAAATAATTTTGCAGGAGACTTAGCTGTATTTTCTCTTCATGGGGAACCATCTTGTGGCAGAACAGTCGAAAAACATGGGAGGAGGAGTAGATTGCAAAGAAGATGGTTGCCAGCAGGGCTGTGGATTCGGTACACAAAAGCTCCGACTCCTACTCCTCAATTTTTAAAACTTCCGACTCCGACTCCTTCATGAAAGCTCAATATGTATTAATAATGGTAAACCAATAAGACATTTCATCGCCACCACGTGAATCATTAGGCTACTTTTTAGATGTAAACCTCTTTTTAAGTATAAGTCTAACGGTTACTGCAGCTATCAGGGCTCTGGAGTTGGAGTATCTAGTTAAGATTTTAGACTGAGATCGGAGTCGGAGTCGGTATGTTTTTACCGACCCCGGCTCCACCTAAAAATTCCTTCCGACTCCGACTCCGACTCAACAGCCCTGGTTGCCAGACTGGTTCACTCATTACGCAAGATTAAGACTGAATGAAGCTGAGGACTGCGGTTAGCTTTGTATGTTGTGTTGCAGTTTGTAACTTTACTTATTTAATTGCAAAATACTATGTTACGTTCCAAAGACATATTTAAGAGAAAAGAATCAGAGCAGAAATTATGTATCATTTTAGCAAACAGGTCTCTCTTGCGCTTCGGGATTTAAAAGCGCCGGAAAGGAACTGCACAAATCCAATTACGTAACGAAGAACAGGGCTTACAGATAAAATTTTGTACTTACGTACATTGTGTATGGGAGGGTATTTTGCTTTTCTGTTTCAAGCTGTGAATCTAAGCAAACAATAACAAAAGAAATAGAAAAACAGACACTCTCCGACTTACGCAATAGTTACGCTCCGGAAGATCCGGCGCAAGATGAATTTTGAGCAAGTCTGAATTGAGTATCGATGTGGCCAGCTATCCACATATACACAAAGGAGTCCACTAGAAATAAAAATTCCAGCACACTGGAACCGGATCGGCCGCAGCACGACCGCACGGCCTCCTGTGTTATTGCCCAGCAGTATTCTTCTGCCGCCTTCGTCTCATTACGATTTCGTTCCAGCAAGGAGAAAGCGGGCGTGCACTTAAAAAATGCTGTTATTTCAATTTTTCATTTTTTAATTGTTTGTCTGAAACTATGGAACTTGAAAGCGCGTTAAGTTGCTCAATGTCTAGAACAAATTTGTAACGCATTATAAACGCGTTTCTTCGTTCTTAGGCTGTGTACGCAATAAAGACACAAGTGTTCCGCGTATTATGCGTGTGGAATGGTAAATAATTTTCGAGCTTTTGGAGACGTTACGCCCCTCCGTGACCTCGGCAGCTATTTACCACACGACACGGAGTGATATTCCAGATCAGAATATTCATTCGCATCGCTATAGGAACCTCAAATACTGCATTTGTATGTCCTCCTGGTCTTGACAAGAAAGTGCACATCCTTTCTGCAAAGTGGTTTTGTTCCCGTCCTTATATGAAAGTGTGGGGGCGGCACCCACTCAGTTTCGTTAATAAAGAACTAACACGTAATTTACATAGACTGTCTGTTGATTGAGTTTTGATCGTTCTTTAAGGATGCAACTGACTGCTTAGTCAATCTTAAACCTGAGAACGGGAACAAATTCAGGCTCCGAAACGTGTGTTCTTTTTTGATTAAGAGAGGAAGAAATTCAGATGTCTGTAGTGCTAAATACGATATACTATGCTCAGAACCCATGAGAACTGACAGGTGGTTCTATTTATAATAAGGGGAAAGATGCAGAACACAGAACACATAGTGCAATGAAATTACGCGGAACAAATAGGGGACTTTGAGCTGACTTCGGGATCAGTCACGTGCCTCGCATTAGCAGTCATCACGAACCTAATAGGCACATTTTCGTAATTGTCGCCTCTGTCACGTTTTCGCAGTTAGGGTCAGTTTACTTTTGTTTTGGCCAGTCTGGCTGGATATTTCTATTCAGCTACATAAATATGGAGTTACATAAAATATCAGCTACGCATGTCAGCAAGGCGCATGATAATGACGCTAACCTCAGTGTTACACAAGCCCTGTTAGGAGTGAAACGTGTCTAAAATTAAACCTGAATTGGACGGAGATCTACGCCCAGTGGGAAATAATTCTGGTGGTGACAGTAGAAGGTTAAAACCAGGTAATATCCCACTAATAAATTTCAGCTTTTGGAGGCAGAAGAGGAAATGAAATTGAAAGGTAAATTTGTCTCATTCACGCTATGAAGGTACATGTGGGAGTGGACCGAAGCTCCAGGCATTCTTAAACTCAGTACTAGGTAGCAACAAGTGGCTAGTATGACGCCCCGCCCACTTTACCGCAGTGGATACAGCTCCCCGACATCCATTGAATAGGACGCTGGTGGGCCCCAGAGAGGATGTGGCCCCTTCGGAAAGGAGAAAAAATCTACTGCTGCCAGAAATCAAAACACGATTCCATGGTTAGCGAACTCGCACCTTAGTCAATAAAAGGAGAGTAGGTCATTGATGTTCTTACAGTCGTGTGATTTTACACTTTACTCCAAAATTTGTCTGAGAAACAATATTTGTACCACAAGACAGAAGAGAGGTAAAGCTGATCGTTGACACAGCATGGGTATTATGCTTATGGGACATAAGAAACCAAACATGCAGGTCGAGTGTGTGGCCCGCCTCCATCACAGTCGGGGCCTACGGATTAAAGCCTCTGGCCGAAGACCAGCTATCGAGACAGTTTTATCATAGTTACCCTCAGTTTTCTTCAGGCAAAAATTCTGTTGTATTATTCTATTCAGGCCACGATCGCTTCCTTTCACATTTCTTTCCATCCATTATTCACAAACAGTCCTATCACACAGTGCTACATAATATTAGCTCTGAAACATAATTTGCTAAACACATCATAGCCTGATAGAGAGGTTGATGGATGGGATGGGATGGGATGGGATGGGATGGGATGTGATGTTATGCTTTCGGATTCTGCAACGCGTAGTGTTCATATCTGTATACTGTAAATAGTCTCTTGCGGTAGTACCGGCGTTTTAAATTAACTAATTATACCGAGTCAAAATATCTACCATGCTCATTAATATGCATTCGATATTTACATTTTTATAATGATAACAACACTGAATTAAGCACTTCCATCCTTGTCATTAATCTACTGATTAATTTCATTACGAACCAGTGTTTGTTTCACTTCAAAATATAATAGAACCATTAGCGCTAGATCATATGTTAATTTTGAAATGTAAAAACGGAACCCTTCCATTTGCAGTGCATGTAATTTAGACTTAATTACATGGTACTGAAGTCACACTCTGTCCTGTAGCAAATGACTGCAATACGGTTATGCATTATATACATCCGTCGCCCTGAATCACATTGTGTTATAGATTCCATAAACATGCTAATTTTATTCTCGAAAGAACATGTTGTCGTGCACCCTATACTGAATCAAGTATAATCCACTTGCTAATTTCACAGACAATCTTTGTATCACTCACTCACTGTAATGTCAACCTTCTATATAACCCATGGTCGTCCAACCGGAGTTTCACAAAGCGTTTTACATAGAAGATTTCACATAATTGTCTTGTTTTGCGGGCAGACAATCTAGAGCTCGAAATTTAAGTCCGTCGTAATTTATAAGTCAGATATTACAAAGTAGTGTCATCAATTACGGCAGCTTTATACACGTTTACTACCTCTACATCAAACTACATTCACTCTATTCTGAAGAACGGGCCACTATACGGAGGGCAAAACTTAGTTACCCTTGGCTGTCGATGAAACCCGCCCTCATTTTTTTACATTTTGTCATGTATGATGGATTGCTCTTCTGGGACTCAATTTGCTCTATATAAGCACGAACTAGTGTAACACAACTGGGCATGGTTAACATTCGTTTATAGATAACAAGCAGTCTACAAATTCTTTCTGCGAAAGGAAAGGGTATAGGTGTTACGTGTGGACGTTTATGGTGGAAACCTTAAGGAACACCGTGTGTTTCGTTTAATTCTGTCGCCAGCACTGCTATTTTCATACATGAAACACAGTTGACCGCCTGTACTGTAGACAGCAACCACTGTAGTAGAAATTCGTGTTTCGTTGAATTCCATAAACCAGAGATGAGAGAAAAGTGTAACCTTTGCAATTTGCAACACTTGTCGCTCTGCTGGTAGCTCTTGTTGCTGTTCGTAATTTCTGAGTTAAAAAATGGAAATTAACTGATGCATACTGAGTAAATTACAGGTTTCATGATGCCCTTGAGATGTGAGGTTCTCACGTCGATCGCTGTGTAGATTACTGTACTCTGGGATGATACATCGTATAGATTGTTAGATAGGCAGAAACACTTCGGCTGAACGTTTTTGGTCCGTCCTCAAGGTAGGCGCTATCTTTATAACAGTACAATAAATGTACTTTTTCCCCTAAAATGGAGGCAGCAGACTTTCCGTAAACGTTGATACGTGTCTATCAAAGTACACCGCGTCACATACGAGAAGGTATTAATAATTATAATAATACACTTTTTAATAATTATTTGTTTTAAACTTTGGAGACTGACGTTCATCAAAGTGACATGTAAAATTTAATTCCCACCTCAAAGAGAACACTTTTGTGTTCATTACGAAGATATTTCATTTAATTCTATTCAGAGAAACAATTGGTATTTGGAGTGAGAGTCATATAAAATACATAAACGCACTGTGTGGCACAGTTTAAGTCACAGAAGGTGGTGCGTATAATTACCGCTGGGATTTAAAATCTGAAGACTGTTGGAGACTGTTATACGAGAAAGTAGTATTTTATTCCTCACTGCATAAAATTCTGGGTCGTGTCAAAATGATAACAAATACTTATATTTTTTCTAATATTTTGACACAATTCTACAACGAATAAAGAGTGCCGTGGTGACTCCCAGTGGACGAATTTCCGTAAATTTGATACTCAAGACTTTTTTTTTGGAAATCTATCAAAGAAATCCAAATTTGGTTAAAATCTAACAAAATATCGGGCACTTTACATGAAGCCGTATGTACGTGTTTGTTGTTACTAGCGATATTAAATTGTCATACAAGCGCTCTCTTCAACTGAAATGACAACAGACTGATAATTATGTCCGTCCGTGTCTGTCTGTCTGTCTGTCTGTCTACCTGTCCGTCTCTCCGCATGTAACAGGGCGGCTCCCACTCGATGGATGTGTGCAAAATTTGATATCGGGGACTTCCACGAAAATCTTTTGAGGAGTTCCACATCTGGTTAAAATCGGGGAAAAATATCTAGCATTTAAATGAAGATCTGAGTACCTACATTTTAATGTTCCCGGCGACATTAAATCCGAATAAAAGACCCCTCTTCATTTGAAATGTTAGCAGACTTTTAGGGTAGCCGAGGAGGTGTAACCATTACGCGAACGCGCAAAAACATTACGTTATACGTACATTGCCTATGTTGATGTATTTTTGTCGCCGCATTTTAACTTGCCCAAAAGCTGTGGTAATAACAGTTTGGGTTTCTGCTGTTGTCTAGACTACCTTGTGGTAAGAGAAATGTTGAAGTTCACGTGAGATTGAGTCAAAGCCGGATATTTTGAAAAGATACGTTCGAGGAAAAGAAAAGAACATGAAGAAACCATAAAATCAAAAGTTTATATGGCAAAGGACCATAGCAGAAGAGCTGTAATCGCTGAAATGCATGTTCTGAAGCCAAAAGAGGCCGAAAGCTAAGAAAGGAAACTGGCTACAAAAATTTATTTATGATTCATTTAACGGTGGTTTCCATGCTTCAAACTGCGTAGGTCCAAAGACAGGGCAATAGTAAATATAAATTGAGAAGTATGTGAAAGGAGTGGTTGTGGCCTAATTTGAGATACTATTCCGGAACTTCGCTGGATGGACTGAGCAAAAACACAAGAAACCTCTCAGGACAGTCGTTAACTGAGCCAAGAAATTAATTTGATTGCTGCCGAACACGTAGCAGGAATGCAAATTGCTCAGCCATGACTTTCGCTGCTTCTGAACTAAATTTCTGAGGAAATGATGAGGCAGGGGAAACATATTTTTGGAATATGACGACAGGGTGGAAAAAATCTCTGGAAACATTATGACAGGGTGGAATAAAATTGTGGAAACATGATGACTGGATAGAAGGAAACTGTGGAAAGTGTTCAGTTGATGGAAGAAAGTTTCGGGAACATGAAAAGAAGATGGAAGAAAACTTATGGTAACATAATGACAGCATAGAAGAAACTTGTGGAAACATGACAGATGATGGAATAAAATTTAACTCGAAACGATGTTTTTGTTTATTACGCACCATTAAACAGGAATATTGAAAGAACAATCAACATATGAATTGACCAATTCAGAATAAAATTACACAGGATTCTGACGATGTCATATCTTATTTGGGACCTCTGCCTTACCGGTTACGTTTCGGAGGCACGATCAGTTGCAAAAGTGTGATGTTTTGGCAAATTTAGTCTTGCACTGAAACAGAACAGCTTTGAAATCCGGATGGTGATAAATTTTTGTACTTGATGTTTTTTTTACACTGCACATTTTTCGTCTGTCTTACTGCAAGCGAAATTAACTTCTTCTGTCTGCGATATGCACACAGCGCTTCCGATCAGGTCGAAATGCTGCTTGTTTTATAACCAGCGATCTGGCATCAAAAAGTTAGTTGCTTTTCTGTTTTTCACATACAGGGCCAGAGAGTGCTGGTGTTGGTAAGGTGGTTGCATGGTCCAGGGAGCATAATGGGCGGGTTATGCCTGTGCACTTTCAGCCGCCTTTTGTAGCTATTTTTCTCATCCTCTCGCGTAACAACAAGGTTAGCCAGTAACATTGGCTATACACAACAGAACACCCTAGTTGTTAATTTTGGTAATGTGTTTCGGGGAGTTTGTTTCCTCATCATGTAAGCTGGGTAGACAGCAGGCTAGTTACCAGAGGCAAGCAAATGATGGTAAATGCAATGTCACAAACATACACCGGCCCGTGTATGACGTAGTGAAGTGGGCACGTCTGGTTCTGAAGTTGATTGAATACACGCACATATGCTGTGTTACTTCCGATTTGTCCAGACACTTTCTAACATAAAAAACCTCCCACATTCTCTTTAATTTGACTAGAGTTAAGTTGGTAGAAGATTATATTTATGCAACTATGTAGAGAAGTTAAAGAGTAGGTAATAGGAGGGCGGAGGCTTATGACCCTTGTCGGAGAAATCACAAATTTACAGAAAAACTTTAGTCCGAATACCTGAAGGCTGGACACACAGTACTTATGCACAGAAGGGCGGATAATATGAAACCTGATTTCAAAAATTAATGAATTTAAGTGTCAGTTACGACCAGATTCAACTGGCTGAACATAAGCTACAGTTTCTGTTTTTGAATGAGGCAATGAACCTTCCAGTTTGTAAAACGTTTTTGACCTACTGAGTTTCTGTCAACATCTCAAGGCACTTTTGCGTAATGAAGTCGGATTAGTTAGGCAGGAGATGAACTGTGACCTGTTATATTGGCAAAGAAATCAAAGTACGCGAGATTTTAGGTCTTAGAACAATGTCTCTGAAAATTTAAGTTTTCTGGAATGTAACGTGTGTCGTCGGGGTTACACTTCTCGACGTTTCAAATGATCGCAATGTCTTCATCCTTAATGTCAAGAGGTGTTTGACTTTGTTCTCTGTTATATAAGAACTGAAGTTCCGTAGCTAATTTAGATGAACGTTAGTCTTAATAGGGTTGGGTTACACAGGAAACCCATGGGCATCTGTGGTGGCCATATAGTCTGTAATGTGGATCACAGATTGTTGGCACGTAACACTGGGAAGAACACAGCCATCACTGATTTGAAAGTTGTTGGTGTTAATTCAGCTACTGGTGTCCAAGTTAGCTTTTATGATA
Organism: Coptotermes formosanus; assembly: GCA_013340265.1. NCBI lineage: Eukaryota > Metazoa > Arthropoda > Insecta > Blattodea > Rhinotermitidae > Coptotermes > Coptotermes formosanus. The sequence goes on along the minus strand of BLKM01011093.1, from coordinate 2,382,414 downwards.
CACATGTGATAGCATAAGACGCGTTGAAAATGGCAGCAACGTACTGGGAGGTGCCTGTCTGCTCCATGTAGGAATTAAATAGCCAAATCCAATTTACAGGTAATGTACCTTAAACTAACTACGTAACCTACCCGTAATCTAACAAACTAACCTAACATGAACTGCCCTAAACCTTCCTAAAATCTATAACGAGTAACCCAATATGGTATAATAAAACGTAGCAAAGACCGGTGGAGGACGAGCAGATTTATGCGGAAGCAAATGTGTAGCAGAAAACAGAAGTTCGGCACATCAGGCCACTCGTGCCGTGACCGTACGTCAACGGACTTGTTTCACAGCTGGCGTACCAGAAATAAGACACATGTGAAACCTGATACCGATGGCTGAAGAAGTGACGGCCGGCTAGTTAGTCCCGATGTCAGTCACGAGGCACACCGCCGCTCCTTGAGTTACCACGACCATCCCACTCACGTCCAACCGAAGTTCCGATACTGCTAGACTGCTACAAAAATGTCACCAATTTTTCATTTCGAACTACATTTCTATATTTCATTGAAGCAACTCTGGTCTTATTATTTTGCAACAGAAATACTACTTACTTGACCCCCCTCGACCTGCTGAAGGGTGTATATTCCACCTCCTTCCGTATTTTTGACTTACGACTAATACGCTCTGTTGTTAGAACATACCGTGTTCGTAAGTAGAACAGTACCTGCACAGCGAAGATAATCAGGACACTCTATTGCCAGCACCACGTATGTGTGCGACCTGTGTGTGCTAGTGATGTGGAATTGAATTTAAAGGCACGCATCGGACACTATCATCAGTTCATTTACACGTCAGCTACAATAAAGTTCGAAAAGGAAGGAGCCGTTGCTGTTAATTCAGTTAACTTTAGGAAGGATGCGAGTGAAATGCGTATAAAACGTTTTTGGTTTTGAAGACTGTAAGATTGCAAAACTGTGAAAATTAGGGGATTGCAAGTTTGTCAAGATTGTAAGGGCCTAACTTAGTGATATAAAAGAAAATAAATTTCTCGACTAATTTAATAAAATATCAAAGTATCAATGCAGTAGAACAGCATGAATTCTTTGTTAGTTAGTTCGTTAGTTAGTCAGTCAGTCAAAGAGTCAGTAAGTCATCTGTAAGTCTGTGAGTGCACAGGCACGTAGTAAACAGAAGAACCATAATAACTTGTCATTATCAGGCAAAGAACTTGACTACAGTTTCATACTAATTCACACGTTTCTCACGTTCCAGTCACGTGTGACAAAGTCGTAATAAAATTGTTGCTTGCTAGTTCTGTGAGTGTAATGTTCTCACAGACTTAACTGTACAAATGTACACCAAGAACGTGTTAAGTTCTGCGCCTCTATTTGCCGTTGACACAGTGAGCGGCCCCCAGTTTCAACGTAACGTCGAAAAAAATATTTTCGTAACTTAATGAGCAACACTTTGTTGCCATAAGCTGCTTGTTATTTCAATTTGTCGTTTATTTTGTGTACTTTCTGAAATGTAATTTGTTCTAGATCGGTTTTTCTTCCTTTAATACTTGTTGTTAAGTAGGTCCTTACTTTCGCAGTGAAACTACCCATCACGACAAAGTAGAGTAAGGCGCTTAAACGAGATGCAATAAATAAGAACGCCTGTTGTTATTAATTTATAGCCTTCAGGCACACAATTATAAAATTCTATGTCATCACATTCCCATGATTCTCTATTCGTAATCCTGCCTGATACCCGCGAAGACTTTTTCATTAAATCGTCAATTTCAAAGTGCTAGTCATCTAGCGAAACTCAGGTAACATTAAAATATGACAATATTTGTTGTTTATTTTCTCAAAGGCCAGTACATTGAAATTTAATGGGGTCTACTCTTCGAATAGCATACGAGTACTGCAGCCTGTAAGAACCTAGCACTTAGTTGTTCCAGTGCCGGCTGATAAACAGAAGGTCTGTGCGGTGCTTGTTATGAGATGGGCCTAGAAGTCTGAATGCTCTTGTAGTGTACAAAGAGCCCTGATTTTTAATCTTCAAAGTGTTTTACTGTAAAAATCTTCCCAAAAGTATATTAAGCAAGCACTCAATTTCAGAAGGAATACGCTTGTTACTATACACGAATATTAGAGTTGCATCGTACAAGAGGGCGCTGGAAGAATTACGATAGTATGAAAGTAAATATTAGTAGAAAATTTTGATCTAAAAGATGGAGGGAGGAATATTGCTGGCAGACCGAGGACTAGGCCTGGATAGAGGATAATATTAAAATAGATAAGAAAATAGTTTGGTGTGGAGATGTGAATTGGATTCAACTTGCTCAGAGACTTGTGAACGCGATCCATGCATGTCCACGACCATTTCTGAAAGCACCGATAAACCTCTGGGCAGACGATCACCGTGCTCAGATCTGAACCCGAAACCTCCTAAATATGAACCATTATCATCAATTATTGGACCGTAATGTCTAAAGCTTGACGTTCATACGAGGAGGCACACGCACGAGGGAACCTATGGACGGCATTGTGTTACATCATTAGAACGTACCTTTGCTGTCTGCTCATACAGCGATACCACAAGGCGCAATTGCAGGTGGTGATGGTGGCGGTGCCACTGGGACTGTGGCGCCGAGCTCAGGATGGTTGTGGCGCTTTTGGTTTCACGGTAGGGTGATGACAGGGCAAAGATGGGAACAGCGACGACACTAGTCTCTATTTCGCCTTGTATAGAAACCACTTCGTCACTAATATTTAATTAAGTTTCATCATAATTTGGAAACAAATGATAGGAACAAAGTAAACTGATATCGACGAGAAATAAAGATGACTTTTGGGATGTCATAGTAATTAAGGTAAGGAATGGACGGTCGCAGAATAATAATGCGAGTTCCGACAGAGGCTAAAGCTTTTATACTTCGCAGATCTTTCGCAACTACAATTGAGCCCACCCCTCGTCCCATTCTTGAGTATGGGGGGGGGTCTTTTCCAGGGGTAATGCAGTAGGGACTTGAAGCTATGACCACTCATTTTCATCATGTACCGATGTTCAGAGTGAACAGAGCTCTACTTTCATCACCCACCCCCATTTGACACTAAAGCGTTCTTTGTAAAACGAAAACAACGCAACTGAGAATCTTGATTTGACATATGCAGTTTCGACCCAAGAATATTAGGACCCATCCGTAGGCCTAGTTTAGGAGGTTCCATTTATATTCTGCTCGCTCCGATAGAATCTAAAATAAAGCTTCGTGATATAAATTTTCAAATTACATTCGAGCTCGGTTATAACGTCACGAAATGGACTGAATATTTTGTGTCGTTACAAACCAGTGTTGTTATAACCGAGGATTATAATGTTATGTTTAATAGCCTCGAATTAATTGGTACTACAGAGCAACTGATACAGTAGGCCTATACAAGGTGTCGTATAAACCGATGTCGTTATAACCGGGTTCCACTGTGTTTATAATGTACTATTATATTATTTGAGAAATTTTCTTTGTTTTCGGTTTTCTATCTTTTTCATACATTTAATTTCATCTACATTTATTTCCAGACAGACTTCTTAGCTGTGCTGTAGAAGAATTTCTGCTAGTGGGTAAGTGAACAACGCAATTATATTGATAAGTAGCAGAACAGGTACATGTTTTCAGTGGGGCATCAAACTCTGTACATGGTCGATGAGCGGTAAAGTAACAGAGTTGTGGGCGGTCACATTATATTGCTCTCTTAATAGGCACCACTTGAACTGTGAAGTTGCAGCGTTGCAGGTAGCGGTGTTGGGAATCGCATACTGTCTGTCACAAAGGAAGACTAATTAGAGTCTTCATTAATCCGAACTGGAGTGATACAGACCCGGAGAGGTAATTCACTGATGTTGTGTGACGCGCATGTATAAACCGAGGGAGAAATCTGAATATCAAAGCTGCTATGGGAGATATTTACATACATGCCGATGCGCAGTGCTACGATCGGGCACAGCCATCAGCAGCAATCAGCTAAAACTCGGGGAAACTGCATCAAAAAAAATAATAATAACGTTTCGTCTTTTGTATGTGTGTTTCCTCTTAGTAATGTCACTAAAGCTAAGTTCAAGTTTAACGGCACGAAATGAAATAGTGTTCCAAAACAACATACTGCACATTTAAAGGAATACGGTGGCGTTACAATGCCTACAATAGAATGTTCTTTTCTTTGTAGTTTTAAAATGGGGTACAGAGTTTGCGCGAAATGACTACGTTCCTTCCTAGTATTTCGTAGAACCCAAAGGAAATTTTCAGTAACACGTTAAGAAATTCTGAAGTCTTATACTTTACCTGCACATTTTTCTTCCGGAGGCCTTTTGGTAATAGCTTCACGAAATTATAGGTTATTACACATTGACTGATTTGGTGAAAAGTGTCCTTCATGTGGTTTCCTAATGAATTTCTGGGACACAAATCGGTAACGCCCAAAATTAAACCCTCGAGTATAGCATTCATTTTCAGTGTTACAAACAGTTCATTTAAAGGTTATGACAGTTACAAAAAATGTCACAGTTATAATTGTAAAAGTTCCCACCTCATTAACAGCACATCGTTTTAAGTAACAGCCACAGGAGTCGTATGCCTTTTATAAAATAATCAGCAAAAGACCTTTGGAAATTGAACGTGTATGTGTTATTATTATAAAGGAATTTATTGGGTTTGAAGTATAAAAATCTATCAGCGCAGCAATTCTTTTGCGTGTGCAGCATTTTTTTCATGTAAAAAAAATTTCGTTAAAATGCTTAACCTCAACAACAATTCATTAAGTAGAACAAAAGGATTTGGAATCCTGTTCATTAGCAGTAAAACATCAACTGTCAATGGCATCAAAGGCTTCCAACTTGTTATCATCATTATTTCATATTTCAATAAATCTCAATTACTGAAATAACATTCCGAAAAATAATTCGGAAGCTCTTGCGTAAAACGTTTAATCAATTACAACATTCCGATTAAACATAACAAAAGACTGTGGAACTGAAATTCTCGGTATAAAACACCAATAGTCAGCTGCATCAGAGACTTCCAGATTCTTATTTCACTATTTAGTGTTTAACCGAAACTTACGAACTCAGTTAAACGCCAACCTTTAATTGCATCAAAGGCTCTCCACCTTGTCGTCATCAAAGTTTAACATTTCCTTGACCCTTAATTGCTCAGATATCACTGTCAAACATAATTCGGAAACACTTGAATGAAACTTTTCATAAATTGTAGATAAGCGGCATATTTTGATGCCTTTTACCGACCAAACTCTGTCGTAACTGAGACATGAGTCTCCTTTGTCGATATATGCCTAGTCTTAATAGGGCTGTGACGTCAGTCAAAATCAAAGCTGTGTCTTATACGTAACCCACCTGTGACTGTGACGTCACTGGTGTGTTATGTTTGCACATAGCAAGGGCGTTAACGTAGGAAGACACAACATCCTAAACTTTTAAATTTTCGGTAGCTTTTTTTTTTGTTCGTTCGTTAAACTTTGTGTTATATGCAGGCATTATGAAAAGAATATACGTTACCTGGACACGAATGCGCGGATAAATCCTGTTTTTATTTTCAGTTTTTCCTAGTGTAATATCTTGCAAAACTAACGATGAGAAACATGTTTATGTAACATTCCTGCAGTACAGGTGAGATTATGTACCTTTTCAGATTTTCTACGTTATGTTAATTCTACAACTGATCTTTTAAAGGTCATTCCTTTATAATTGTTTTAACATATATGCGTGTCTGATGTTGTTCGCTTGTTAATTATTATTTAAGGAATTCCATGGAACAGAACTGTTCTTGAGAGACTTGTCCCTCCGCTCATCCACACGTATTCGCACCCTACTTCGTAATGTTTACACTAGTCTGAATGGAAACATGTATGTTCTACTTCTAGGGTCAGGTATTGTATACAGTAGTGCGCTTTCATTCAATACTATAACAGGGGTTACTAAATTGAATTGTTTGTTGTCTCAGGATGGCATCCTAGTCTTCAACTTGTCATTACTTAGATCTATGGAGACGCTAGAAGCAATACGAAAATTGACACCTCTTAGTCTACAGCACGTGACCTTATATGCGCTGTGTCGCAAGCTTCCTGCACAAAACTGACTTCATACGTGATTTGTGCCGCAAGGTTGAGATACCAGTTGCGATTTTATATGTGTTACTTGCCGCAAGTTTAGGGAAACAATTGTGGCTTTATATATGTTATGTGCGGCAAATTTACGTTACAAGTTGTCATTTACATTTAGTATCTGCCACAATTTTATGATACCAGTTGTGATATTATAGGCCTATGCGTTATGTGCTGCAAACTTGGCGATATATATTTTGACGCTATATATGCCATGTGCCTCTGACGTTACGATACCAGTTCTGATTTCATGTTCGCATATGCTTTGTGCTACAAGATTAAGATTACAGTAGGTGTTATTAAAACGAGACTATTCCGTTAACATATGTTAATGACAATGACAAATTTAACATTAATACCTTGAAGTATGAAGTTAAAGTAAATCCTGTTTAATGAATGTCAACGTGCCACTGAATAACAATTCATTTTACACCTCAAAGAAAACAAGTCGAATATCCATTCCAAAAACCGGCATGTTTCTGCAGTTTAGGGAAACCTTGTAAGTATTTTCTAAGGATAGTACAAAATCCATAAATACGGTCTGTTGGCAAATGCAGGCCTTTTAAATGTTAAAGTGGGTGGTACATAGATACAACTGTGCTTTGGAGGGTTCAAATCGATGGGTCTGTAGAGGTAAAGTTTCTTACGTCAATTATCGGTTCACTGACGAACATTAAAGTTTCCCTTCGCGCTACAGTCTACTTCAGACAAAACGTGAGACCGAAGAGCGGGTTATTTCCAGGAGCAGGCACGTAAAAGTCCATTCTACGTTTCCGTAAAAGACACTGACATACAATACCAGAATTTCACTCTTAAAAGTATAAATGTTCCAGTGACGATTGCTTTTTATTTCCGCTGTAGTTTGACATTAAGCAACCTCTAAGAATTGGGCGGAGTCATCAAATAACCAGCGAAATAACCAGCTAGATTCAGTACTTAAAAAAATAAACATCCCGTCTCCTTTGCAGTGTGCGGGAGGGATACATGAAGTCAATAGAACGCTTCGTGTGACAGTCGGCGTAACAACCGACAGGATGACGACGTCGTCGTTCATTCGTGTCAAGTACTGAACAGTGGCCAGGAATGGCTGTCGTGTAGGAACGTCATTGGTAGCTACTATCCTTCGATAGGTAACTCCGCTGTTCGGGGAAACAGAGTGATAGAAAGTCGTGCTTCTAGGAAGGAATCGTGACTGAGATTCAAACGCAGTGCAGACTTGTATTCCTGTCGACGTACCGGTAGTGCCCAATTAATAATCACGAAGGTACTGAAAGTCACTGACACTAACATATTAAAAACACAAGCATAAAAATCGTAATTATAAATATATAAATCAAATGTTGCATGTATGTGTTATTTTTACTGAAATGAGGGACGCTGTGATTGTAACAAAAATAGTCATCACATTATCAATGTAATGTGGGTGGCACAATCCTAATATTCAGCACCACCAATAGAGAAGCCCACAGTCAGACATGATGTACGACCGTTCCAGCTACTTTCCATCCCCGCAATCTTTTATCCTACGACCAGGCCTCGTCTCTGATCTTCCAATTCTACGTTTTCCAAGACGTTTTCGCGCCAAAATCCGTATACATCCACTAACCTCTCTGTCATGTATCCAACCTAATGCTACCATATTACATAAGCACTGTATAATGATATAAATCTTTTCAGTTATATTTAGCTTTGATTTATTGCTATTCTAATATAATTAAAGCTGTTAGTCCTGAAAAGGTAACGTATAAAACCGAACAACTTTCATGGAAAAGAGAAGACTCATTTCTCCGATACTGTCATTCAACCAACTTCATGCGTATTTGACGTATAATTATATTCCAGGCCTTTATTATTCTGCATGTAAGAAACTGTTGTTGCCGAAGTGGACTTGTGGTGGTCACATTTAACGGGAAAAGCGTTCCTTATGCCTTTCATAACGGCATAAGCAAAGTGTCATCTTCTTGTCTGAGGTAACCTCTAATTTTAGAGTTAACATCTACATTTTAAATGCCCTTTTAATGAACCGCGTGATTTAACGCAGCGTGTCATAAATATGTATTAACATAGAGTGCTTCTCTTTTCTGAGCACCATAGGTGATACTGGATATCCCAGCGTTCTATGAGATTAAACTTCCGTGCTTGGATGACGATAGAAGAGAGGCCACGTACATTCTAAATTTTATTCTTTTATTTTGTTACACGGTTGATAATAAAGAATTTTGCTGCGGAATATAGGTGGATTACATTAGCTTTAAATTATATTATTCTTCTTCGATTCTCTTTGTGTGTATTTGTGGGAGGGGGTTTCTTTTGTACTGATAACATTGTTTTGTTCCACATGACCCACCGCACTTTTGATCTTGATTTAGTAACCGGGCCTTTAAAAAGAACAACACGAAGGGAAAATAAAATAAGAGAAGAAAGGAGAGGAAGAAAGAAACAAAAGAAAGAAATAAACATAAATAAAAGTAACAAAGAAAGGAGTTGTCTCTACATTCTGAGTTCTCCGAATGCAGTATCAGTTAACTTTACTGTTCAACTGACTGGAAATGGAAGTGCTTGCTCTGCACGCAACCCTCCCAACAAATGACTGTCCCTATGCCACATGCAAACAGGAGGCAGCAGAACACGTTTCAAAAATTTGTTTCGAATATATCTGCGCTTCAGTTTTGTTTAACATAAAGAGAGGGCCGCATGTTTGCGGTTGTTTAATTTTGCTGCCTGAATTTCATATTCACATTTTGTCTTCAGACTGTCGTTACTATTCTGTTTCTGAAGAGAATGTGTATTACTTCTTCTATCAGAAATTTATCAGTTTCACAACTTCAATATTGCACAAGCTTTGGTATGTATGTAAAATATTCTGCTCTCCAGGGTTTTCTGTAATATTCCATTCCTATTCCTTACGAGTATACTGACAAGCCGTATTGCAACTATGTATCTTTCGGATTTATCAATTCCTTATATGCTTTGTCTTGATATCCCAGAACGTCATATCCTGTGTCAGAGATATATTTATCCATCTTAATGTTTAATACCCACATCTTTCAACTCTTGTTATATAACACGTTATCTGTTTCTCTGGATTGCCGTCTCTTCAACATTCCCAGGAAGACGCTTTGTCTGGGAAGAACTAATCCCAACGTATTCAGTGCATGTAACGCACCCAGCTTCTACTGAGAGGCTAAGTAAATAACTGTGTCGAATTAATAGTATCACCATATTTCACATGAACGCAACAAAATTAATTATGTTACAGACGCTTCTAGGATGTGTATGTGACAGGCACATGAGAGCCTTTGTGCTTCTTGAAGAGACAGCAACTGAAAACAAGGAGTTCAGATCTGAACTCACAAACTATATTTTCCTATTGTATAGATTTCTAATTCTGCAGATGTGTTAATGTTATTACTGTTGTTTTATTTTACTATTTATTACTGGGGTATGGACTCTGCCTCCAATGTGTCATACGTAATCTAAAAATTTTAGATTGCAGCCATGTTTGTAATTCTTAACTTACAAACTCCTATGTTTCATATATAGTCTGTAAATATGATTATGCGACATTTCATGACTAGGTTTCCCTGCTCTAGCTCCAGTGTTTTATTAGTTATTCTTACCAAAATATAAACTAAACAAATTTTTGCAAGGGCGCCATGTTCTCTCTTTTATATTCTACAAAAACATTACCTTGACAAAAGCTGCACATTTTTTAACTCTCCTTTATTGCCATTCGAAGTCCCATATGTAAGTGCCGCTAATGTATCTTATTCCCATAAAATCGCACTTTCACAGTTCCTTTATTCTTGCTGTTTGTAGGCAATTTACGAGGTTTCTGTGACCTTGAATAGTATAACGCTTAACAAAATTTCGTCAAAGCTGATTAAATTGTTCAAAAGATAATCTGGGGATATACAGACACAGATATATTCCCGCCCGTCCACCGGCACGCGCGCACGCGTACACACAATATCGTGACCTCATAGACCTAAGTCTTTCCTTTTTAGGAAGGAAAGTGGGTTAATAGCGCCATTTCATCTTACCTTTGGGCTCATTTATACTACGTACTGCTTCAAGAAAGACGTTGAGCCACGTAAGCATATAGATATGTCTGGATGCATGTGTTTCATCTCTAAATAACTAATAAATTTACATATGTTAAGGAAAGTATTTTGTAACATAAAAAGAAATTATAATTGACGTTCACGCATATATTGAAAGCAGTTTAATTTCTTGGGAATGCTGCTAGACTTCCGCATAGAATCTTCGAATCGAGCCTCAATTGTCCGGACTGTAGCCCCCGTTGTACACGCATTATAATTAATGTTTTCAGCTGCACCCCTAATTTATATGCCGGGTAGTCTTCAAATGATCATTCATACGGATGGTGTGCTTTACTCATTATGGTAAGTCGTGGGTTACGTCAAAAATAAGCCTGTGGTTTTATCGATTGCAGCTACCATTTAAACCAGTCTTCATTGTTTTGCTTCACAATGGCCATTATACTAGTGTTCTTTTGTGATTTAAAAGCAAACTGGTCTTTCAGTGGAGAACCGTATAATCTCACCCTTGGGTTTAATATAATTATCACATTTTCTTTTTTGCAACTTGAATTGGACCTTTTATGTATTGAATTGGGAGATATAAAGGGAACAATTAGCAAATCGACATTATATTTCCGGTTCTGGAAACCGAAAATGAATAAGGCAGTACACCATAAACATCTACACTTATTACTGTACATAAACTACGACATTATTACTTTTCTTGGATAGTCTCTTTCCACAAGAAGAATCGGGAAAACGAGCAAGAAGACGTAAATAATTACTGGAAGACTTCAGGAAAAGCGAAGATACTGGAACTTTGTAAGAAAAAACACTAGATTGCACTCTTTGGAGAAGTCGCTTTGGAAGAGGTTCTGGAACTGTTGTAAGACAGACTACTTGATGAAAGAAAGAAGGAAGGAAAGAAAGAAAGAAAAAAGAAAGAAAGAAAGAAAAAAGAAAGAGAGAAAGAGAGAGAAAGAAAGAAAGAAAGAAAGAAAAAGAAAGAATGAATGAATGAATGAATGAATGAATGAATGAATGAATGACTGAATGAATGAATGAAGAATGGATGGATGGATGGATGCATGAATGAATGAATGTATGAATGAATGAGCGAATCAATGAATGCTCAGCAAGTACTAGGTAGTAAAAACTGCCTCATTAATCCTTGTTATTTCTAGGACTTTCCTAACGATTACTGCATTGGAAAATTTTATTATTTATTAGAACAGTGCTGTTAAATACAGAAACACTGATAACACTATTACGGGTCGAAATTGCGGCGTTGTATAGTGAAAATATAGAATATTGTCTCGCGTTATGGCAAAGCAGAACACGCGTGTTTCATTGCAAAACACTGGAAGAAATCTATCGTCGTTTTTATCCCCCATGTCGGACATGTTTCATCAAAGATGATCACATGTTTTGAATCATTTGTAAATAGTCTGTGTTGCACGCAAATTTACAACGAAATTCAACGTGGCACCTCATTCCGCATGGCAGTGTTGCTTGAAGTCTACAGATCTGGATGAGAAACCTGTTATATTTTACAGTCTTTTATTGTTAATTCCCAATTCGCCAAACAGCAGCACTTAACGAGGTAGTGCATACCTGTTGCTGCATAATTATAACTTACTACAATTGAATCCGCCGCGACGCGAAACATGAAAACTGAAGTCCACATTACTGCTCTCCTCTCACTCTTGTATCACCAATTTTCTCCCTAGGCAAGTCAGTCCTTCTCCACTGTGCGGTCGACAATAATTGTCTTTCTTCCATGCAGATGCGCCAGCGCCGCTCTGAAATAGTGCATTGTGACATTCGACGCCTCACAGTGCTGCCAGGTCCATAGAAACTCAGAGACAGTTGAATTCGGAATATAACATGTACGTTTAAATGACGTTATCAGTACGGAGACTCGAGACAGGGTATGTGGTAAAGTGGTGGCTGAGTTCGTCTCTGTCCGCGCACACCAACGCTCCCTGTACGAATTCAGAGTTTTATAGACGCACTGCGCCCCCCCCCCCCCCAGCTTTCAGTCTTATTGGCACACATAAATATTGTGTATGGCGTGTTTTATGCTTGCTGGTAACTTATTTTACTACCCAGCTTCAAGCTTCAGTTTTCTCTCGCGCATAGTGGGGCAGATTTATGTGGCTCGGTGTGTATAACACTCGTTCATTGTCTTACATTTACGGCTTTAATGTGAAAGACTCGAGCCGCTGGACAAGCCAAGTGCTATAGTAATAACCCCCCATATAAGGTTCTGTGATGTGTGAATTTTAACCGGATTAAGAAGCTCACGATTTAAAGTCGAATGGTTATCAGTTTTTAGACGCCGACGATGATACAGAGTCTGCGTAATCGTCTGTAACCACCCTTCGTACACGTGACGCCCACGGCTGAAGAATTCGGTAACTGAAAATTGTAAACGACAGCCTCCAAGAATCACTGTGAAAGAGAACGGTGACTTGGGTTTTTAGTTACATTGTGGAATAAACTTTCAACTAAAATGGAGTGTGATATATGGTGTACATACAGGTGTCCCTTTTATCGTGTCCCTCATTGTGGCTGCTGTCACGAGATATCTCAGCTGACGCAGGGCTTCTATCCCATAAAGCTACTGTGCGCTGGAGCGTGATGAAAGGAATTATCTGTGGTGTGCGTTAACAGGGAATTATAAAATCGATATAGTGTAGAAAATTGCATAACTTGAGTAATTTGTTAAATTTCACGCTTTATAAATATATGCCGACATGATTAGGTGTATGTATTTGGCGTGCTATCATGTAAGCAGGCGGAGAAATAATGCCGTATCAAGCGTATCACTAATGTGATTGGATATTCCGTATGGCTTTTATTTACAACACAGCCTTTACAAATACACCAACTTACGCCACTTGTCACTTTTTCGACATGTACTACACCGACGTTTTATTTTTCTAGGAAACCACCATCAGTGTCAATAACATCACTTATTTGAATGCTTATCTTGTGAGTTTAATATCTTACAAATGTATCTATATTAAGCATTTAAAATTATTTAGTATAAATTATTGTTCATGTGCCTTTTTTCACTATTACGAACTGTACTTTGTTGTCACTTTATTTTATCCATAAAACTATTTAATTTGTTGCTTATTGTGCCTTGTTGACACCATTTTGTTGTTCTGGTGCTGTGTGTAGGAATAGTGACTGTTTTTGTGGTGCTGTATGTAGGGGAAGTGACTGTTGTTGTGGTGCTGTATGTAGGGGTAGTGACTGTTGTTTTGGTGCTGTATGTAGGGGTAATGACTGTTGTTGTGGTGCTGTATGTACGGGAAGTGACTGTTGTTGTGGTGCTGTATGTAGGGGAAGTGACTGCTGTTGTGATGCTGTATATAGGGGTAGTGACCGTTGTTGTTGTGCTGTATGTAGGGGTAGTGACTGTTGTTATGGTGCTGTATGTAGGGGTAGTGACTGTTGTTGTGGTGCTGTACGTAGGGGTAGTGACTGTTGTGGTGCTGTACGTAGGGGTAGTGACTGTTGTGGTGCCAGTCCATTCACAATAGATATACGTCTTTACTACAGTTCATTTTTTCTTTGGTTTTTTATTCTATATACTCTTGTTTTAAAAGGCGTAGTTATTATTTACTTATTTTCTTCTTGCCTTGTAAGTAATAATGTTATACCATGTCTTTCAAGTGATTTGACTTTCTGTTTATGGAAGTATCGAATCTGGAATAGTTTCACGTCCATTAAAGCAGTCGTGCAGTAAAGACGTTATGCTGAGATCCGACGTAAGTCAAGAATAACTCGATGTTTCATGAAAAAATTCACGTTCGGTATTTTGGCCCGCGCTTAACTGTAAGCACGTATTGTGGAAATTAGAAGTGTTTTGTGTTTTATTGTGTTTTATTTACACAACCAGCACATGCACACACCTTACACACAGCAGTACAATTTCTACCTCTGTTACACGTTTCAGCGATTACGTCACCATCATCACGGCGTATAACACGCCAAGTTATTTAAAACGTGTTAAAATATGACGTAATCACAGATACATATAGGAGGAATAGAAATTGTGCTGTTGTGTAGACTATGTGTGCATGTGTTGGTTTTGTTTACAAAACACATATTTTCATTGCACTGAATTAACAAAGTTAGGATTAGAGGTGTACGTTTTTCTTCAATATTTTAATTTCGTGTTTGCTAAAAGTAACACGTAGTAACCCTTTTAAGCAGTATATTTTCCCAGCATTTACCGATAAAACAACAAGCTAGGAAGACGAAGTCATTAATCATTGTCAGGCGCATATCAATAAATCCATTACGAAATGAAATTAATCTTACTACATAACAGTACCTATAAACAATGCATAATTGAAGTGTTGACATGTCATATGCTTACTGATTTAGAGCTTCATTCTATACTCTTGTGGTTGATGCTGAGAATTCGGTCCCCGAAGATGGATTCTGTGATATTTCCCATTGTTCTGACTGAGTTACCAATATTATTTCACATATATATATAGTCTTAGCCATTACGGTGATGCAGAACCCCGGATATTCTCTGTGTGATTTGATATGCCAGATTATGCCCTGTCGTATTGGATTTCTGAATTCTCGCCCCACCACATATATTGGTTGAGGTAACATAATCAAATGATCTCTGAGGTGCTTGTTTAACGAAGCTGTTGCGGGCGAGGGAGAAAGGGAACCTAATTCCATAGATATGCAGTCAATTACTTGAAATCCCTACCCCTTAATGCTTCGTAACACTGAAGTTAACTTCCTCACTTGCCTGACCAAATCCTGCTTTCTGTACAGACCGTAAGTTGATATATTGCGAAATTCATCCTTTAGCCAAGATACAGAAATCACTAAAGGCAGACGAGCAGAGATAAGGAACCATTTTGTGTTTCTTACAATCATAGGACCTTAAACGAAGAAACTGAGAAACAGTGGGACCCTTCCTTCATACTGAATCTACGATGTCACGATGTGCGTAGCGCTTTCAGAACAAACACGACGCTACTTCATATGTGTGCTTGAAGAATAAAAATTACTAGGAAACAGTCTAACAGAGATTATTACAAAATATGTGTGTTTGTGTTCCGTTTCTCAAAACACTCCGCCACCTTTAGCGTCATACAAATGCTTTTGGATCACATTTTCAAGTGAACGTTCTAATATCGAAGGATCAACGGATTATCCCATGCGTCTAAAGTAACAGTCGTTACTGTAGTTACCAGGTACTTTACCATAAAACTGTGTGTTATTTTCACAAAATGTGTGCATGGTTTCAATATCTTCGGGATAAATAGAGATTATCGCTCTAAGTGTCATTTAATAACGGGTTTTTGTATTGTACATGCATTTTACTATCCTTGAGATAAGAAATTTAAAGTTGTAATCAGTTTCAGGCTTTAAAGAGGTATAAGAGTTTTCGCGTTTTTCTCTCTCAGTATGATATACCTCATTTTCCTCTCGTATTCCATTTGATTCCTCATATAATCCATATCCCTCACTCCCACAGCGCATTATAACCAGCACGGCTCACCAATACCATCGGGAAGGCTCGAAACGTAGTGTTATAATACAGGCCACTACCGCTTTTCCCCTTAGCCTTCGAGCTTAGCTTTCCCTTTCATTTTGATCTTCAACTACTATGCATCCTTAAAAAGGAAGAATCAGTTTCTCAGTCTCTCCCATCACTGTAGCTGATTCAGCGATGTGGCATCACACTTGTATGTACGGAGACAGATTTGACAACATTTACACAAATTATTTAGTCGTTAATTTAATGTGTTCCATGCCCGTGCACTATATTATACAAAAACACTATCACCAACAAATGCACAAAGAGAGTTTTATCATCAATTGTAACACACTCCTACATGTTTCGACCCTGCTGGGTCATCTTCAGGGAGAACTTCTTATTATCGTTACACTAAGGTTGCACTTTATAGTTGAGTAAGAATGTGCTGTTGCCTGTGTACTGGCGGCGTCACCTCTCGGGGGTCTGGGCCTGCAGGCCGGGACCACAGAGAGTTCACGCCTCCAAAAACAACGCAGTACACAGTCAACAGCACATTCTCACTCAACTATAAAGTGCAACCTTAGTGTAACGATAACAAAAATGTTCTCCTTGAAGATGACCCAGCAGGGTCGAAACACGTAGGAGTGTGTTACGATTGATGATAAAACTCTCTTTGTGCATTTTTTGGTGATTAGTGTTTTTGTATTTAGTCGTTATTAATTGTTCTGCTTTTAGTGCTCCTCCTCTTCAGTTCCGGTCACTAGGAGATAACTGATAATATAACCGATATTAGAACGAATCCTCCTCACTCTTCATGAACTAGCAGACGTACAGATAGTTCTGCCGCAACGTTTGAAACTAAAACTCTGTGTTCTGCTAACATTATGCTAATGCGTTGCATGCAATTCCCACAGAAAAAATATCGTATCCCTGTACAACATTAAAAATAATCTTCTCTAACTGAAGCAGTGGTTTTTCTCTTGAGGTACGATCTGAAATTTATTGTTGCCAATTATATTCATTTTAGTCTTGATAGCGTTAAACGTTTTTCGTTAACTCGGGAACAAAAGGTTAGCAAGTTGTTTGTAAAGCTAAATTTATACATATCTGTTCTTCTGTTTATTCGTGTGGTGTGGACCATTTGAATCAGTACCTTTTGATGAATAAGCCCCAGTGTTTTAGTTCATTACTGTGTAATGTACTCCGAAAAAGCTGCAGGAAGTTTCTGTTTTCAGTTTGTGGCAACTGTTTGTAAGACAAATGCTTAGGTCTTTTATTGTAAGAAATATTCTGCAGCACACACTTCTTATGACAAAATATAGAACGACCTCTGCTGTCCTGTGTTTCAGTAATATGAATATACTGATGCACATTTGTTTGTTTAACCCTTTAAAGACGAAGCGTATCTGTTTTATATAAGGACTCAGTGCGTACCGCGCTGTAAACACTATCCACTTGGGTTATAAAAACCAGTCTGTTAATGTTTTATAAGGCAAAAGTTGCTGTTTGTTTTGAGATCCGTACAAAACACATAAATGCAATGTGGGCACCACGTAGAATTTTTTAATGTTAAACCTGGTCGTATGTAAAGTTACCGCTAGGCTTTAACAGGTTAAAACAAGTGCTTAACTTTTTGTGGAGCAGTTCTTCAGAAGGATGTGCCAAAAATACAAGCGACAGGGGTACTTCAGGCACAAGCGTCTTAAAACGCAAGTTTTGTGAGAAAAAGTGTAAGGAAAATAATATACGCTAATTTGTTTGGATCTGAGTAGATCAGATTTAAACTCATATTCTTCTGCTTCTTGACTTAGTCACTTTTGTTAAGATTTGTTCTTTTACTGGACAAAAAGCGGCCATTACACACAAGTTTTGATGTAGTCTGGGGAGTAAGTCTTAGTAAATACGTTCATTGATCAGTTTTGACTATTACGTAACTTTCATACTTTACTTGTGTTATGAACCAGAGAAACTGAATTAAATGAAAACACGTGTATAGTGTCGTTGTAAGGTTAATGGGCCCAGAAAGCAATTACGTTACCAAGAGAAGCGTACAAAGCACTTGCAATGAACAACTGATGTCTTATCTCCGTATCAAAGTAACCGTAATGACTCTGCAGGGCAGGAATAAATGATCTCGGAAATGTATTCCGCTTCTTTATTTTGTGTTTCTCAACTAAAAATTTGTAATGTAGCGAGTCCAAAGGGAAATGTAATTATTGTCACTGTTCCTCTTTCTCGGTTTTCTTAGAGCTGCTCTGTAAATATTTCCTACAGAATAAGATATTAGTAACATAAAAGATATAAAGGACTTAGCTGCTCTCTGAACTGTATCTTTGCATCACAAACAGCGTCATTGTAAGTACTGCTTGTTTAACCCAGTTTACTCGGAACCTACTTCTAGTTAATTTTTTGCTCTTATATATATATATATATGCATGCTTCGACTCAAGTAATACACGTGCGTGATTATTACGTTTCTTATTACACAAATCAAGGAGAAATAGTGTGTCTTATGTACACAGTGAGTCGAGAAAACATATAAAAATAATAAATAATATAACAGTATAATAAAACGTGTACACGCGGCGTAGTATAAAACTGACTGACCAGGAACGTGAAGCTTTGTGACACTGTACGCAGCATTGTGATCTTGCTTTAAGATTTGACAATAAGACGGACTGATGTGGTCTCCACATAAAGCGCATTTTTCTTTACTTCTTAACGGTGGCCTGACATGTACCGATATGTAAACTGGGTTAGAAACGAACAGCTTATCTCGAATGACGATTTTTATTCCCTTCGTACATTTTCGAATCTGGAGCGGGATATATCTTGTCATTATGGAAATATTTAATCCTGTCTGAGTGAAGATCAGAGCCTTCCGGTATGGGCCCCGCAGTTTGGTTGATGTACCAAATGTTTCTCTAGACCGTCCTGTCCCCATCGTCACTTCCTGTGGCTTCATAAACAAGGCAAAAGGTTGTTTCTCAGCGTTGATACCTATATGCCAAACTACGCACTACACACTGCTGCGAGAAACTCATCTCTCACATCTTTCAGGACTGTACCTTGATATAGGTCTCTCTACGTTACATAAGTGCCCATGGACTGTAAACATTTTAAGACTGCGTCAATTTTCATTTTAATCATTACAAGACAGTGAAGCTAATCATGTCCACTGAACTTATACGTGAAAAATTGCTTTAGTGATTATCAATCATTCCATTTAACATAGAAATAGCAGGCTGTATTGTTTTAATTAAAATAGAACGGAAAGTTTTATGGACGTCAGTTGAAGACCAGGGTCGGTTTACAGTAAAGAATATCTGCGAAAGAAGACACCTTTAATGATAGCATTGTATGAATCTCTGTCTCTGTAAGACGACGCTCCTTTTAAATTCTCATTTACATACAATACAATAACAAAGAGGAACTGACGGAATATCGGCCAAAAATTTCCTGCAAAACACGTGAACATAGCTTTATGGTTTCCGTAAATAATATTTTTACAAGGCGTGAATATCTGAAAAGTAGGTAGAAGAGGGAAGGACAACGAAACGAAACGAAACGAAACGAAACGAAACTTATTTGAATCTTTAATTGTAGATCTGATGTGAATGCTGTGTTTAGTGCACTATGCACTGGCTGCTTGCCTGGGCCCAAAGTTGCAACTCAAACATAATCGAAGTTTCTGATAAATGAGAACCCTGGCAATATATGTTTGTGCATAATTTTATTAACGTCTGGATTTCATTATCAAAATTTTAGGTGACAAATTTTTAAACCCTTCATGCCTTATGTTTTCATGAACTTATGATATTTATATTCTCAAGCCGAGGATCCCGTGTCTGGTTTCTTATATCGCGTCCCTTGGATACATTGCTACTGCTACAGATAAAGTCCTTCCATAACGCTAGAAAAAATTAATATTACTCGTTAAATGATGTCCTACATAGCTGATGAAAACTGTTACA
This sequence comes from Coptotermes formosanus, assembly GCA_013340265.1. Lineage (NCBI taxonomy): Eukaryota > Metazoa > Arthropoda > Insecta > Blattodea > Rhinotermitidae > Coptotermes > Coptotermes formosanus. The sequence continues at coordinate 2,362,724 of BLKM01011093.1, read as the reverse complement.
GACTGTGTATAAAATGAATGAGATTAAAGTGTTCAAAAAACCCTCAACTTCAAAGTTACTTTTGTGTCATATTTTAATTTTTTCTAGTGAAGAATACTGCACGAGTTTTTAATTTCTGAAGACGTAAATGCTGCTTATTGTGCACCCTGTACAGTGGAACTGTCCCAACTGCCAACCAAGGTTGCGGTTGATTAACCCTAACGCCCATTACATAGACTCACAGATGTGTAAATGTATGGAGCATTGGTGAGACGACAGTCGACAGGAAATTTGAACTCCTCTGCAGATATTGATATGTATATAGCCAACAGGCTTGACAAGTGAATTCAGGAGACAATTAGTGCCCCCACATTACTGTTATGAGTTATCGACCGGAGGGTTCATAGGCTATGTAATGTCCTGTTTTGATGAAACTGTGAGCAACAAAATATGATTAAAATTGACATGCCATGTTAACAAGTATAAGATGGGCTGAACAAGTACGAACTATACCAACAAATGCACTGTTATTAGTTAATACGTTCTTATACTACAATAGGCCTACTGTGCCTAACGGCAACACAAAAACATTGAATTCCTGAATCAGAATATAAGACAAGGATCCACAAGTGGACTGCAGAAACTGTTTCTTTACACATTTTATAACAAAGTATTGTCATTCTGTTTGTGATTTTAACTTCTAAATGTATGCCTGAGGATGACCCCAACAGGAGTCGAAACATGTCGGAGCATAATACTGTAATATAAGAACATATTAACTAATAACAGTGCATTTTTGGTATTGTTTGTGTTTGATTGTAACCACGGACGGTATGAATAATATAAAGTGGGCTGAACACTGCCTGCCTGAATTCGCTTACATCGGAATGTGAAGGAGTTATGTTTGTTCTTCTTTCTGCAAAAGCACAGCTAAATAACGTTCAGTTCGTAATTAAATAAAATGTGACTTGCAGATCTCTCAGCGTTTACGTCCTTCGATTTGGGTTTCATAAATCTACAAGTTTATTTGTCGCATAGTTATTTTGTGCTGTGCAACACCTAGTAGGCGCGACTTCATTCGCTACACTTCCACAGAATTTAGAGATGTTAGTGCTTTTGCAAAACATGTAGGAAATATGCTGACTTTTGTTGGTTATGCTGTATTTTATTGGCTGATACGAAGTAGTCCGTCACTGCACAATATACAGTACATAGGTTTTAGCCAGTGGATTTAGTACTCATATATATTTCGAGCGTAACGGTGTAACATATATTTCCCTGCTGGTGATTGTAATTGGATAGGCGCCTACACACGACGTAAATAATTCCACACAACAAAGTCCGTTTTATAATTATTCATATGATCAAAACATTTTCTAAACTTTAGGAACCCTGAAGTTTGTAACAGTGTCGCCAACACTTGTCCATTGGATTCTTTGATATATTTTAAAATATGCGCTTCTCATCTAAGCTTAGGTCTTTTTTATGGACTTACCGGGAAAAAATAAAACTTTTCCAGCACTTCTTATGTCTTCGATGTGTGCTTAGACTATTTATATCCATGGACTTTATCTTAGTGTGTGTATGTGACAAAATGCACTGTTTGCTCCTTGGTCAAACCAACTGCTTTTGTGGTGACTTCACAGAAATAACTATTGCCGGGAGGGCGGACTGCTGAACATGTTCCACTCTGTTTGGTATATCTTATGGGCTGTCTCTCACCAGCGGAGCAGTACTTACATGTAATTGCATGTGAGAACTACACCTTGGGCGGTGATCATTACATCCTTGGGGGCCAGAGGAACTTGTAAGGAAGTGGCTTGAAATTTGGTTGTTGTTTGTTCAGTCTCGAGATATTTGTTCGGATGGACTCAAGTAAACCATGAAATGCCTTGCTTTAAGGCCTGCAGAATGAACTGGGAATTATTCGGAAAGTAAACAAAGTGTTGCGGCCAAACGGAATGTTTTTCTACCCTGGATGAGTTTTGGGAATCCGTTTTTGCATGTTGGAACTTTACTAGGGCGATAATTGTTTCAGGCACGGAAAACGAGAATCAAAAACTCTAAAATATCAGACACGACGCAACCAAAGGTTAAAAAGTCGTTACATAAATACGAAAGATAATAAGAACGGAGTAAACAAACCTACACGCCTAAAGGGTGAAGCACAGGAAGCAGATGATTACAGTCCTTTCAAATGTTACGCCTTTTATCTTGGTAGAATTGTTCCGACTCCCAGTGGCCACGCGGTATAAGGCGTAGGCCTGCGGCTTGCTGGGATCGTGGGTTCGAATTCCACCGGGGGCATGGATGTTTGTTTCTTGAGAGTGTTTGTGTTGTCAGGTAGAGGTCTCTGCGACGGGGCGATCCCTCATCCAGAGGAGTCCTACGGACTGTGGTGTGTGTCTGAGTGTTATGAAGTGAAAATAAACAACCTCGACACGTACTGTGAGTAGGTAGAAGAGGTAAGGTCTAGGAAATGCAACAATTGTTCCGACGTTCTGAAGAAACTTCTGTATGAATCATATGCGTACAAAATGTATCGAAATGAAGATCACGTCATTAAGATATTTTACTCTTTTACTAGAAACATCCCGAAAGTCTAACCCTACCAAAGAATGCACATATTCTGCTTAAAGAGTATCCACACTACCCAATATTGTAAATGGTAACAATCCATCACAAAGAATATAGGGTTACAGTAAACGCAACCAAGTTAATACATCTCGTATACAGTGATTTTGTGCACATAGCCACAGTTGTAAAGTTTGCTGTTGAAAGGTGGTGTTTTCCATGGAAATTTGGAAGTCCTGTTGAGAATTCGAAGCCCGCACCGGATCTCCTGTGGCGTAAAGCAAGTATAAGTTCAACTTCCGGTTGTTCAGAAATGTTGTGTCACATATCACTCGAACTTTTTCCTTGCACCGTAGCAACTGACCCTGTGAACGCTATGGTTTATGTTCTACACTGAGTTTCGGTGTCAGGGACTATAGCACCGTTTGTCACTTTGCGCCAGTGGAATTCATAAAGGCAATCCTGTCACTGGGGACACGCGGTGGCGCAGTTGGTTAAGGCACTGCGCTATAAGCCGGAAGGTCGCGGGTTAGATTCCCGATGTTGTCATTGGAATTTTTCATTTGACAATACCCTTCCGGCCGTTGGCCCTGGGGTCGACTCAGCCTCTAACAGAAATGAGTTCCAGGAACAGTTCCTGGGGGTAAACGCAGCCTGTGCGTATGGCTGACAACCTTACCACCTTCAAGTGTCGATTGTCTAGAAATCTGGGAGCCTCAACCTCCTGGAAACCTAAGGGCCTGTCCAGGCCTGTAATGGGACTGCTTTACCTTTTTTTTTAATCCTGTCACTTTATACACAACCTACACCATGCGACATTTCGACCAGTGTTGCAGCTTCTGTATATTCGAATTGTATGCAGCCTTGGCGACGCGCTTTTGAATCAGCGTTTTTTGGAGAGCGGAAACAGCCCTCTGCTTCGGAATGTCGAAGAGCCAGCACTCACTCGAGCTTGGCTTAATTAATAGTTTGCCCCTGCGCTTCTGCATGTGAACATGACCTGGTGTAATGCATAGTTCGGACTAAAGGCTACACAATTTTTCCAGGTGAACGATCCTGCAACTGTGGATAGTCTAACGCTTAAATTCAACTGCGTTTCATGTATGTAGGCCTGTGTCCAGGTGTTCGCTCGCCTCTTCACATAAAGTGATCAGCGCCCATATAGTTACGTAAATTTTACACAAAAGCGACGACCGGTGAAAATGTAATAAAAAATTGCGGCTATTGCGTATAGAATAAGTGTTCTTTCATCTCGAGGACAATGTCAGCTCTCGGATTGCGTACGACCTGTTATATTCTTTGACCTAAAAAGAAAACTTCCACATAACGAGGGGCTTCACGATCTGCACTTCTCACCCAGTATTAGTCGGATGATAAATTCAAGAAGAATGAGATGGGCGGGCACGTAGCACATATGGGAGAGAGGAGAGGTGCATGCAGGGTTTTGGTGGGGAAACCTGAGGGAAGGAGACAACTTGAAAGACGTAGGCATAGATGGGATGATAATATTAAAATGGAGCTTCAAAAAGTTGGATGGGAGCATGGACTGGATTTATCTGGCTCAGGATAGGAACAGGCTGCGGGCTGTTGTGAATGCGGTCATAAACGTTCGGGTTGCATAACATGCGGGGAATTTTTTGACCAGCTTCTCAAGAGGGTCTCTTCTCTATGGAGTTAGATATAAAAAGATAACTTAAGCTGTCGTAAGTAAAGTAATATATATATATATACATACATACTTTTCCGCGTCACCCCTCTACGCCTTCTCAATCCACAAACCAGGCAAAATTATATAAAAATGTAAGCGAACGAGTAGGGCAAAAACAGTGGAGAATGCTGGCTTACAGTGATGGGACTTGTTGTGAGAATACTAGTAATAATATTTGTAATAATAATAATAATAATAATAGTAATAATAATGCAGCTCCTATGTTTTTTTTTATTTCGCAGTATTTCAAGTTTTTATATGCTGACAGACACTGGCGTTACGTCTGTAAGAGACCAGAGGCAGAACTAAGAGTTTTTGATACAGACTCGATTGCAGGCGGTAATACATAGAAATCTTAACTTTCACACGGTTCAGGAAAAGAATTTCGATGTTGAAAGTGATGCAGTAAAAATTAACTGAAGACATTTCCCTGTTCAAGCACAAAAATTGTGTACTTTTAATGCATGGTGGTAGGCTTACTGACGACATATTGTATGTAAACTGTGTGTTATCAGCTCCAGCGATATCGTGATCCTGAGTGTGTAGTCGACTGCTAGTTGCTACTCGTACATGTGTTACAGAATTATTCATGGAGCGCGATTTACATGATATTACTTCACAGGATAGGATCAATACAACTACAGGTTTTGGGCAGAGCTGTGTTGTGTCATGCGGCTCTTCCATGACAAACACCCGCTAACGTATTTATTATCAACACAAACTTTTCGACAAGTTGCTATCATCCGGTGCTTCGTGTATTAATCTACTAACATAAGCCCCTAAGCACAGTTTCCCTATAGCGCGTCACACAGGAGACATGTTCGTACGTTAAGAGTTGATAATGAGGAAGCGTGGTAGCTCAGTCAGTATAGTGACTCGGCTGTGGGTTCGACGGCCGAGGAATCGTTGGTTCATTCTTCTTAAGGGAAGGAGATTTTCGTATACTCCAAAGTTTTCAGACCGGCTGTGGGGTTCAACCACCTCCCAATAAATATGTAACGGAGAAAGCTTTCACCGAGGGTAAAGTGGCCGGGGCGAGAATTTGACGACTTAACTCCATATAGTGCCGAAGGATGATTGGAGTTACACTTCCACTCCCACCTGCACCTTCGTGGCGTGCACAGGGACAAATTTACTTAACTTTTAATAAGGGGTAAATTTTCCCCTGCCCATGCCATAAAGGCATATAAGGTAAGTAGAGGTATAGCTCCACTCGTTCTTAACCTCGGAATTAGATGGAAATGAGTGGTTAACTTGACGCCCCGGCCGTTTTAACCCGGGTAAGAAGCCCGATACCCTTTCAATAGGTCCAAAGTTAGGACAAATTTAATTTACACTTTACAAATCATTCTTTGGTATTTTTCGTCTTTTGTTGGCCCTGTTTATTTATTTCAGGTGGAAATTTTCAGTTATTGACGCTGCATTGAACAGAACCAAGCATTATGCCTCTTGGGGTTTCTTTAGATAATGACGACGCAGAAAATATTTCAAGTAGAAGTTGTAGAAGAAAATTATGCCTATATTCTACTTTTGAAAATTATCGATGAAGAGCAATTTAAACTTTTTATAAGATACTATTTTTATTTTACCTATACCAAGGAATTTTAAATTCGAGCAACATATTTTGTCTCACCAAATGTCGTTAAAATATATTCTTTACATTAGAATACGAAAGGTCCCCACCCTGCGTTAACTGTATTCACTTCGGTGAAAAATATATATATATAGGCCTAAACATACGTATGTAGTGACACATGCTAGTCTCAACGAACACGTTAACGCTGGTGCACACAACACAGGAGTTGAGTAGGTACGTTCCAGTTCATAGGTTTCCATCTAACCGTTGGGTAAATATTCTGCCCTTCAACAGCCTGCCCCTTTGCCCACGCAGCTCGAGTTTTAACAACTGGCTAGGGAAGTAATTGGGCGCGTCACCTACCGTGCACAGGTCACGTAGGCTGCCCTCTCAGGATCAGCATGCCCTGACCTAGTCTGAGGCCGAATGGTGCTGTGATTTCGCTTGATACAGCTCTTCATGTGGAAGGGCCACTAAAACGAACTGGGAGGGGCACGACACAACTCGGCTGTAGAGAAGCACAGCGCAAAATCCCATCCACTAATGTCAAATGTACTGTAACACCAAATATTTGCCATATATCACTGATGTTTATATGATATTTTGTAGAGGTTAATGTTAAATATTAATTCAAAACGTCTGATATGATACTTGATCCTCGTATAAGATAGGCTAATATTCTAAGAGTTAATAAAATACAAGTTTGATCAGAGGTTTTGTAGACACGTAATGAATAGTTTTATTTTTCAATTCGCAAAAGCTAAAAAACACCTTTGTAGCTCGCGGAGAAGCATTATTCGAGCAGTTCCTGCACTTCGGTATAAGCCTATACAAAATTTCCTTTCTTAAGTAACGCATGTCGTCTCTTTTCCCCGTATTGAGTGCATCCCTACAGATGGTGAGGCGTTGCAAGACGGGGGAACTCTTCTGGTAAAATCGAAAGTGACGTCACTTTGAACAAGACTGACGTTACACGAAGTTATTCCCTTGCCGCAGTATTTGAGGGCATCTGGCAGGCGCAAAGGCGGGTCACAAGCTGATTCTGAGTGATAAGAAATAGTTTTTCTCTAACAATTCCCGCTTTCTGGGGACCATACCCAGTCACTTGACGGTGGTGACACAGCATATTCCAAACCGCGCGTTTATTATGTATCAAGAAAACTGAGACATCGCAAAGAATGCTGTGTCATAATGATACGGGGTCACCGCTACGTATCTATTAATTGGAAGTCATTATTCTCCTTTTGCTGTTCTGATAGGGACGGAATATCTCTGTTTAGGTGTACATTAGCTTTCGTCACTTGATTCAGACACGCACCAAAATAATGCATGAGACCACTATCAGTTCTTCCTCCACGTCTCTCGGCTCGTCCGTGGTTATTATTGTCGTCAGAACTTCGATGCTTCATAACACCAGAAGTTGGTTCGTCCTCATTAACACTCTCCATGATATGAATCAGTACTATATCGGTTGAAACGTGACCTTGTTCTGTGTATGCCTTTCATGTGAGCTGGAATCAGTGAATATAAACCTGTACCATGAAGTGTGACACGAGTTATTTTCAGCATACAGAATATTGAATTTATGTGTTAGATAATGCGACAATTCAATAAAAGAGAAACTTAGACTATGGTATAGGCAGGGAAAGAGACTGTAACGCAAAGAAATCTAAACTTTGTTGGCAGTAAAGTGTGTATAATGAACAAATGTCAAAAACAATCATGACTAAAAACATATTTGACAATATATGCTTTTATATAGGCGTAGGTAGGAATGTCTGGTGTGAATAGGAACCCCGATTAGAAGACTGTATATGGTAGACATGCGATTCCTCAAAAACTGGGCAGGATGCAGAATCACGAATCGTAAACTTAGTGATGAAGATAAGTGGGAACTGGAAGTAACAAGTATCAATACTGTACCGTCAACCGCAACAGTAAATAGTTATAACATTTATAAATCGTGCTTTGAAACCTAACACCGAAACTGATGTGTCAATACGGATCGAAGGCTAGAAGATTCATAGATGAAACGAACTGCGCTAACTTTGCAACCAGCAGAGGTCTGTTGATAATAATATAGTAGTAAATGAAAATGCGAGAGTAAAAATGGCTTTATGCTAATACCCTCATAATGAAAAAAGCTGAAGAACGGTACATTGCAACAAAATACAAGAACCAGAAATTTTCGTCCCCGGGCAATGGGTATCCAAAGTGAGTTTCTGATATTTGTAAGGCGGCATGTTTTTACGTTATAACCATGTCCCAAGGTTATGATACAAGAGGGACACCGGAACACAGCCAGCACATTTCGTGGCAGACTGCAGTGGGATACTGGCAGCGTAGAGTATTGCGACTGGCGAGGTAAACTGGTGAAAATTACCGACGTTCTGAAGTTTCCTCATCCTCAAGGTGAAGAAGAAGTCTAACTGGACTGCTTGGACACGTCGTACCATGCAGAAATACTTGAGTGTCCAGAGAATTCTCCTTTTTGTATGATATACGGCTTGCTGTTATCTGCCGACTACCGACAGTAGCCGACCGCTTTGCTCCGTAATTGTTGTAAGACAGGTGATTAAACAAGCGACTAACTGTACACAGCTGGGCCACTGAGAATCTAATAGTCGGCCAGGTGCTTGGGAAAACCAAAGTTCATTACCACGTTAACAAGAGCTCCTCTTCTGTATCGCATCCTAAACCAAATGATTCCAGTCCAAACTGTCTTATCCTATTACTGAGGGATCCATTTTAACAGTGTCCTTCCGTGTTTTTAGTCCCTCGCGATTTATGACAACTTACCGCGATATTGCTAAGTGCAAGAGGGGTACCGCATAAATGGAAGTAACGTTGGTGTGTGTATAACAGTGTAAACGGCGTCATATCCGAGAAGACGCGAGTATTACATGCAATATTTGTTTGTATGTTTTCAGTAGAACGTAGCCGTGAAAGGAAACTGTACGCCCCTGCTAACAGTGGAACTGTATTGATTAGTTTATGCCGCAACAAATGACATACATTTGCAGTATAGCGGTTTTACACATACACTTTGCAAAACTAGCGCGGTATGAATATTTGTGACGTGTACCGGTATAAAGTCCGTGAGATATTGCGGGAGTTATTAATGTGGTTGGGAGCTCTTTTTTTTTGTCTTTCCTTTCATTTCTTGGTACAACAGCTAACGTCTGTCAACAAGTTGTGTGTGCAACGAAGTGAAGAAAGAAATGACGAGAAAAAAGCCCTCAAGAAGAATACAGAAAACCAAAGCATGTAATATCAATTCGAAATAACAAAATTGCACACAGTGCTGTCGCTTTCAGAAAAAAGGACGTAGATTCACGATATGAATTGATGTAAATGTGTACATGATTTTCTTGTTATCAGTTACAGATACGGGTTTTTTCTTAACATTTGAACTTTAGTGACTTCAGTTTGTGCGCGTAATATTTGATTGCATTTGTTTCTGCGTGCGTGCGTGTTTGTGTAGCCTACATGAATTCATATTCATGAAGGTTTAATTAACCCTTTATAAAGACGAAGCGTATCTGTTTTATATAAGGACTCAGTGCGTACCGCGCTGTAAACACGCTGTCCACCTCGGTTACACAAAACCCATCTGTTAATGCTGTATAAGGCAAAAGACGCTGTTTGTTCTGACATCCATACAAAACACATAAATGCAGCCTGAGCACTACCTAGAATTTTTGAATGTTACTCCTGATGGTACGTAAAGTTACCGCTAGGCTTGAAAAGGTTAAAGAACACATATTGCACATGTGTTTATGAGGTGTAGAGAATAGAGTGAATAATTTTAAAATACAACTGATTTGGGTGTGTTACATGATTTAAATTACACAACTGGTCTCGTGTATATTGTACTAAAGTATCCTGACGTATCTAAGTGTACTGATTGATATGTTGCTGGCACATTAGTATTTCATGGTAAAATTTAATAGATAGTGTGACAAGAAGCAATTTATTATGTCCAGTCCCCAGATTTTAAGAAAAGGTGTCAGCAAGCAAATGCTAGTTCCCGTACCGGGGATGAAGGTGACCTTCAGACCTAATGCACCGCGCCCTATTAGCGAGCGCTATAATAGACCTATCAAAACAAAGTTCTTCTAACAGCCCAAACGCTTTTATTAACAGACTGACACTTTGCTACGTGCTAGTAAAACGACGTCAGTGTCTGTAAACACATGACCCAATCCTTAGATACCCTAACCTTCTTTGTATATATACATGAACCATAATAAACTTTGGCCGCGCGATCTAAGGCATGGGTCTGCAGCCCCTCGCTTGCTGGGATTGTGGGTTCGAATCCCCCCGGGGGCATGGATGTCTGTCTCTTGTGAGTGTTGTGCGTTGTCAGGTAGAGGTCTGTGCGTAGGGCTGATCCCTCGTTCAGAGGAGTCCTACCGAATGTTGCGTATCTGAATGCGATCGTAAAGCCTCGATAATGGGGAGGTCCTGGCCCACTAGGGGCTGCTGCGCTATTGGAAAAAAAAAAAGGATACACTTTTAAAAACATTAAATACAATGTCATTAAAATAATTTAAATAGCAATAACCAGTTCGTGTAAGTTTAATTGGAAAATAATAATTGTATAATAAAAAGTGTGTCATTGTGAGATCAACTCGTGCAGACCCTCTTGGCCTGTCCCGTCTCTGAGAGTTGGTGTAAAGGAACAGATGCTAGATGGCAACCGTGAGTTATGCTGTTGTTACCACACGACGAAGGTGATAGTGATTACTGTTAAAGCGGGACTTGGAGCCGGTGTCAATGAGGCTGTTTTTTCTCATTACTCAACTTCTTACCCGTCGCGGTTCGGTGGTTCATTTTCGTGGTACGTCTTCATCGATTTACGGCCCGGAAACGGGCTGTAACTAATGAGGTTTTTGTGGTTTTGTTGAGTCCAGCCATGCTAAAGAGGCCACGAAATTTTCTTTCAATATCAACTGTAGTTATTGTTGAACGCTGAGGTATAGCCTGTGCGTATAGTCAGTGGTCTTCCTGTTTTGTTTTCTTTTGCGCCTGGGGTGAGTAAAAAGAACGGCCACCCGTACAGAAATTATGAACTCTTGAAAAATCACAGTCACATATTTTTATTTGGCTGAATAATTAAAAAGTCACAGTCATTTATTGAATATGCTGCAATTTGTATCAATAATTTAACATCTGTTGATCGCATAAAATCTAAATTTTCACTTAAAATATTCATTTTGCCACCCCTTGAACTCTGCGGCCCGGGGCGGCCGCACCAATCTGCTCCCGGCCCCCGGTACGCCATTCCACACTGGGAAGACGGGAAGAGTCATTAGTTGGATTAAGTAATTTAAAGCTTCTTTTACGTATGGATTGCTTTGTTAAATATAAACTCTGCCTTTGGATGCAACTATGTGTCGAATGGGGAAGGGTTTTCACTAGAAGACACACCTTCACCTTTTTATTTTTGTGTGGCGCAACAGCCCAACTTGGGCCTAGGCCGCCTCATTCTTGGGATTTCTGGATCACATACAATTAGACACACACACACACACACACACACACAGACACGCACACATACACTGTAGGATTACTCTGAACGAGTGATCAGCCTGTCGCAGAGACCGCTACCTACACAAACAAACACCACCGACGAACATTCATGCTCTCAGCAGGATTCGAACCGGCGATCCCAACAATCGAGCTGCCGCAAACCAAGGCCTTAGACCGCACGACCACTGGGATCAGCATCTTGACTCCGTGGTAACTGACAATCCAAATAGTATTATAGATTAATCCTTTCCCTGCAATGCGTAATACACATCACCTTGGAACCTCCCACTCGCTACGGGCTGGACGATCCGGTGATCGAATTCCGTTGGAAAGCGAGATTTTTTGTACCCGTCCAGACCGGATCTGGGGCCCACCCACCCTCCTGTGTAATTGGTACCATGTCTCTCTGCCGGGGGTAAAGCGGCCGGTGCGTGGCTTTGACCATTCACCTACATCTAGAATAGATCTATCTCTCTGCTCGTGCTGTGGGTTTCACGGTCTGTTCTGGGGGTGTGCTTAATCCTTTGCCTTTGATACTTCCCTTTCAAGCTGTGATTATGTATAACTTTGAAAATCTGTCTCCTCTCGTACGATCTTATATTCAGGATGTGTCTGACTTTCCACACATTTAAATACGATTCTGTACGAAGTACACAACTCTTTCTTAAAAAATTTAAATGTGGCTTTTTACATTCAGCAGAGCTGTAGGTCAGTCGCAAATGAAATAGAAATCCGAAGAAAGAAATGACTATCACCGAACCCCCATTCCTGTCAGTGTGTAAGTCAAACACCTCTGATGTGTTTGATTAAAACACGTCGGAGATATTAGAAGAACAAACCTATGCCTGTTAGAGCTCTGAGTATTTGCACTCTTTATAAACTTAACAACGAAAGGCGGCCGGTGCATACGGCTGAGAAGCTTACCACCTTCATGTGCCGATTGTCCGGAAATCTGGCATCCTCAAATTCCTGGAACCCTAAGGGCCTGAACAGGCCAGTATTAGCACAGCTTTACCTTTGTAAAAGTAACAACGAATTAGCTCAGAAAAAACCTAGTTTTTATGGCAGCAAACGAACAAAACTGGAAAAGCTGGAAATTTGATAGGAACTCTAGAGAACACAAAATATAGGCTCCATGAGTAAAATTATTTGTGTGTCACATATATATGTGGTTTTCTTACAGGAATTCAGGTATTATAGCGTAATTTAACCAATTAGTAACGTAACACAGGCAGTTCTGCAGTATAAAGGCTTAATTACCGTACCAAAGGCAACAGTGACGTTGACTCGAACTGTTGTAAATTAATATCTCAGGTTTCAAGCCGGCTTTTCTTTCGTAACCACAAAGTCAGAAGGTAATTGTTTTCGACGCATGCTGGCGGTTATTCTAAGGTGTTAGAAATGAAATACGAATAAAACGAGTACCGTAGTTGTTTGTGGTAAGTGATTTTACGAAACTGTTAGTGGCTCGGACTGCCGTAAGTGGGCGTAGCCTAACAGAGGTAGTAGGCCTACCCACGTATTTGCCTGAAAGGACTTAGGAAAGCCGTGAACAAATTAGGACACATCACTAGATTTTAAACAGCGATTAGTTGCAAGAAATTGATACCTCGGTAACGGCAAGATATCGATCACTGTCAGTTGTTATATTTACTCGTGGACCTTCTGGTGTTTATCGAGCCTCACTTAGTTTCTCACAGAGAACACAGTGTGTCACAATTATAGAGATGATTATGGGATGTGTAATCATGAACGTACCTAGCTCTTCATGTAAATTTTCTGTGATGTTTGTGCGGTCGTAATGTAAATCAGAATGTACCGACAAATTTCAGTAAAAATCTCGAACGTCAAATTTCACGTAAATCTGTCGCTGTTCCGTACGGAGTGACGCGTAGACAGACGTGATGAGGCTTAGTCGCTTTTCGTAACCGCTTTGTGAACGCGCCTAAAAACGTCAGTCAGGTTTACCAGTATCTCAGCCGGAATTCGAACCAGGTGTCTCCCAAACAGCGTAATCGGTACAGCGACTTGCTACGGTCTGGACGGTCCGGGTTCCAACCCCACTAGGGGCGAGATTTTCCACACGAGCCCAGTTCGGCCATGTGGTCCACCCAGCCTGCTGCAAAAAGGGTACCAAACATCATTCCAGGGGGTAAAGCGGCCGCGGGGGGGAGGGGGGTGGCGTTGACCACCCCACCCCCATCTAGCGTAGAGACGAAGCATGGGTAGGGCTATACTTCTACTGTTTTGGAGACATCGTCCCATACACGTTTTGTGAAAATGAAAGGTTACATACAACCAGACTGTAGAAACGCGGCAGCGGTAAGTTCACGGCTTAGAAAGTAACGTTAAGTGTTTTGGTACGACTGCTTGGCTTATACGTCGCCGTCATGTACCATACGCTTATTTTATGATTTTCCTGTTTAAATTGCATAAGTAGCAGCTTCTTAATTTCACCAGACATTTGTTTATATCCAGGAGAATGTGGGGAGGTTGGACATGGGACACACGTAGGAGAAATGAGAAATACACACATAATTTAAGTGTGGTTACTTGGTGGACAACAGCGTTAGAATATTTGAGTTGTCATAGCTTGGAGTCGAATGAGGACTCCTGTGTGCTCCAGCCTTACAAGTCATTATGGTAACTTACGTTAAGGTACCGGAATCTTGCAGTGGTGCTGTATTACCGGCAACACGATTGCGTAAATAGAATTCCTTTTGGGATTAGTTTTGTATATAATTGAATGTAAATAAAAGAGTTAATTCATTAAAATTGCTCTACAATTCAGAGCCTGTTATTTTACTGAATTCACAGTGAGCACCCTGCATGAAATTTCAGTGTGTAACAAGATTGTACGTGATCAAATACATTTAAATAGAGCGTATATCTGTTTCACTTTTATATTTTAAATTACACTCATATACTTTTATGAAACGTTTTATTCTTGCAGTAATGAGAATCAGAAATAATTCTCCCAGACTACCAAATGTCCGTTGTATGTTCATGTTCATGTAACGATCTTTCCAAACGGAAATTTGTAAAAGTTTTCCGTTTGTTAAAGATAAAGAGCCACGTTATTTATTCACTGAGTGGTATCGTAGTGAATTTATTAGACTCTGAAGTTACGTGGCCTCATTAGATTTCACATTTTCAAGCGACTCGCACGTTTGAGAAATATTAATATTCTTTTTACAGAGCCATGTTGTTACACATAGCTGTATTTTTTAATATTGGCGCACGTGTTTCTTGGCACATAGCTCCGCCAGCTCTTCAGAGTGTATTTTATGACGTAGAAACTTACTGTAATTATGAATGTGTGTTGCCCGTAAATGTGGGAATGGATTACAGCCCTCGGTAAGCTTTATTGGATCCATAATAGTAGAATTAATACTAGGCAGTTCATGCTTCATTAGAACTGCAACGTTTACTGTGGATGGCTTTTCAAGTAAGTGGAATTTCTCTTGCATGCGAACCGTTATGTGACCAAATTTTACAGGACGCAGAAAACATCCATAGTGGCTGTCTTCGTGGAAATGAGAAATATATACTTAATAATATTTTATGAGTGGCTTGTCGTGGCAAAAGAGAATTATTTAGTTCCCATTTTGTCTTTTTAATTATAATATGGAGACTGTACAAAAACATTTGTCGTACTCCTCCAAAGGATGTGGATAACTTGATTATGTTAGCTGTAATATACAGCATAATTCGTAATTAACAAACTTACTGGTGCATATCCTGCAAGACAAACAACCTTGCCATTTTTTGTTAACAAAAGGAAAATATTTGTAAACATTTTTAAAATAATTTGGGAAAAACCTACAAATTTACCATTTTGTGGAAACAGTGTTTGTCGCTTTCAGACTGTGTCTAATACGTATTAAGTGAGGTCGGAAGCCACTCGGAACTTGAATAATTCAATTAGCGGCTAACAACTGATTTACAGAACATGGTGCGCGATCCGTGTAGAATGTAGTAAGTGGGGCAAAAGCGTGCACACTGAGAAGTGTTCTGCCCATTTGGCAAGAAAATAAAGACTGGAATTTTTCAGTGTATTTTGGATGATCGGAACAACTTTTGCCACTTTAATTAACTCAGATTATTGGCTTCACGCAGTGTTTATGGCCACCAGTTTGTACAAAATTGCGGCCAAATATTTGTTGGCTATAATTGCGCTGTATGTATCAAAGGACAACGTCTTATTGCCTGAGGGGTCTGAGAATCTTTGGATCTAATGGAGAAAATATCGGCAGGACGTATAATAATGTCTAGTAAAGATGTTCGTAATTTGTATGGATCAGGTAGTGCTGGAGTGTGCAAAGTAATGAGGATCGGATGTGTGGATCAGGAGCTGTGCATGGAAGGGAGGTATGGAAAATACAAAGCTGTAGGTGCATCACTAAAAGGTAAGCGAAGGTTTTGATGGTCTAGACGTAGATGGGAGAATGTTACACTCTTTGAAGGCATCGTAAAGGGAACTGGTGAGATTGTGTAGACTGGAGTCCCTTCGTGTGGGATACCGACCACGGGCTGACTGTTGTGCACACCATAATGAACCTGCGGAAACCATTAGTAACGGGAAATTACTTTGATGGCTGAATAAGTATCAGCTTCTAGGGAAGGACTGTGCTGCACAAGTACTTTCGAAGGAGTACGTTACAGCTTCATGTTAGAAAAATTCAATTGAAGTTTCAATGGGATTTTTATATTTATGAGACTAGTTATTGAATTTGGTGCATACAAGCTATTAACAAAACTGTTTACATGCATGTGTAACATCTTTTGCTTTTGCTTACGAAAACTAAGTTCGTTGAAAATACATAGCCTCAAAAACGATCTGATTAAATAGAAAAGAATGGTATGCAATATTGTTGTCAATACAAAACACCAGCTGTCGATACCACTACATGCTTGCACCTAATCATCACTATTGAATATTTCAGTGAAACTTAATTACCCCAACAAAGTTGTGAAAAATATTTCGGGGTCACTGTAATGAGATATCTTGTTGGTAAGATTTGGGCAGTATATATCGATGCGTTTTGTCGATACCCTTAAGTTTAACACGGCTGTGATATGCTATGTGGTAACCATGGAAATCGGTGTGTGACAACAGAGGAAGGGTGTTATATATGGTAAATATTTCGGTCATACACAAATATGTGTAGAATTAAATAATTTTCACGACATTTTTTTGTGCATCACTGACACATGTAAAAATAAAGCCAGTATTTACACTGTCTTCAGAGGCAGTCCAGTAGCCAGGCCATTCGCTGTAAGACATCAGACACCTGTATGTAGGGTACGGGTAACTCTGACACTAAACTTATTCGTATTTGAAACAGGAAAATGGCATATTTATTTAAAATTTTCAGTACGTGAAAACTGATTTCAAACTGTAACATCTCTGTCATATATTGCCGCATTACAACATTGTACCGGATACAGAACGTCGTCAATAAGGGAAGCAAGACGGCCCGGCTATAGAAAAACTCATAGGAGAAAGGGAATGTAATAAAAGTTGTATATACCACAATTATTTTAGTGTTTACTGTTTTTGGTTCTTTTACTAGTTTTACTCTGCAAAATGCCTGGTTTGAAGACCTCAGTCTGCGAAGACGTGTAGGTCTGAGTTAGGCAATTTGGAAATAAATGGCAACTAAATTACGAGAATTGGAACACGTGTCAACCGAGTTTGTAAGGAAACTCAGGTAACTTCCCTCGACTCTTCTAACCTAAACCTTGCTACTAACACTCTGTGACGCTCCAGGTCCCGTTGCAACATCTTTGACATTTCGCAATGTGTAGAAATGCACACCGCACATCACGAACTTACATGTGGTCTAAATTCTGATGTGATTAGGCACTTTGGGATTCTACCATAGATCTGCTGGGTGCAAATATGAGAACGTGACTGCCTTTGCACTTGACCGATCAACCGTAACGTGTACTTCCTCTGAACGAAGAACTTAGATAACACAAACCCCGAAATATTGTTGGTTTAAAACCACTCCCTATGTATACATTGTTAGTTGAGGCTGCGTATAACTTACCATGTGCCATAATGAAAGACAATGTGTTTAAATGTAATGTGGAGTTTCATATTTTATGCTGTTCACGAAATATTATTAGGGCCATCAAATTAAGGAGGATACAGTGGAAGGGACACATATGATTGGGAAAGAACAATAAATGGTGACCAGAACTAAAAAATTTTCAAACAAAGAAATGTTGCCGAGAACTTCCTGCTATTAATCCGAAGTCATTATCGAGTTTTGTAGACGGAGTACAAGAGAAGTGAAGTGCTGTGCACTTCATGTGTACAACACTAACGCCTGAAATAAAAGCGGCTTCACTCCCTGATAAATTTGTGATACACGTCATTGTGCGTAAAAGTTGTTGCATTAGCGAGCAACTATTGACCAAATTAACGTTGTTCTTGATTAACAAATACGCGTGCAAACCACTGTTCATAATTCCCCATTGAATTATAGCCTACTGTATTCATCATACATCCAAATCAATCGTCCAGAGAAAAGAGGCAATAAAATATGTACAGCATTATCACTGTAAGAAGGTAGCGTGTGTAAGTTCAGTGTTTTATAGGGTGTGAAACTGCAGTAATATCATGTATTTTTGAAGAAGAGAAATCAACCGCAAAACAGTTTTCTTTCATTCATTTATACTGCTTGCACAGACACAATATTCCACATATATGAACTCAGTTTTCCTTATTTGTTTTTCATTGTGTTTACCATCCACACTCGACATACAGGTGATAACACGTACCTCCTTATTCCATTATCCAAATTTAAAGTAATACAATCAAGAATATCCTTAATACAGCTGTTCTTAATTCAAGGAAATTATATTCACGTGCTAAACACCTTAACTAACAGTTCTTTCTAAGGTAATAGTATGATTAAATTTTCATTAAATATTAAAAACTTCTTGTTAACTTTTATGTAAGAAATACATGATACTAATTTTACAAAATAGATATTACTTTATCCTCCAGGCATTTCACATTTTAGAAACCTAAACCTTCCATTACATAGTTCAGAAAGTTATGAATTATAAACGACAGCCAATTTGCTTCAGAGCGGATGACATGAGTCATCAATCAGTTATGGGCTGGTATTGATTATCTCAGGAATTCATGCGGCTCAGAACAGGCACCAGTCTCGGAAGCTTGTAAACACGGTAATAGACTTTCGGGTTCCATAAAATGTGGGGAATTCTGGAACAGCTGAGTTACTACTAGATGCTCAAGAGCTCTGCTTCGTCCAGTAGTCAGATTTGGTGCTCAAAATAGTTGTAGACAGCGCTCATAATACTCTAACATCCCCTTAGAATTCTATGGGACACTCAGTTCTCAGCAGAGATGACGTATTTAGACTTTAATATGTTCCTGGACCTATTTATAATGACTGATTTTTTCTACTTTTCTGTTATACCGGTTTCTGTCCATTTTTGGGCATTTCTCTAGTTTGTGGTTCAAGATAATTAATTAATTAAACAAATAAATATCCCCTCTCGAAACTGAAAGATTGGAATTCTGGGGTAAAAATATAGAAAGGGTCAAAATATAAATTGAATGAGCACTTGTTTATAATTTTCATTAGTTGGCAAATTTGATATCAGGTGAAGAAACGGACATTAATGCAGCACTACAAATGTGTAATAAAATGAATGGCATAATTATACGACACTTTGGTCACACGTTAACCTAACCTAATTAGAATGAATCCCATGCGTCTTCGAGAAACATTTCCTGAGCAACACATAATTATTTTCGATTCGATATTAATTGACATTTTGTTCTTCTGTACTGTCTAATCCTCCTGCAAATCACTTCGCTCCCAACATCGTTCACAATTTGACATGTGGCAACAAATTTATGCTGCAATTCTGGTTCAGAAGGAAAATGTCTAGTGGTTACCGAATTATTTCAGCATTAAATGGCGTACAATGATTCACGAGATATACGAGTATTATTACTAGAATTTCGTTCTTTCAAAAGCAGAAGATGCATTTTCTTGCTTTAGATTTCTCTTTGAGATATATATTCCATAAAAGAATACTTGTTTTCGGAGACACACAAAATCTGTTACGGCAGAATCATGTTACATGTTGTTTTCTGCACGAGGTTTGCGTAACTTGTGACAGGTATTGATGTACTACGAGTAGAAGATATAAATATATAGCTTGGAAATAAACGATCGTACTAGTTGGGAAGTAATGGGTTTTTGGACTTTTCCCGTTGTCCGAAGAATAAAATAACTACAATTAAAATTACGACGTTTTGGAAGCTGGTTCTGCTTTCGTCCTCAGGTGAGAAGGGGGGGGGGGAAGGGAGGAACACCTGCTCTGTTGGGTCCCTTAGATAGAGCTAGCCTCAATCACTGGACCCAGTGACTCTAGTGATTGAGGCTACTTCACAACATTGTACACCGTCGTCAAAAACTATTAGAATTGATCTTAATAGTGCAGAATCCTTCTGGATGAAAGTCAACGTTATTTCTGTAGATGATTTCTTGCTTTCCCATTAAATTCAAAGGTTAAATGTCTCCTTTTTAACACATTATTAGACCCCATTCTGAGCCAGATATATTTCATTTCGTGTTTGGGGCCCTTTATCAACGCGGCGTGGACCGTATGCAGTTTGCGGTTCGAGGAGACGGCCTCAAGTTATGGAGACTAGCCGAGGGGAACGTATATTAAATAAGCACTTGATGGGAGACAGTAAATTTTGGTCCTCTAGTTTGTAGGTCGGACACTTAGCTAACAACCTATCATCGTACAAAAGGCTATCACGTTGTGGCATATTATATTACAGTCAGTGCTGAGCGTGTCGGTCAGACAAGGTGTATTGCATACTAAATTGTACAGAGATTCTGCCTCTCACTAGGAAGGTTCCTCGTTGTTAATTTTACTGATCAAAGTTTGTTCTAGCTTTCCTCTTTGTCGGTTACATATGAGGATAGCACCTTGCTTTAGGAAGTCAGTATTGATCCTGCTGAGTCTGAATGCGTTGCCAATTTTACAAGTAGTTTCAATACCGTCAATCTCGCAGAACACTGAGATACAGAGTCACAAAAAAAATAATAAAAATTACAAATTAACCTTTTCTTAAAATTATTTATTTTGGAACAAGACGAACTGAAAATGAAGAACAAAACTATGGCATATGCCAGTGAGTTCATGGCCTACGGAAATTGCGTCTTTAAACATTCCAGACGCAACATTAGATCGCGTGACCTCTAAAGCTTACTTTACTCATTTTACTCTGCATCTGTTATAGTGTCACAAGTCAATGATCAATCAAAATCTTTATGTACTTATTTTCTGGCCATTTGACTACACATCAAAACAAGTACTGCGTATGCTGGATCTCTGGTTTGCGAAGTCAACAACGGGAAGATAAAGCCCTGTAATTAATCTGCTTAATCCATATGGGGAAAGAAATAGGCAGTGGGGTGAAGATAAAACAATAAAATGACTGGCAGGTTGGACTAAGTATGGGACCAGTGTACGGCCTGATTAACTGCTTGTCGCCACAGCCACTCCTGCCACTCTGCCAACGCAGTGCCCAGGGGCGTCCGTTCCTGTTTACTGATTTGAGAACCTCTAAGTGTGTGGGGAGCCGAACGCACTCTTTAATTCGTACGTACATTTAATTGTTATTAACCCGGCTGAACATTTTCAAATGACTTCCAAACTCCCTATCGAAAAGAAGGTTAAATGAACTTCACTGCTTGCCTTCTGGTTTGTTTGGCAAAGAGGAGAGGAAAATACTTCATATTCTACAAATTTAAAAATACTGTCGACGATTCCAACCTGATTCCCTGACTACAGAAAACAAATTATTCTTTTAAAAACCTTTTGCTGGAAAAGTACATTTATTCCAGTAATAATAACATATATAGTATACATATCACAAAACTAATTAACAGCAATTACATTGGTCTGGTGCATATGAATAACACATTGCGAATATATTGCTTTTGTTAATATACGTTTCCGTCTTCATGATCACGAGTAAATTCATAACGGCCCTCAATGCTTCCACCTCTCATGTGCTTTTGTGATATCTCTGAGAATATTACTTTAAAAATCGTTGCTTCAGTTTGAACTGTAACGCCGTGACTTCGCCTCTTAAGTTTTATGAAGGCCACATAGTTATACCGCCGCCTATATCTGATCATGGAAAGCAAACAGATGTATGTGTGTATATCTTCCGCTCTCAGTCTATAAGAGAACGCGCAGCTATTTACACTCAGTTCGACAGAGCGATATTAAGTTACAAATTTGTAAATGAAATGGTGATCTCTTCATGTGTGACTACATCTGAAATCTTCATATTTGGCATACCGATGCGAGAAATGAAACATTAAAGTGTAAAATAAAACAGTCCTCACAATTTATTAGAGTGTACTGACAAAATAATATAGTACAAGGCTACATGTTTCGGTCGTTCAAACGAACATCATCAGGCCTATATACAAGAAGTAGTGCAAGAATAGTTACTGCCGATGAGATCTCAAGAGGCGATCGGTATGCAAAATATAAACATTTTATTACCCAATATCAGTATGCCTGTTCTTCCCTGTTACCCGCACATACACCACATACATACAAACATACTCAGCCGACTACAGGTCTTATGTAATTACAATTCATACACATTTTTACACCTTAGTTTCTTTACGGTACTAATAAATAGTCTGTTCCTGGCGCCATCTTCTTCACAGTACATTCTGCAATTATGAATTTGTAGGTAGCTACGGAGACACCTGTTCGAACTCGCGACCCTATTTTTAGAGCGGTTCGAGCCATTGACTGTGCTACTACTGTTATCAGCACTTTTATGCATACTGCTTCAAATGATCCGACCAGTACGCCTTTTCCGAACGTCTCTCCGTCAGATGAATATTTAGCGTTTTAATGTGCTCAAAAAGGCATGTAGGCTTTTAAACAGAATCTGCATCATTCTTGTCGGGTTTTATCCCATTTTAGTAAAATTTTCTGATGTAAAATGGACTTAAAACCCCAGCAGAGGTCATTTATCACTTTTTGGCCGGTGACGTTTTCAGCGCAAGGCTAGGAGCAAGTAACTTGCGCAGCGACAGGAGTAAAGGATTGGCGGGCGAAAGAAAACAAATAACCTTCACATACAGCCCCCTGTATGAAGTAGGCTCGCCTGCCAGCTCTGCTAGGTTCTTTTTCAGCCAAAAACCAAGAAATGGCCAATACACATGACAACGCCCCTTCGGCTACCCTACGTCTTCTTTTAAGTTAGCGTTACAGTTAAATTATTCCATATGATATGAATGATAAATTTAAGACTACATATTCAGTAATACGGTACTTAGAAGCTTTCAGGCACAAAAACATCTTGGATACATCCTTGTTTCTAGGAGCATGATGATGAAATTATTAACTGGAAACTAAGACTGCATATTAATAAATTTATCGCGAAAACTTTTTCGAATACAAATGTAGGAAACCCATCGTTGACATAAAACGGTAACCTTCTACTTAATCTTCTAGCTTATTCTGGTATTTCCTTAGTTACTATTCCGAATTTTAATTCTGATCTCGTCGTTGTATGGCTTATATTACATAGCTTGAAGTGTGTTTTACTGTCGGCATGTGTATTACTTTGAACCAAGGAGAAACGTAACACTTTAAAACAGTTCAACGTGATATACGTATTAGCAAATGGAAAATAAATACAATAAAAGAAGTAAGTTTCGAGTAATTCCTTTTTAATAACATGGTGAAGCGTGATGTTATACGTTTTGCTCAAAAGTCAAAATATCTACTTTTAACATGTGAAGCATGGTACACAATTAAATTACATGTCTCTATTCAATTAGGTACTTTAATTACAGACAGAATTACTGCAGATGTTGTTCACAAAGCTCGTAACATTTACTTCAAGCTGAAATAACCCAGTCTTACACAGAATACGTACATGTGGAGGACTGATCCTCCTTAAGAGCACCGTTAAGAGCCGCCAAGACGAAGCGTGCTTGGCAAGTTTAAGAACAACGTTTATACAAAGCAAGGATTTTCCACAGAGTTAGAACAAACACTTCAGGCAGAGCGCGGATGTAGGGCCGGCACACATACACATGCAAGGCATAATCACATTAAAATTATTATATTTAAAGGGGACGATACAGCGACTTCTCTGCTTCAACCAAACGATGGGCAAATAGTGTTTTTGTAATTCAGATAATTAAATTAACATCTTCGGATTTTAACTTTATAAAGAATCACTTTACCCTGTTATGAAGAACGTACACCGTAATTCCAACGAAGATCAAAAGGAATTTCGTTGATTTTGTGGGTGTTAACGACTGTCTATTGAAAATGAGTTCAGTACCAACACTGTGCATTTCACATGCCAGTAATTCGAAAGAAACAGATCACGTGAGAGGCCTAGGCGCGTACGGTACGTTATGTTACCCCGCCATACGACAGATTTTCATAATATTCATGCGCTACTCCAAGCCCTCTTTCGCTGCCCGTCTGTTTATTCGTAGAGAAATTCGAGGGTCAACATCATCAATCAGAATGCTTCCATCTAGTTTTGCTATGTTGTAATATAGGTATATTCTCGATGATCAACTGTTTCTTCGTTCTCTGCTTTTACCTCACAGAAAACACATTCATCTCCTTAACAAAGACTGTTTATTCGGCCTGAGCGTGTACTCTCTGAATCTGTATCGTAAACACGGCAACACGGACCTGACGTCAATTGTAACCTTGGCAACCAGGTTGGGACTCAGTCACACACAAAAGTGTTGTATAAAGTAGATATATTCAAGAAATTTAAAATGAGGATTACCTCAGGACAAGATTGAGTGGTATAGTGTTGTGAACAGGGTAACAAAATTTCGGGTTACTATAAAAGGCGGGAATTTTTGACCGCCTGAGCAGCCGTCAGCTTCTGAAGAAAGACTATTTTCAGTACAGTCTATTGCGAAACAACTGCATGCATATTTGAATTATAAGTCTAAGAGATCTGAAAATAAATCCTAGTGAAATTTGTGCAGTTTGTTTATTTTAATAGTTCCCTTCACGTTTTCAGACCCTATTTCGACATCCGCAGGGATGATTACCTCACCAATAAAAAATGCAACTGTAGATTAAGCAATTGTGTGGGCACCAACCAGAACCATCATGAGAGAAATGTTGACGTTTTTCATCGCGGTCATACAGCGCTAATGGAATTGTGAGCACGAGCACTCAAACAAATTGTGTTTTTCAAAGAATGATGACATTGTTCTTCCACACAGAGCTTGTTACATGGACTCGCAAATTGTGCTTCTCGCTTGCACAACTGGCATTGTTTTCTGATATCTGCTGATTAAAATAACGTACGGAGAAACTGCCGCCCACACACTGACATGTCAGAAACCCATTGATTCATTGTTTATTTAGCGACACTGTCAGTAGCTCATGCTATGTGACGTCGAATGGTAGCTTGATTAATGAACAGTGAATTGAGAAGGATGGGGAAAGAAGCGATCGTCGCCTAGTCTGAGGTAACTTCTGGATATTTACCTGGAAGGACGGAAGAAAATCAGGGCAAAATCAAGTAAGAGTGCTGACCAAGACTTGAGATGGCACCACAGAGGCATATGTGACCAGCTGACTGTAACTTCCTCATTTCTTAACAGACTTTTGAAGATTCCTGTATTGTGGTTTGTGGCGTTGTGTGGATTAATTTATGTACACCGACATATCAGAGAAACTCACTGCCTCCATTATCAGGGTATATGACGATCGAAAGGTTACTCTGAAACGACGGTATACGTGTACCACTCTATACGTCGTCACATGCCGGACGACAGACCGCTACGGTAATCTCAAATTTCAGAAAATATATGAACTTGAGTAGGCTGTTTTACACACATGACTTGGATTTCCGATGCTTTGTAATGCGTTTAATTTATGCTGTGGTAATGCAACCCGAGTTTTAACACTACTCATACAATTTTTCGAAACTGTACAGGATCCTCAGCCTCTCGTCCTCATGCCTTAAGCTCCCAATTTCCAGTTTAGTACCATCGTCCAAGTTTCTTCTCAGCACTTAAAGTGTACATTCCAAAACGGGTTTCTGAACAAAAATTCTGTATATTCCCATTATCTGACCAATCTAGGTACACACCTAGTCAATCTCAGATCCACAGATTCGCCGGCCAACATTACCAGACGACATAGATCATGGAGTTTATTTGCACCGAATAGGCCGTATCCTGGAATTACTCCAACCTTTCTAGATACAAATATTTTCCAAACGCTTTGTTGTAACTTAGTTAGTTGTGCAATAAATGATTTATTAGTGCAATAAATATCTTTGACTTAATATCCGATGTATTTTTCAATGGCAGGAATTAACTCTTTAAAGACGAAACATATCTGTTTTATATAAGGACTCAGTGCGTACCGCGCTGTAAACACTCTCCACTTCGGTTATAAAAACCCATCTCTTAATGTGTTATAAGGCAAAAGTTGCTGTTTGTTCTGAGATCCGTACAAAACATAAACGCAATGTGGGCACCACGTAGAATTTTTGAATGTTAAACCTGGTGATACGTAAAGTTACCGCTAGGGTTTAAAAGGNTAAATGATTTATTAGTGCAATAAATATCTTTGACTTAATATCCGATGTATTTTTCAATGGCAGGAATTAACTCTTTAAAGACGAAACATATCTGTTTTATATAAGGACACAGTGCGTACCGCGCTGTAAACACTCTCCACTTCGGTTATAAAAACCCATCTCTTAATGTGTTATAAGGCAAAAGTTGCTGTTTGTTCTGAGATCCGTACAAAACATAAACGCAATGTGGGCACCACGTAGAATTTTTGAATGTTAAACCTGGTGATACGTAAAGTTACCGCTAGGGTTTAAAAGGTTAATATACGCGAAGAACGTTGAAACGTTTCGGGTGATTCTGTGTAGTTGTGTAACGGAGTCGCACTATGCTAGGTATTGCCCATTGGTGGTTGACTGCTAAGTTATGCTACAGTGATGGTGAAACAAAAGAAGTTACAGATGTCGCAATAAGGCAGGAATAGTCAGCCTTTCATTAGATGACTTAAATAATGTACTAGGAAGACAGTGACCGCTTCCAGTGTTTTATCTTGAACATGTCCTTTCCTCAGCACTGGCCAGTCACTGGTCGATCGTCTGTTTCGAGATCATCAGAACGCACTTTGGCATGTCGGCACTAAGACAGATTACCATGACCGACGTTTTTCAGTTTTTTACTCAGTAACTGAAAGTACACTGTAACACTCGCACGTCATTTCACATGCGTTAACTCGTATGAGCCCTCGATAAGGAAACTGGTGTAACTCGCATGTTCTTCATTTGGAGGGTTTACGCAACTTTGCCCATAAATGCAATGGCATTATCACTGACCTACCTTCACATACGCTGTGCTCGGAAGAGTGTGCATGAATAACTGTAACTTACACCAATCTGGCTGCTCACAAATGTGAGTGCTGTGATATCGTATAAGCACTTGTCCCATTTTTCTTGAAACAATAATTTACAGAATTTTGCCTTTCAAGGACTCGTGTAAGTGGACGTTGTATAATATTTTCAGTTAGACAACCGCTACTAATTTACCAGGCAGCCAGCTTGTGAATAAAAAATATGAAATTAATAAGTCAGAAATTGTTTTGTGCATTACCGAAACAACAATAATTCATCTTGTCACGTTATTGCATAATTCGTAAACGTTATACATTTTATGTTGCTAGACAAGTCATCTGACAGCTGACACCGTGTATTCTGATGTAAGTGCCCGGTGTTTAAGATGTGCCTGCTGCCTCCACTAGCGACGCCGTGTAGTCTAGTACAAGTTATAACACCAATAAAGAGCTTGTGTTTTACATGATTCTTAAAGGAGAATTTTCGTTAAAATAATACGGACCGTTCCTTTTCTAGCCTTTGCGTTTTTCATAAGCCCGTTACTTGCGTTTCTTTGCACGATGGAGACAGCAGTTCCTCTGCAATGTCAGTATATTTCTACCGGACAACAAATTCCCAAACTGTTCGTAGTATCGTCGTAAGAACATTTTTATGCGTTTTTAAACCACCTACAATGGGGTCAGTAAAAATATTTGCGTTTCGCCAGCAATGGAAAATATTCTTCATTAGCCATGTACATCCAGAATGTTCTTACTGTAAGCATAACTGTTGTACAAGAAGCAGAATGCACAAGATATGGCACTTAATTTAACTAATTAAAAATCTATATTTTACCGCAAGCCCCGTTTCGACATGGGACAAAGAGTTTCATGCACACGGATTTATACTGTCGTGCGAGCGTGTGTGTTTGTGTGTATGTGCGACACTAAATTTAAATTACAGAAGGACACCATTAACGGGTCTATATTTTGTAACCAAAGATGTATCATCTGCCGGGTTATGTTTTAAGTACAGGATATCAGTGTTAGCTAGTAATGGCAATAGTGTACATCTGCCTCAAATTAAGCGAGCTAGAAGTTTAATGATCGGAAGCGAGTATGGTAGAGTAGGTTGTGCTGTGTACTGTGCCTGGGTACACACAGCGCCGTTTGCTGCGTGGGAGGGTTGCAATGGGAGGGGAGTTGAATAAAAGCTGTATGGTTTTCTGTGCGCAGCTCTTTGTTAAAATATGCATCACTATGAAAACAAATTACAGTAGCGAATTACATAACTAACCCCTTTCATGTTTCATTGTGTGTATATGTGATAGGTGGAAACAATATTTCGAATTGGCCAAATTCGCTTAACTAAAAGTGATTGCGTTTGTAATTGCGTTTGGTGAGTTTTGGTACTTCTCCAATCTCGTTAAAACTCGAGGCGACAGATAACACACTTGCAGTAGTGGTGTTTAATACACCGCGACGGAGGTAGGCCTGAGTAACTAGAGTACTGTCCCTCTCATTGCATCCCAGAAATCCAGCATCTGAGGCAAACCTGAAGACATTCGTGAACTGAGATTACAAGAGGTGTGCCTTCATTGATGGGAACAGTTGATAAGAATTGCGTTAATGACGTATGATAGATAAATTAATGCAGCAGTTCACAGACTCATTTTCATTGACTGAATGGCCTGACTCGTTTTATGGGCACTCTTTACACAGTGTGTGTGTTATATAACGTCACACTTCATGGTCGCTGTGAATAATGAGTAGAAAGGAATATGCAAGAAATGCACGGTGCTCTGGTAAGGTACTACCCTGCAATTGCTCTACGGACTGAGACAAAAAAAATCCTCTGTCGTTGTAACTGCTTGCTTGCAGATATTTGGACTGGACATGCAGAGCGCAAATAATAACGTCACAGTGCTTGCTAGAGATAGCTGTGTAACACAATGTCCGTTTTTGCCAAGCGAGCACTCAGGCGGAATTGTCAGGCGCTCCTATCATTAAGTCGGCCCGACCCATAACGCATAACGTCAGTTCGGGCTGTCATATCTGGAAAATCAACTGTACTTTTTATGTTTAGTATGACCCAGTACTTATCACACTATATTCAAGGGAAACTATAACGGTTTTAAAAATGTTAGTGTTCGGCTTTAACAGAAGTAATGGAAATTCTAAACGTTATAGTCCGTGACATAGTAGACAGACTTTACCAAGGCGTCCTTTACTTTGAGAATGCCTTACGTGTGTCCGTGCATGCGTAAATGTAATTCCATCTCCGCCAATAAGAATGGTAGGGACTTCCCTGAACCGATTTTCGTGGAACTCCAGGGCTCCAGGGCATTATGTACGCGTCTCTTGTATGTACTTTCGCCTAGGTCGTACATTAAATGTGGGAAGTACTGATTAGATATTCATTCACGAAAGTGAGTGGATTATGTCTTTCACTGTGGCGGTTTTATTTTTCACAAAACTCACATGTACTCAATACAACTTCATGGACATCTATACGGAATTGTATCCAACTGGGGCGAAATATGTAGAAAATAGAGCAAAATTTCTTTACGCCCTTGAATGACGTATAAATTGCACTTTACCAGTCTTCACGAAACTGATAATTGTTCAGTGGATTAAGTGGAAATCTCCTGTGCCGAATCTCACCATATTGGCCAACAAATATGGAAAATATTGGTATAAATTAATTTAGGCTCTTAGGTGAAGTATTAATATCATTGGGCCTATTTTTACGAAAGCAACTTTTGCTGAACAACTTTTTATGAAAACTCCTACCTCCAGTTATACGAAAATCCGACAAACGGTTTACTTACTGCTATGTCACAGAAGGACAGACGGAAGGACGGAACGGTGTCTCCACTTTAGTTGTTCTTTTTTCACTTTGTCAAGAAAGCCTGAAACCTGCAATGAGATTCGCCAGCCTGCTGGCAAATTAAATATGAAGCAGGTATTGACCATTTAACTGCGACGTTTCGCCACAACGAGTAAATATGAAAGTAAAGGTAAGTGTAAAGTTGTCCCTGTACATGTCATGAAGGTATAGAGGGGGATTGGAGGTGTAAATCCACCCATTCGTGACTTCGACTTTAGATAAAGGTGACTGATCAGCCTCACATCTCGGCCGCCTTATTCTCGGTTAGAGCGCTGGTACGTACCTGTTGTACTGAAGGTCGGGTGGGGCCCTGTAGCCGGTCGAGACGTTTCTCAGCAGAGAAAAATCTAATTCCCGTGCATGCGAAGGCAAGTACTTACGGTTTGAGGAAAATGTCATTACATGAACTTGAATGTCACAGTAAGGAACGTTAAGGTATTCGCACAAAATAAGGTACCTGGATAAACTGGGGATTGCTTTACTTTATTCAAATACTGTATATTGGGTGGTTGTCTTATTTTTTTTCATATGGAGCACATTAACTCCAAAATTTAAATCTTGCACAAGCAAAAATTCGAACGAATATTTCGCTGAATACTCAAGTGATTGTAAAGTTTTCTTAGCAGTAGAGCAAAGTAAATAAGCTACCGTATAAAATAGACGATAGGTGGAAGGAGATTTGTGCGTAATCTTTCCAATTTTACCTGTAATCTTGCAGTTGCTTTTACAACCCGTTCCGATCATGGCGGATACATTCACACGAGACTTGACTTACTTCTGGACATACATATATATATATATATATATATATGTCTGTATGTGTGTGTGTGTGCGTGTGTGCGCGTGCGCTTTAAGTAGGTTTCTGCTCGATTCAGCAATGTTTCAGCGCTAAGAAAGTTCCCTGTACATAGTAAATGCAATTTCAATACGTCAGTTGTCCTTTTTTGTGTGAGTGTTTTTCAGTCGAAGATCAGGAAAATCACATAATTTTACTGTACCCGTCCGCGGTATTTAATGTATGTAAGACACAGTGTTACTTTTGAATCACCTTCTTTGTACCGAAAGTCACGTGATAAAATTCATGCTTTCTTTCCCGTAAGCTCCGGATCTGATTCGCGGTTCAGTTCAACCCCTGAACAAACAATGAACTGCCACCCCACCAGATATGTTTATAGAGTGATTTTAAGCTTCTTAAAGAGGCTGCTTCAACCATATAAGTTATATAGCGTCGATGCGATATAATGACGAGTAAAAATCACTTTAACCCTTTACAGACGAAACGTATCTGTTTTATATAAGGACTCAGCGCGTACCGCGCTGTAAACACTCTCCACTTCGGTTATAGAAACAAATCTCTTAATGTTTTATAAGGCAAAAGTTGCTGTTTGTTCTGAGATCCGTACAAAACACATAAACGCAATGTGGGCCCCACGTAGAATTTTTTAATGTTAAACCTGGTGGTACGTAAAGTTACCGCTAGGCTTTAAAAGGTTAAGAGGGACCACATTCTATTTTAT
The DNA here is from genome assembly GCA_013340265.1 of Coptotermes formosanus. Lineage (NCBI taxonomy): Eukaryota > Metazoa > Arthropoda > Insecta > Blattodea > Rhinotermitidae > Coptotermes > Coptotermes formosanus. The sequence continues at coordinate 2,331,504 of BLKM01011093.1, read as the reverse complement.
GGCAGGTACAATCCTGAAAATGACCTGCAAACAGTAAGAGAAATCTCAAAATTCTCAGTGAAGATATCCACTCGCCCAGTGTAGTCTTGAAGTGGGTATCTGTTGCCTGTAACTTTAAAATGTCAGCTGACAGCTGCAATAATCTTTTCCTTTTTTGAAATAGGCCACTACCAACTATCTGATACTGTACGTTCTACGCAGTTGAAAAGCGTCATTCCATAAGGGCAATCCGTCGGAAGTCTTGTGTGCTTTCTTTTTCTTCTGCAAACGAATGGTTGTGCTTGTAACACAGCGCAAAAGGAAGGACAGTTCTCATTCTCATGTAAGAAATGTCAAGAAGAAGGCACATAAATTGTAAGAGAACACACTGTATATAGAGTGAAGATCAATGGCTTAAGTCGAAATGGGTTTCGATTTCTTTTGTAGCTTACTCCTGAAGAGCAGGGTAGGATCCATTTCGTTCCAGGATGAAGATCACATTCAGCCTACATCGTGCGTCATTTGTCCTGGAATTACTGCCGCTAAAACGGAATGCAATCTCCTTTGTTTACGTTGGAGTGTGCCATTACACGCTCAGGCTGCGATATAAATGAGTGCCTTGCGAACGGTACGCATCATGCTCGTTTCACCTTTGTTCCGTTCAACTGAACGTGTGTGCATGACGACACGTTTCAATTGTTGGGCGTTCTTTTACGAAGTAAAAAAAAAACCGCCTTAGTAAAGAAAATAACGCCTTGTGTAAGGATCATGTCCGTCTGTCTGCGATGTTTCGTAAGCGACTAAACATTTTGGCGGATTTTCATGAAATTCGGTATTACTTATAAACGATTGTCGAGAAAGCATGAGTTTCATGAAAATCGGCTGAGTGACAGCCATATTTTACTTACGGATGGAAATGAGCTTCTACGTTATTTTCCACATTTCTTGCCTGATTTAGTTGAAGTTCGGTGCAGAAGGTCTTTATCTAATGCTGCTGAGCATTAGTGAGTTTCGTTAAAATCGGTTCAGAGCAAGCCAGGCCTAAGGGCGTAAATGAAATTTGGCTCCTATCGTCTACATTCGTCGTCAGATTTGGATAACGTTCGAAATTGGAGATTTCCACAAAAATTTATTCGAAGCTTATGAGTTTCGTAAAAATCGGGCAGTGGAAGCCGTACTACACTCACAGGCGTCAATTAATTTCCGCACTTTCAACATCTATTGTCCGTTTTGGGTACAATTCAGTATAAGAAATGTGCGTATGGTGCGGTGGTGCAATTGCAATCATTTCAGACAAAACATGCTCTAATGTGTAAAATATATGAAAAAGGTAAAGTATAAGTTCTGTGAAGCTTGATGAATATGTCAGGTTTTTTAATGTGAAAATATTTAATATGTAATTAAAAAAAATATTGGACAACCCCGTACATTTGATCGAAAATATATTTCTGTAGGTACAATTCCGATCACATGGTGGTACAATTCTGATCAGTGGCGTGTACTACAAATGAATTGCCTCTTGTCTTTCGCACCAACGCATATTTCGTGGTACCAGACATTACACTTCTGGCAAAACACCTTGTCACATTCTTCATAGATTTGGTAGTGTAACAGTTTAAGAAGCAAGAACTGCAGTCCTCGTCCTTTTCTGGCGTTTTGTTTGTAAAAATGAGTCTGTCTTCTGCTCTAGTACCTATGAGATTACTTTGACCACTGGTGGTTCGTTTTGTCTTTGTTGGAAAAAGACGTCCTTTACTTCGGGTTCTTCTAGATTTTGATCCGAGGTAAGGTGGACCGAAGATTTTGTGTTTAGTTTCCTTGATGACGCCTTTTTTCAGGTGTTGGTAGGATGATCTTCACATTTGAGTTACTGCTCGATGCTGAATTGCTTGTTGTGTTCGAAGTTGACGCTATGGCGTCAGTAGTGTCTCTGTTTTGACTGTAGATTACTATGGGCAGTGACACTGATGAGCAAGAAGCGTGTCGATTTGGTAGTAGCGACAGTGGCAGCAGTGTGGTAGCTGTACGGGTAGAAGGCTCAAACAGTGATGGAGTAAACTTCTTGTCTGGAAGAATATCTGTAGAGAAAGGCATTATTCCTATGCGTGCGAAACCTTTAGCAGCACGTCCAACTGAAGTAGATGTGTTCCGCGCATCGGAAAAAATTGCACAAAACCTTGCTTTCCTGATGTGTTAATTTGGCTGCGATGTGTTGGGTAAAATATTTTTATTAAAAATTAGCATATAGGATTAAAGACTAGTGAAACCTCGTATTCATGCACATTTTGTGTCTAAATAGAGTTCAATATTACCAATAATGAAACAATAATAAAGTACTTCAAATGTAAATTTTGTTTAATATTGTCAGCACATATCGTGTCCTTCACCTTCACTAAAAATATTAGAAACGTCACAAATCTGGGTTTGGCTTGGAGGAATCCCGGCGCATGATCTCTTCCCCACTGGGTAAGCTCTAGGTTATATTAAACTTTGCATCTGGTTAATCGATTCCAATTATTCGTGTCGAGATGAATTTTGTAAAACATTTTTCATCTGATGGAAATTGTACCTCCTGTATCGATCGAAATTGTACCCGAGGTAGAACAGAAGAAGCAACCAAGTAACATCAAATTACATCAAGACGTGGCCGTAATTGTGACACAGGGAAACCACGAGGTGATGCCTGAAAACGCAGGCACAAAATTTTCACTCTAATTCAAAACTAATAACGTCAGTTACTAAATAAAAACGAGGCAGTCTTATAACAGGGCAACTATCTAAGCAGCTGTACTCATCTTCCCTCAAGAAGAAGAAGAAAAAAAAATTGCGGCTCTGAAACACAAGCTGCTGTATGGATAAATTTAACACAAATTACACAACAAGTTGTCCACATCGTGCCACCACAGTCAGATAAGTGCTAGCAGTAATTCGAAGCGAGAAAAATTCGTTAATGCTTACACTGATCAGAATTGTACCTGTATCGAAAAGTACCACCTTACCATGTAACACTGTTCTGAATTTGCGTGAGCTTCGTGAAAATTGGCATAGGGAGGGCAGTACTTTTCATACTGGCATAATTTAAATTAACATTTACTCGCGTATCGTAAAATCTAATGTTAAAGTCTGTGTGCTACGTCACAGATTATATGATTTTAAATCTTGCTAATTATGTCAGCATGCCTTATGTAAAATTATATGCACGAGAGTCAAAATCCTTAATATAGTTCTTTCACTATTTCAGGATTTGGTACCCGTCAAAAAGCTTCTTGGGGTGGAGGCTCAAGAAGTTAACAATGTCACCAATTTGTCTGACTGTCAATTCTGGAAAAATCAGTAAAATTTATTTTTCTTAGGCGTAATATTTACGATGATTCCAGCTGGCGGAATTCAAAGTTATGTGAAGGACGCCTACAAGCCAAAAACATTAAGAAATATAGTGTGCGCACGGCAACAATTCTAACGCGTTCTCTCGTTCCTTACTTTAGACCTCCAGTTCATAAATTACTGGTGACGTAATCATCCTATTGTTCTAGAGTGATGAGACGGAACAGCATGAAAATTATTCGCAGAAAAGGAGTATCAGGCATAAGACGTGTTTGTTATGGCCTTCTACAACTTTTACTGCAATTTATTTTTGTTCCGAACAGGCTGACATTTGTTTGGGTTGTGCTTGGTTCGAATCTACTCTGGGACAGCGGCCTAACCTGGAAGAATTTTTTGTAACTTTCATTTGCTCCAGGCAATTACTGGGATATTCCCTTAATTAGGCCGTGACTCCTCCCGTTAAGGTCCCGCATTCACCAATAATTCTGTCAGTGACACTGCGTTGTCTGTGGTATAAGAAGTTACACGCGTAAGACATATGGCCTACAGCAAGTGCGCACCCAGACTATTTCATTGGGAGGTGGGGGGAACTGACAATGAGGCTGTATATAGTTTATATTTGGTTTTAAAAATTGTTATAAAAATCATGTCGTAAGTAAAACCGTAACATTACACTGTTTGCAAGTGCATTTATATACATACAAATATAATTACATATTTGGTGACTGAGTCACCTAATTGAAATCGAAAGATCTAATTTCTTAGTTTTTCAATTTTATCTGACAGATCCTTAGTTTTTTACTTTTTCAGAATTTTAATGTACCACTCATTAATCGATTTAAGACCTTTCTTCGAGTATAACTAAATCAATGGAGTAGCGTCTTTCTTGAAATATATAGAGGCCTAGTTCCTCAACTACTCAAAATATTCCCCACATTGTGTAAGATAAAATGGTTCATTACCGTACTCACAAGAGCTTGCCACTGGTTCCTATTCAGAACCAGATCAGTCCAGTACAAACTCTCTCATCCTACGAACATCGATCAGAAAGCAGTTTTACGGTGTATATCTGTACGGTCCTTTGACTGCAGCTGGAATCATAGCTGTTCAGGTGTAAGTGCACTGCTATCCTCGTAATATAAAACATGGTGGGGTCACAAATAAGGCATTCATAATATCTAGGATGAATTTTTATATTCCTTTTTGATAAAAGTCCTTTGCCTGAGTTATCAGCCATCGTGTCACAACCATTGCCCTCGTTACGGTTATCTTTAACTGTGTGGCCGCTAAAATTGCTTTACAGCACTTAACGACGGACGATAATAGCTCGTCGCCAGAGCGGGGTTGTAGGCAGGATGTTACAAGGTTATTTTTTAACGAAATTATGTGCCATGTAAACGCATTTTCTGACCAATTCCTTATTTTCTAAGATCCATTTTGTTGTTATAGTGTGTGTGCATTACAGGTAACGATTAGCGCGACTAAACAGTCTGACTGTAACACACACCTAGTTACAGAGCACGGATTGGGTATATTACGTGGACCAGGTGATGTCTTGCGCCGATCCCAGTGGCCCTGCTGACTAAGGCGTGGGTTTTCGGCCGCTTGTTTGCTGGGATTGTGGGTTTGAATCCCGTCGGGGGTATGGATGTCTGTCTACTGTTTGTTATGTATTGTCAGGTAGATGTGTCTTCGTTGGGCTGATCGCTCTTCCAGAGGAGCCCTACCGAGTGTGGTGTATCTGACTGTGATCGTGAAGCCTCGATAATGACGAGGCTGTGGCCCACTAGGGGCTGTTGCGCCGTGTGAAAAAAAATGTTGTTGCAACCGTACACAGATTTTATTTCTGCTGGCACAGTTGGACACCTGTGAGTTTCCTAGTCCAGTTACAAACAACAGATGTCACTTCCTTGTTTCATTGACATTTTCCTTAGAGCATTGGGTCGTCTATCAAGAAACTAATTGAGGCTGAGTGTTAAAAAGAACGTAAATTGCGAGGCCGTCTTCTAAATAATCAGCTGCGTATAAATAATTCAGACTCGTGGCGTTAAATGTGATGTCTCCTCCTCTTCCTCCTCCTCCTCTTCCTCCTCTCCTCCAAGTATGAAAGGAGGGAATAATCTTTTGAAAGCTTCACCTGCGTTTCTCTCCCCAGTTGTTTATAACACCACAAATGCCAAAAACAATCTACTCTGTAATCGTCGAGGCGTAAGATGGCAGAAAGTCGAATGACAAAACCACTTTAATGCGGTTCAGCTGCGCGTCCTTTGTCTCTGAAGTCAGTGACAAACGTACAATTAAAGGAAATGTATGACACTGTCCCTAAATGTCAATATTTTTCGGACGAATACTGTAATATTAACTTTTTACGCGACTTTAGTTTGTGTCTTTTCCTTTACAAATGCCTGCCCCTTGCAGTCCGGCGTAGCAGTAGTGCTCCAGTCTTGTGTTCGGTAGATACACCGATCGAATCTCGACTGTGTTACAGAATACTTTGACTGAGGTTTGTACAGTTTCTGTCAATAGCCCCAGGTAAATGGCGAGATACGATAGATTTGATTTATAATTTGTAGCCATATAATTCGAATGACCAAATCAAAATGATAAGACGGGCTGGGCGTGAGGGAGAAGAGAAACGCGTATATGGTTTTGCTGAGGAGACAATAAGACAGAGACTGCCTGTAAGACCCAGACGTAGATGGGAGGAAAATATTAAAGTGGATCATAAAGAATTGGACGGGATGGCGTGCACTGAATTTGCGTGGCTCAAGATGGGGACAGAACTTGTTCCCGAAGTTGGAAGCTAATAGTCTTCACTCGCCAAGAGCTATTATAAAGGAGTCCGATTATTTGCCATTTAGAGAGCTTTAAAAACTATATAATGGAGGAGTTTAATATGAAATTCTCGCTAAAGTCTATAATTTACTTAAGAAACTCGGTATTAACTTGCGGAAATTGGTTTTCTTGAACTTAGATAGAAGTTACTACACACCGTTTCAGTGTCATTATTTTGTGCTTCTGAAAGTTAACACTGGAGAAACTGTGTACGTTTAACAAATGCTTCGACTGACAGTAACAACATGTATGTGCTGCATTATCAATGTAAACTGTCCTGACAAACCACCAAAGAAAAGTTTTTACCTTTGTGGAAATGAGCCCAAACACGAGCAGGCGGCACATAATATCAAACTAATCTAGTCACTAACATACTTATTAATCTTTTAAAGCCTAGCAGTAACTTTACATACGACCAGGTTTAACATTAAAAAATTCTACGTGGTGCCCACATTGCGTTTATGTGTTTTGTACGGATCTCAACAAACAGCAACTCTTGCCTTATAACACATTAAGAGGCTGGTTTCTATAACAGAAGTGGAGAGTGTTTACAGTGCGGTACGCACTGAGTCCTTATATAAAACAGATGCGCTTCGTCTGTAAAGGGTTAATGTGTAGCTCATGTTATAGTACATCCTTCGGAAATCTTTCAGTCAGCTGTCCGCCTTTGTGTCCAACTTATACACGGATGTAATTGACGGTAGTTGCTCGCCTTCGTGAAAATCTATAAATGAAAAGTAAGTGTGAACTGCCTGCCGTAAACAATAACAACATGGCTAACTTGCGAGTTTGTGAGACTGGGGCAGTACTAGCGCCACTTTGAAGTTTTGTAAGAATCAGTGTTTGGTTGCAATTCGTTCAAAGGTTTTAAATTTGAAACGTGGAGATGGACGACTGTATAAACAAGCAGGCAGGCAGGCATGCATGCACAGCCCTATGTGAGTTCTTTGACTGCACGTTGTGCAAAGAACACTTGCAGCTGAATCTTCACTTAAACTTGTTGTGGGAATAACAAGCGGGCAATGTACGTACGACGTACCATTGAGGTGCGTTTGCGTAACCATTGTTGCTATGGAAAAGCGGGAAGTATTAATATTCTAAGTGTATGTCTGTAACATTTTTATGTAGCATCAAAGTGCATGCGCCGTATCGTATTGTCATCTGCGGCCTTTACGGCTCTACCATATTTTTCCGCATTATCTCATTAACGGCACGATTTTCGGAAAGAAAGGGTATTGGACGTAAAGTGTATGCTTTGACTTTCTCTACAGCTATTTTCTGAAACATTTTTCATTTTAAGAAGTGAGTGAGATATCATCATAAATGCACACTGGTCTTCAATTAAAGTACCCGTTGTTCTTGTTAGACTTTAATGAAACTCGAATTTGCTCGACAGATTTTAGACAAATATTCAAATGAAAATTTTCCCACTTAGACTTGCGTTGTTCCATGCGGACGGACGGACGGACGGACGGACAGATATGACAAATCTAGTAGTTGCCTTTCGCAATTTTGTGAAGGTGCCTAAAAAGGAATGTAAACAAAGAAATTCTTTGTATGTATTCGCTGATTGCAGTACTTTTAGTCAGGTGAACGGGGGGAGGGGGGGGGGCGGGTCTAAAGTGAAGTTTCGCCACATCATCTTGTTTCACCAATTATGTACATGAGGGAGGAATCAAGGTCTAAATAGACCCCTCCGATATATTTAATTATATTATGTCAGTTTTATTTCATCTTACAAAACGGTCTCTTCAGAACATTTTACGTAAGGAAGACGTCGTTCATTAAGCCTTTAAAGACGAAGCGTATCTGTTTTATGTAAGGACTCAGTGCGTACCGCGCTGTAAACACTCTCCACTTCGGTTATAAAAACCAGTCTCTTAATGTTTTATAAGGCAAAAGTTGCTGTTTGTTCTGAGATCCGTACAAAACACATGAAGGCAATGTGGGCACCACATAGAATTTTTGAATGTTAAACCTGGTCGTATGTAAAGTTACCGCTAGGCTTTAAAAGGTCAATATGCAAATGCCGTTATTCACTTGTACAGATTAAATTAAAACATAGTTTATTTAAACACTTGCGGTCTCCTAACTGCGGATTCTTAAATGGCATGTAAGTTGGTGCATTGATATTAATTTTACGTTTGTGTTAAATGAGCTGTATTATGTAACCTCACAATTGAGATAACTGGGTAAGTACAGAAATATTGTTAACACTATCACACATCATTTCTGGCGCTGGCATCACAAAAATAAAATAAAAACGCTTTACAGTGTTATAAAACAAATTTAAAAGACCTTCCCTCTACAGATCTTTCCAAAATATTACATGCTAGTTCTTCTTTCATTTGTATGAACCCGTTTGACAATAAAACAACGATATCAGTCTGCGTCATTTCTCACATGTCACACGATGTAACTGCGGTTCGCTGTTACTGACTGAATGGCAGAACACCACTGCTCGATAGAATTTGATGTCTCAGCTACTGCTTCGTATGTGGGACGGATTCAAGACTCGACTCAAAATCAATTATCTTGCCGATTTGCATCAGTTCGCTTCATTTCATCCATAAAAATACCATAATAATGCTTTAAAATCGGCACCAGCTTTCAATTCCACATCATTCCAAATGCAGTTTTAAATATCGTCCTACCAATAACGCTACAAAACCAGTATATCTTAAAAATGCAGTTAAACAAAATAAGAATTCGTCATCAACCATACCTTCCAAACTGGGCTTTTTTGAGGAAAAATATTCCAGATGATTTTAAAATAACGTTTAGGGAAATAACGAATGCGTAATGAAGATGCATTTCTAAAAAGTAACAACTTTCTTATCCAATACATCTGCAAGTTCTACTGGTTTGTTGAAATAAGTGCCATAAGGGAACAGTGGGATAACTACTGTGAAAATGCGATAGTAAATTTGATTGTCAGTTTTAATATTATTAATACGCATCTTTTTGCGATTATTCTTTGTAATATAGACAGATGGTCGACTCTACTATTTTCTTCAGCCATTCGTACGAATTTAAACGGGGGTTGTCCCCTGCATAAGGCCGTGTGTTACAGTTGCTTCAAACACGTCACGTTACGTCGCTTTCCCGATGACAGCCAGCTTCATAGTCGACTGTTGCACATCACAGCGCTTGCGTGTGGCTTTATGGACCTACGTTGTTAGTGTCAAGTTTACTGTAAATTGTTTATTAGTTATCATAATAATAATAATAATGTCGTAAAATAATAGTTTCAGGTAGGCCGTGCCATAACTCATGCGGTTAATCTCGATCTTTCACTGCGGAAGCTTGGATTTGATTCCACGCCAGTCAGTGTAGGATTTATGGTGGACAAAGTGGCACTGGAACAGGTTTTCGTGCGATTAATTCAGTTCTCCCCTGTCATTACCCCTCCACCAATTGTCTATACCTGTTCACTCATCTGTGACCGACGCTATGCAGCCTCAGTAGGCTAACTGACAGTATCTTTAAGTAACACATGCGTTAATTTTGCACTGAAGGTATCATTGCAGGCAGTCACAAATTCCTGATTGCATTTCTGCTACTTACGTACAACAGAAGTGTGGCAGAGGTGTCCATTGTTTCGATGAAGTTTTGATATTAATTTTCATAAATCAACTGGCAAAGTCATATTATTGCCTCATGTGCATAACAAAGTTGCGTTCCGTAGCGTGCGGATCATGCCTGAATTGGCTTCATGCGGCCGACAGGTTACCTCCTCATTTTCAATAAATAAAAACTTAATCGACTTGAAAACTGCAGAAATAGGGCATAGTAATACTTATTTCGAAAAGTGAGTTTTAAGAACAAAATAAAGAGTAGTTTAGAATAAAATTTCCTTATAAATATCCAATGCTTATGAATACAAGGAAAAGCAACCCGACTGTTGAAGTCTGTCCGTAAGGGAAACACAAATGTTTGTAAATATGAGTAATTTAACGCCAATGACACTTTCTGTCTAAATCTCGTAGGCCAGTAAAAAGTGCGTGGGACACAGCAGGATGATTCAGTGATGTCCAACAGAATTCGATCAATAAATCAGAATAATATACTAATAATATTCATTATTTCCTTGTTTCGAACGAGTCATACAATTAACGGTAGCCACAGTAATACAAGACAATAAATTTCAGCCACAATGAGCTTTCAGTGTGATAAATTACAGGAAGCGGAAAAGATTTCGGAATTTAGCACTGAAGCATAAATTAAAACAACTTTGTAAAAACTGTAATTCAGAGACTCTTCCGATAAAAAAAAGACAACTTTATCGTCATGTGTTGGCGAAGATAATATGTAAAACGTCATTTTCTTAGATATATGACAGTGAAAGTTTTTATGCACCCTTTTACTCTCTCGCTTTCATGCAAAACTTTTCCCTTCCATCACGGACAAAAAAAGAAAGCCCACTGCCATCTGAGTTTTATGCATCAAGATACTTTGAACTCACCCTCCGTCCCAAATCCGAGGAGGACAAGAGAGATCAGCATCCACAGGTGTCGCCAGAAGCATTCCATTGTCAAACAAAACACTGCGGTGATGCGGCCAGGCGTGAGACACGAGAAAGAGGGAACAAATTTTCTTGTCTTTCTTTTTAATCGCTTCTGTCTTCTCTTCTTCACAGTGCGACTTTTATACGTCTTGTTTTTCAAAACTTAGAATCAATTTATTCTGCATTATCTCTGCTATAATTCAAAACTTGTTTCTAGTGTACTTAAACTAGTCTCCAGTAGAATCCAAGTACCTGACACGTACTGAAACACACACTCGCAGTAATGTAGTCAACGAAAGTGGCATAAATCAAAACCTTAACGTCACATTTCACATAACTGTTTAGTTCATACGCGCAAGGAATAAATTTTTTTGAGAAGTAAGAATACTATACATCCGGCACGCGTCACTTGTGGAGGAGTCACCAATGCAAGACAGGGCAGCCGACCACACGACAAGGGTTCCGAACAGCGGCAAGCACTTTACAGTCGAGCCGAGGGATCTTCGCGTACACTCTTCCAATCCCCACTCCTAAACACTCTCGCCCATCACCCCCGCCCACCGAATATTCATGCGCATGCGTCAAGATTTGGACCACCACCAGCAGCAGCAGCAGCATCCCCTTCTGCACGCCGCAGAGGACAGTTTCTAGTCTCTTTCTGTATCCCTCTCTCTGTCTTCAGTATTCTCCACGCTGTTTTCCTTCCATATCTATCCTATTCACGTATTACTTTTCACAGTGTCCACCTCAGTGTTTCTCTTTATCTTATTTTCACAGACAGTATTGTACGTTACATGTTCAATACATCTGCTGGCATTGGGTATCCGGTAATAACGTAATTTGAAGCAAATACAGAACCCTCCGTCAAGTTACAACGCAGGTGTAAAAGTTGCTTACGCATTATCCTTGCTGTCGCAACAAATAGTCGTCACACGACAGAGAAGCGAAAAACGGAGCCCAGATTCGAACTAGACAACTTCCGATTTGAAACTTCCACCGTTACCGCTACCGTCCCAGTATTGGTGCCCTAATTCACTTCTAATCAATAGAAAAACTACACTATTTCTTTCAGTGTTTTGTCTGTTTTTGCTTTCTACTTTCAGCAATTGTCCCTCCTACCTATTGAGATTTTTGCTGTATATGTGAATTCCTTTGGCAAGACGGTAGAACTCCTGAGACGAAGGACAGTCCCGACCATTAAAAAAGAATACAAATAAGCAACTTACGAAGACAAGTTTAGGCTGTACTCCTAAGGGTCTTTCTGTCGTAGTGCCCTCGAAACTTCGGGGTCCGATTACCCATCGATACAGCGTTGTATTCCAGAAGAACGAAGTCCTGAGCTGCTTTTGCGTTTCCATTATAAACAGGTTTCATTGTTATTCTCTCAGTGCGCACAACAAAAGAACCGTTGAAAGTTCTAATATTTCTCACACATCAAAATGTTATGTTGTTAATTACATGAAATATGCTTTCAAATATTGTTGGGTGGTGGAAAAGGTGACACTGGGTAAAGATTAATAGAAAATTTTCTGCGAATTTAAATGCATCCTGTGTAAATTATGCAGCATATACTTATAAAGATATTTATTCATTATTCACTTCGAAGCATTTGCCATTTTGAATGTTGACAATAAACAATTTTAACAACGTGTCTTCCTTGAAAGGGAGTCTGTAAGATTACGAGGCACCATACTGTGTGGGTTTCTACAGTCGATGTCAGTTCTCTCTGTACGGAGCACATCCCACTGCATACCGGGTGCTGTTTAGTGCGTAGGAGTTGTCCTGTGTGAAACCTCGCATTTCAACTTTTGCACAAGTCGATCGTTTCTCACGAAACTTACGCCTTTAGAGGACGCCGTAAATCCGTACCGTTTAATTTTCAGCAATGAGTAATAACAGCATGGAGGAACCGCAAATATGTGGAATAAGACCAATACTAGCACCGCCCATTTTAGTTTTCTGAAATGGCGTATGGTGACCTGATTAAAAGAGCGAACTTTTTTAAGTTAGTATGTCTTTTGAATGCATAACAGCAAGAGAGTGGCCGTGTAGAAACTTAGCCTTCATTTTGATGGCAATAGCAATTCACTGCTGGAGAGAGGTGTATCAAATTTTGGCTGTCATATAGATAGTAAATATCCGTACTGAGGAAACCTTGTTTATACGTCAACAGTTGCATATATGTGGATGATATGTGGCTTCGCTTTAATAAAACGTCACTTCTGCGCCATCCGGTATACGCCAAACGACTAGGTGTAAATTATCGAGGGTAGTGAAATGTGTGCATCCTGTCTTAAAAGTTTCCGTATCTTGGTCACTGAGAAAACAGTTTCGTGGCCAAAGATTCCATCAATGATATACCGTAAACAAATCGCGGCCTTGATTTCTGTGTGTGTGTGTGTGTGTGTGTGTGTGTGTGTGTGTGTGTGGTACGTACTATGAAGTTCCTTACCAATATTATTTACTCCTTACGGTTCACCCTGCCAGAAACACTATGTTTGGTAAAAACTCTACATTATATATTTAACCTCGCAGATGAAAATGGTCCTGTAAAGGTAAAGAAACCCGCTGTCCCCAGACAGGCCCTCTTCTGGCTAAGTTTCTGACTGAACAGAAACAAACACACTCTAAGACATTGTAAGTGTCTTCTTACGTCCACACATCGCGGCGGAAGCCTGAAATTAACATCAAAAGAATGTTATTCCCCAATGGCATTAAGGCATTGTCACAGATCTGTGAATACTTATTGAATTTTCGGGCATGTCTTTTTAAACTTGAGAAATTAACGTCCAAATGCAGAAGAATAACTCGGATTAGACCTTTGACACTGAAACACACCTTTGGGCGGTAATGTGTGTGTGATTTTTCTTCTGATGAAGGGCACACACAGCTTGATAATAAGAAGGTAAATGTTAGAACAAACTGAATGCCAAATGTCACGCTTAATCTGTAAACAATAAATTAGACCGTATCAGCATTAACACTGATATTGTACGGAGCACAATGGGATGGGACATCTGAAAATTAGACGGTGTTATTTATGTAGGAGTGTCTTGAAGACTTTTACAAAATACGTAACCGTTTTAAACCATGACAGCAATATACGCCAAAAAAATCTCCTACATGTTACGGACATTACTTAAAAATTCAGTCATTTTGACGCTGTACTACCTGCCCTTATTTCAGAAGCAGTTTGGGGATTTTTACTCTTCCGATAGCTGGATCTTTCATTAAGGTCTCCTACAGCCTGGAGAATATAATGGTGTTGTTAAACCTGTTCGCGCGGAATAATTTGAAAGTGAGAGCCCTGCTAGGGTTACTTCTGTACCCTAACAATGGGGTAAGGAACCCTCTGCTGATTGCTACCATGTAAAGAGATCAAACTGCCAAGCGTAATTTAACCTTTCGCACCAAGTTTCCGATCCGAGCACAACTTCATCTGTCTAGTGCGCAAATAATCCCTTTCGGGACGGCAGTCTATACAGAGACGTTAATTTAATATGTTAATGAAGGTTCGGTGCAACTAATTGCGTACTGGTGATATTCTATAGGCTTACAAATTTGCCGAAGTACGTTGAGTGCTGCTTCTGCAAACTACGAAAAACGTTACTTAGTGTTTTGCGCCTATTATTATTATTATTATTATTATTATTATTAGTAGTAGTAGTAGTAGTAGTAGTAGTAGTAGTAGTAGGCTTTGTTATTTTTGTATTAGAATTTTGTTAAATTTAAACATATTTTCGTAGGGTGAAGTCGGTACTCTGTTACCTTGTCTGTTTTTTTTTCGCTTTTTATGTAATTTTGTCGTACGTGTGTATTTGTGTAATTAGGTATTCGTACTCCGTTTTTAATTGGCCCTGCGCTGTTAAGCCTGCACATTAATAAATCGAATTGAAGGGAATAATAATAATACTGCTACTACTAATACTACTACTACTACTACTAATAATAATAATAATAATAACAATGGTTATTATTATTATCTCAATTTTTTCTTGCTTTCACGCCGTAATGGAGGGTAAATTTTCCATGGGTCTTGGTTAAATTATGTTAATAATAATTATCATCATCATCATCTCCGTTCTTAAACGCGCAATCACGTAAGTTTGTATGTTTCTGTGATACTGCATTAGACCTATCTGTTAATATCCGTATCAGGGCAAAACAATATTCTTTACAATAACGGTCTTTTTGTCTTTCTTTGGTCTGCGTGTGACTTTAATTCACTTTACTGCAATGCTCTGTCCTTTTCTTTTTTATTTTTCCCTATACTTTGTTTTTGTGTTGATTTATGTATTTGTGTTCTTGCACCTGCGCTTTCTTTGTAATTGACCATCAGGCTATTGAGTCAGCATGTAAATATAGAATTGGATTTGTATATTCTCAGGCAAGGTATTTTTCTCTTTTTCAAAGCGTCCAGCCTGCTTCGTACTGAATGGCTACCGGGTGTTGTTTCCTGAAAAGTGAACCGGCCGGGTGGTGAAGCTGACTGCTGAGGTTAGAATACACGGAGTACTTCCACTCTCCCCATTTGTTTTCACGGCAGACGTCGGGACGAATGTGTTATTTTCTGGTGTACGTCTATTCATGTTACCGACAAGACAGTTCCTTTCTTTCTTTCTTTCTTTCTTTCTTTCTTTCTTTCTTTCTTTCTTTCAGTGGCTATCAGCGTCTCCTTATCTTGTTGCTGCTCTCTGGAAGGTGTCCAGTGTTCGTACTTTACCCTGTGCTCCAGAACAACCCTAACGGTCTCCTCTTGTAAGAGAAAAAATTCGTAAATATTCGAATCGGTGGGCTTTCTACATCTTTCACCTTATGACAGCAGTTAACTAACCACATCGTCTCCGTTACTCTTGCTGAATCTTAGTTTTCCATGAGAAGGTACTCCGCTGAACCTAGAAAGTAAGGGACTCCTTGGCATGGCAGAAATGGCCTTACTCGAAGTGTCTAATTGTGTGTTAAGACCTCAGAAATATTTTCTTTATGATATAATTTATCTCGACCCAGCTTCCCTGAAATTTCTTGTGACTCTCCTCTATCTGATTAGGCAAACGTTATGACTTAAAACAGGCCTCGACTGTATATATTTTCAGATATTTTCGGTTTATTATTCGGATTAGTTCTACTGTTCGATGCTACGAAAATTATACAGCTGAACACATCAACTATTGTCACTGGTTATACGATTCGTAATTCAGTTTAACTGTGGTGTAAAGTTTTAATTTAACATTTAGGCTAGCTCAGCGGCAGACCATTTTAAATTACCACAACTTTTTTAGAAATCGTAAAATACCGGACGTGTACTCCGTACAAACGGCTTTCGTGCTTCCTTTAGGCCTCTCATGAGTCCTCTTGGTTATGTATTGACAAATACCTGATGTAACTTGTGTTGTGTATATTAGGCGTAAAGTTCGGGGCGAATAACGCAAATATGTGGGCCTGCATTTCGACTGTTATATACAGCTCCAAATTCACTGATTTTTCCTAAACGATTGGACCAGCTGCCATACGGCAGTGCAAGGGTAGGATGACTACTTCCTTCATAGAGGAAGAAAATCAGATAGGCTGCTTGTAAGTGGACAAAAAATGATGTGAAATTGAGAGCATATTAAGGGCTGTCCGTCAAGGCATTCGTTTTTTGGGATATGACATCGCGTCATTGGTTAATTGGGTCCCGACGTTTCTAGACAAATAAGTTGTCTCGAAAAGTTGGGATCCAATTATCCAGTGACGCGATGTCATATCCCAGAAGAACGGACACTTATTGCATCGTTGCCAAAATCTAAAAACTCTCTGTGAAGTTCATTTGAAACACCTGTTAGTAGTTGTGGCGTATTTGACATGAATGCAGTGTGAAACTGTACGATGTGCGTAATTCTACTAGTTCTGCGTGCGGAATAAATAAGCATCATCGCCGAAGAGATATGTAACATGGCAAAGGAAGAGTGTGAAAGAATATGAAATGGTTGTGGAAATTCAAATGGAACGTTTGACATTTCTCACCACACGTAGAGTTTCCACAGATGAATCTCCCACTGAAGCAATATTATACATTGAAGTACATGAGGGGCATTTTGACATCACACTTTTACTGAATATGAATGGCACGTAACTTTTTTCCGTAGCTGCCGAGACTGCGGTGTTCACTGACTTAGTGCTGTTTTCTTTTGGTCTTGTTATAAATATTACTAATGTGCCATTTTCATGAATGACACGCGGCATATTCAGTCGTAAACCTGTAATTTGAACCTATGATAGTAAGGAAATAAGCGTATGTGCATGTGAGTTTATTCATTTCTTGTATGTGCTCCTTTAAGCGTGCCTCTACAACCGTCGAAAAATCCCATCACAGCTACCGTGACACTATAAACGGGACAAACTGCAGAGCACTGGGTAACGAAATCAACATGTGCTGCAAGGTGAGTTTCATTATGAACCGGCGAAGCAAAAGCGAAATATTTTAAGGCTGAACCATACTCAGAAGAGGACTATTCGAATTTCACAGTACCCAAAACGTAGATCGAAGTGAGAAATAACACCCTGTATTTCAATATAGACGTTACCTTTCAGCTGCCAGTTGCTGTCATTGAAACAGTGCGAAGCGTTTTGCTTCGTTGCTCCCCTCGGTCATATAAATGTAATCAGGAAAAGAGTTTCTTTTCGTTTTAATGACCAAGCCTTTAAATTAATGATAACCGCTGTAACCTACAGCTGTAACGTTCAGTATCTCTGCAAATTTGATATTTTTTCATTTACCGTGCCATAGATGTACGTAAGGTTACATTTATTTCCAAGTAATCACACTATTTTCACTAATTTATTTTCTGCTATGATCGAAGTGATCTGCTTGCTTTTAGGTTTTTGGCTGCAAAGAAATAGAAACAAAAAGTAATGTAGACAACACTGTACAACTTTAACCTAATTCTATTAATTGATTAGTATCAAATATTAATATTTTAGCTACTTGTAGTGTATCACCAGGTACAACAGACGTTATTTTTCGGCACCAGGTGTTCTTATGCGTCAAAAGTCTCCCCGAGAATGGCTGTTAATATTAGCCGAAACATATCGGAGAAGTACTACTAATACATTTAACCAACATATGTGCAAATTGTTGAAAACAAATGCAGTCCTACGCTTCTGAGAACTGTCCAGAGGGTTTATTTGTGTGCATTTCCGATGATTTACATCATTACACTGTTGTCTATCAGGGAGACTCTTTGTTTCTGAGCTAGGAACATTAATATTACTTACAAGAACTTTAGATTTCAATTGGTTCAACATTTCATATTGTGTTTGCTTATTTTTAGAGGAGTTAAATATGCTGTTTCGACGACAAAATTGCATACCGTTGACTGAGTGGTTGTCTCTTCCGAGATTATAACTGGGTACACCTCAGCTACAAGCGTAGATCTTGTCACAGTTATTTCTCCCCGCTGCCACCAGATGCCACTTATTTTGAAAATCTCTACCCCACGAAAAAAGTTAGTCTGTTCGGCATTTGACAAAGACGGACAGAGTATCAGCTGTGCAGAGTGCATTTAGCGCACAATTTCACACGGGACCACCTATGTGTGTTAGTTTTTGTGGGCTGCTTTGGAAGCAAGCCCGAACACGGCGCACAGTTGCACCAGACATAGGTGTGCTAGGGCCCTTGACTTTGAAAACGCGCCTCGTCTGTTGGATCGTCTTTCAGTAGGCGTAAATGGATACTCGGCTGGGTGGTTTTGTGTGAAATTGTGTGCGACATGTACGTTGCACAGGTGTGACAGCCTGTTTTCGGCAAACGCAGAACTGACTGACTCTTTTAACGTGGGGTAGCTGTTTCGAAAACTAGTCGAAAATGGCGGCAGCGGTATATAATAAATATGACCCAGGTCACTTGAAACAAAACTTTAAAACTTTCTCTACCCACTGATGTAGGTGTGAAGTTCTATGTACGCTGCATTTATTTACACTGTGATTGTGGAAGTATAAAATTTGTGACGCTTTGTCAATTAAGGAAACGTTCCGCTGTATTGACATTCTCACAAAAAATCCACTTACGGCTGCTTGTTCCCCTATAACCTTCCGTGGCTGGTTTGGGTAAGAATGTTGCATGGATTCCCCGAACTTTGAATTTAAAAATGTGAATATTCAAGGATTAGGCTGTCGTAGAAATATAAACTATAAATAAATATTATTTGGCGCCTGAGATAATTGCTGTATAATAGAATGAGTGCCTGTTCTTGTATATTAGAGACCCATGGTTACCTATTAAACCAACCTTTCTTCTGTTTTGAGAAACTCAGCTGGCCAAGAAGTTGCTCCCTCTTTCTGGAATCTCTGGTTTCATTGCCGTGTTAACAACAGCCCGCGAGTGGACGTGAATACAGTTCACACCCTCATAGTCTTAAGTCTGTTAATTTGACTTTATTATCCCAAACAGGTGATTCCAGTTATTTTGGAGGCAGTCACAATAATAATAATAACAACAACAGTATTTTACTATTTTTTCCTTTTTATTTGTATGCAGGACGTAAGGACCTGTAGGACAGGCTACGTGTCACGCAGTTCGAAACAATTCGTCACGTAGTCTGTCTTGCGAAAGGTCCGTAGCCTCTTCCAAAGCGAGTTCTCCACACAGTGTGTGATACGGTGTTTCCTCTTTCCAATTCTAGTCTCTTCCTTTTCGTTAAGTTCATCCAGTAGCTGCTTATGTGTTTTTTTTATCTTCTCGTCCCTTGTGTCTTCCCTACCATCTCTCCTTCAGTAAACTGAACCAGTGTCTTTATTTCAATGAGACTAAATGCAGTCGCCACTACAAGTTATATTCTTACACCATACAAGGCAGCCATCCTCCATTTCTGTCAAAAGTCACTAAGAAATTTGTATATTTTAAACTTACCGACGAAAAATGAGAGTTGGTAGAGTTTTCTTGGAGACTGAAGTGGGGTGTAAAATTTTTCTCCGAGATTTTTAATCAGTATATCGCAATTGGTTAAAAAATTAATTCACTTTTGTTTTACCACAAGCTTCTTGACATTGTAGGCCTAGTATATGTGGTAGTAGTGACGTTATTAATAATCACGTGATGGGATGGCGACACAGGCTACATTCTGAAGCCTAATTTTCTGATGTACACGTTATGTGCAGTCTTCGTTAAACATCGTGCTTCAAACCTGCCACGTAATTTTAGTGATTGCTCCGAGCTTTCAGCAGCCTCATAATAAAAATATGTAATTACAAAATAGTTACACGTGTTTCATTTAAGCTTTGCGATCGATATATCGATTATGAAATTATCTAATTATCTCAGGGCCTCGATAATCATGGCATATTCAGCAGTGCAACAATTATCGAATTGCCCCGTAATGCATGGATTTTTCCCGTCACCGGCATTTGGATAATTATATATATGAATTACATTTCCCCTTTGACTTCGGTAAACGCTTATGTATCTTTTAAAGTGATATTAGTATAGCGTATCTGCGTGTCATCCTTCCTGGAGTGCCTCAGATGGAAGTGGATGTCAGTAATCTTTTGTGTTAATGACAAAGAGTACACGCATCATAGGTTGTGAATTAGAGAAGCGTTTCCAACTCGATATAAGGCTTCAAAATGCAAGAACACAGTACAGTGTTTTATACAAAACATGTATGTGATCGTAGAGCATAACAGGACACACAGTACAGCGAGCGTTTTAGATAACACAGCCGTCACTAGACTTTCGCCTTATGTGTTGATACACCTTAACGCTAGAAGACTTGTACTATTCGGCCATGGTTCTTGCCCTGTAAAAACACATTATGTGGGCGCCAACAAAATTCTTGGCGGCCTCGAACTTTCAGAGTGAGTCTTTGGCACCACATTAGTCGCTGAGAGGCCTGCTGATACTATTGTCCTTTTCCACATGACACTGTTCTTAATTTAAGATGCTAATTTAATATACTTCTGGATATTTATTTTTACTCACGATTTACCTGTTCTTGGCACTAGGGCTACTTCACGTATACGTAATGTTGTAATGCCGTCAACTAATATATCAGTTGCATTGTACTCTAGTTCTTTATCAGTTATCAGAGTCTCCGTCCAGTAAATTTTGTATATCGTCCTTTATTATTATTATTATTATTATTATTATTATTGTTTTGAGTTCGGAATGCTTTCTTTCACATGAGTGACTTGTGATCATTTTTTATTTAGTCTAAGACGGGACTTTCCCTCCAGAACCCCTTTTGTGTCTACGGACTTTAGATGTACGGTTTACTGGGCTTTCTTTGGAGTTGAGCTATGGCAGAGCGTTTGAACTCGGCACTAGAGGAATACTTACCAGTTTTCTGTGATGTATTTGCTGTCCAATTGCTGTCGGTTGAAGCATAAACGAACAAGCCTGCTTCAGCAGTGCAGTCAGAGTCTTTGGCAAAGACAAAATTCCAGAAGTTCCAATAGAACTCCATTCCAAAGGTAGGAATAACAGATGGTAGAAGTCTGTGACTTCATTCAGACCTGAGGTTCATACCGTTCTCAGACAGCTATTTGGGCGCCTGAAGATTATGACAGAATGATTAAATCAGTGCTGTGGTACTTATTGTCATGTTTACTCATTTGAGAAAACATGGTTGTTTGTCGAATTTAGGATTCAAACGAAGATATGGAATACCTTCTGTCAGCATAACGGTAGCAAATGCTAAAACCAGTAAACTTAGTTTCGCGTTTCCATGTTATCGAGTAGTGAAAAACTGCTGATATACGAGTACATAAGGAAATTTTCACGGGAAACATTAATGGTCACTTTACGTTCTGTGGGAATGAAACACGTATAAAGACATTTGTAACAGTAATGGTGTGGGTATTTCACCCACATATGTAGAGCTAAAGTGAGATAATTGTGAATAAAAACTTAACGAAATCCAAATTTCGCAGAGGATTGACAATTACATTCAAAGCACGTTTATTGTAGAAGGATGCATGATAAATTGAACACTTTGAAATGAGAGTACGTGATTTTTCTTTTTCGTGTAACATCGCTTTCCTTGCTGAGCAGAATGCGTAGCGCCAATTGGGAGATCTTGATTTATAATTTGTGAAGTCTGTGAAAGATTCTATCCATTGTTTGCCTTGACATTCAGAGGACACACTCTTGACACAGCTTTGAAAATTTGGCTAAACTTTGGGCCAGTAGTCGAAATCCGGACGTCCAGAGTACTAGTGTATTAGCCCCCACACTGCGACTTTACTTCGATGCAAGTGTAAGGCTTATGTTTTAAAGCGGTTTAAAGTACAGGCTGAGTGAAAGGTATAACCAAAGTTGTACATTGCTGACAGAGACAATAAATCGTCCGGCAAATTGACTGAAGCAGTAAAGTATATGACTTGTGTTCGGCAGGCACAAGGTACGAATTCCGACCGGGACCCAGTGGCGTCGCTGGGTATGTTGACGCTCAAGGAAAGCAATATGCGTTACCGCCCCCGAGAGGAATTAAGAGCTTTAAAATCGTAGGTTTTGAATTTCTTTACATTTAGCTCAATAATTTAAAACTTACTGAGAGAAAAAAATCAAATCTTTTCGTTTAAAATATTTCTTTTTCCGCCCACATTTCGGCCTCTTGCACTCTGCTGCCTGGCGCGGCCCCAACCTAGCTACGCCCCTGCCCGGACATACACTGTCCTGACAGGAGAATAACGTACTGTGGGATTTAATGCCCTGCAGTCTGCTAGAAATTCATCGAGTTTCGGAAGAAAGTATCTGTTCCATCGACAATGTACGGGAGACATACAGAGTCGTGGTTTTATTCATTTCCTCCTGGAAGGTGAAAGATTAGTACCTTAAATTAGACCACGACCGCGTACTTCCCTGTCGTTTCCAGTACATTACCCACTGTTGCCCAATCATTCGATGGTACGTAGCGTGAATTTCTGACATCGCCGTTAAATAAAGCACAGACAGAGCAGCACACTTTCTCTATAGATAGAATACATAAGGATGGACAGACCTGCTCTTCCCTCATTATAGTGACTACAGAAGTGCGGCCTGGGAAAGTCGCAGTTTTAAATTCCAGGTACCGAAGGCAGCTGCACTACAAGCCGGAAGGTCGCAGGTTCGATTCCCGATGGTGTCATTGGAATTTTTTATTGAGATAACCTGGCTGGCGGCACTATGGCCCTGGGGTCGACTCATCCTCTAACAGAAATGAGTACCAGGAATATTTCTTGGGGGTAAAGGCGGCCGGTGCTTAGGGTTGACAACCCTACCACCTTTAAGTGCCGATTGTCTTGAAATTTGGGAGCCTCAACCTCCTGGAAACCGCAGGGCCTGTCCAGGCCTGTAATGAGACTGGTTTACCTTTACCTTAGTGGAAGATATTTCTCTTTGCTTAGTAGCGTCAATTCTGGCTCTGGTGCCCACACCGCCTGCTCAGAAAATGCGGAATTCATATAACTTGCATATGATGTAAAGTCCGCAACAGATCCTCTCATTCGTATGTTCCTGCAACAACATTCGTATCAGAAATTAAACTGATGGCTGTGCTCTGTATACAAGCTATATGACGTTGTTATTTTCTGCATGTGTAATGGCATGCCTCAATGATTGTTATATAAATAACCCAAATATTTAGGTGAAGTAAAACAGATATTATTATGAATCACGTAGAAATTGGTTGCCAGACTCCCTTAGCCAAGTCCTTGCAGGCAGTTCCCAGTGTGAGGATTTCTTATATCAGAGGTAGGTAACGTAGAAGATAACGCGCCACGCGGTCCTTTTTAAAGCGGTTTAAAATTAATACAACTGCCTATTTACATTTGAATGCATGGTGCTGCGGGCAAGACCCTCAAAAGAAGGGCGCAAACAAATTTCTCACCCAATAAAATAACGGCGCTTTACACACACTTCCCCCTTTTCTAAGAAGACAAATTAATTATCTTTAGCCACGAGTTGACTACAACAGAATCTCCCTTTCCACCGCTTTCCTTTGCTACTCTATCCAAAACCCCCCCCCCCCCCCCCCCCGAAAAATAACGGTCTTACTTTAGGTAGTTTCTCTTAAGACGTGTTAATTTAGCAACGATTCTTGTGGGTGTGTGAGTGGGTGGGGAGGAAGAAGGTAATAGCTCTGTTAAGAGAAGTTGAGGCGAAATTGGAACGCAATGATAACGGGTAAATAATGGCGCAATGCTCTTTCCCTGTAATACACTGTTAAATGGAGCGAAATGGATTAGAATACTGAGAATGAAGTCTACATAGTATGTGAGTTTGTATACTGAACAGGAACGTAGATGAGTTGTTCGAGAAGTGGGAATTTGTAGAAGAAATAAGGGAGTAGTACCGAGTTGCATGGCTTGTAGATAAAGATAGGGCGTCATGTGAAGGCAGTCAGACACTTCAGCACGAAAACATACAAGAGTTAGACGGCTCTGTGGCTCTGTTCATTTTTTGTCTGTACGAATTTATTTTGTCTCCTACAGTGAATATATTAGCAGCTTCTTTGATGTCATCACTCTTCAGCATTTGACACTTCCTAAAAATTCCATTTCAGCAGATTGTATCCTACTTTCATCTCTGTCTTTTGTAATCCAACTTTCACTTCCTAAGAGTAGAGAAAGAAGAGCCCATTAACTTACTTTATGAAATTTAATTGGTATTTCTCTACTTGGTACCTTTTAACACCTTATTAAATTTCCTTCATATTTATTGTCATTTACTTCATTTATAATTAAGTTTTTTACATCTTTAGGCGTCTTTAGTCATATATATTCCGTATCGTTAAAAAGTAAACGTGTTTTAAGAACTTGACAGCAAAAACGTCTGTTTTCCTCTTAATGGTCAGTGAGAGAAACATATTTTACAGTCTACATGTACACATATATGATACATGATATTATATAACGCTTATGAATTATTCCAGCCCCTTTGTCGATACTCCATAACCATATTAACCCTTTAAAGACGAAGCGTATCTGTTTTATATAAGGACTCAGTGCGTACCGCGCTGTAAACACTCTCCACTTCAGTTATAAAAACCAATCTCTTAATGTTTTACAAGGCAAAAGTTGCTGTTTGTTCTGAGATCCGTACAAAACACATAAACGCAATGTGGGCACCACATAGAATTTTTTAATGTTAAACCTGGTGGTACGTAAAGTTACCGCTAGGCTTTAAAAGGTTAATCACCTAGCATCGACGTTTTGTGGTTAGGTATGGATATGTTTGTATCGTAACTACTTCAAACAATATTTCAAATGCCATAGTCTCTGAAGAACATGCACAGACTGCAGCAAGGCGTTCTGCACTTTCAAAATGTCACGGGTTCACGGAAGAGTCGTAAAGGTAATTCAATTTACGCCGTAATAAACGTACTTGCCAATCCCAGTGGCCGCGCCGTCTAAGGCGTAAGTCTGCGGCCGAGCTCTTGCTGGAGTCGTGGGTTCGAATCCCACCAAGGGGCATGGATGTTTGTCTTGTACAGTGGTTGTGTTGTCAGGTAGAGGCCTCTGCGTCGGGCCGATCCCTCATCCAGAGGAGTCCTACCGACTGTGGTGTGTGCTTGATTGTGATCAAATGAAATTAAAAACCCTCGACACCTACTCTGAGTAGGTAGAAGACGGAAGGACTAAGAAGAATAAACGTGCTTGCCTTTCATTCTTCGACTTTTGCGAAATTTACATGCTCAGCTACATTATGTGCAGATTCCTTGTGCAGAAATTTCCGCCAAATCTGACAATAAATGTGGAAACTGGGGAAATTTATGGACGCCCTTAAGTAAAGTATGGTTTTCAATTCGGAGATTTTCACAAGACTCGTTATCATGCAGAAAACGCTTTGGGGCATCTCCAGTACCGAATTTAACCAAATATAACGCAAAATGTGGAAGGTATGGGCGATATTTCATTTACTCCATTAAGTAGAGTCTGGTTTGCACCGAACTGAGTGAAAGAAACCCACAGTCACTCAGTAGCATTTGATATAGATCGTTTGTACCAAAATTCACCAAAATGAAGCAGTAAGTGTGGACAGTGTGAGTAGAAATTTATTTACTCTCTTAAGTAAAGTGTGGCTGTTACAGAAGCAATTTGAACGAAACTTTTATGTCCTCTATAAATTTTCGTAGAGAACTTCCATACTGAATTTCATGAAAATCAGACAAACCGTTTGGTCCCTCTTACTAAGTTACAGACGGGCAGACAGATGGACGGACAAATAGGGTCTTCACATAACGCGCTTTTAAGCTTTGTGTTATTCATACCCGTGCATTGATTTCAATATTTGTAATTAAAACCAACTAAATTCACAATTATAGCACACAGTCCATTAATATATTTATTCCTCCAAGACGTTTCGGCGAATCGCCATCTTCAGGGAGGTGTAGATCAATTATTATATAAATATATAAAATCTATAATATAATTATTATATTTATTATATTATATATTATAATATACAGTATGATATAATATTACAATATATAATTATATAGAGTGGTTATATAAATGGGAATTAGCCGAAATATGGTGGAGGAATAAATAGATTCGTGGACTTTATACTATAATTGTGCATTTAGTTCGTTTTAATTACGAATGAAAAAAAGGCGTTTTTACTTCGTAAATGACGCGTAAGTATGAAACATGATAAATAATTATATTAATATTTGTGTGAAGAGGTATTAGGTCTCGCGAAAGATCACGAACTGCTATACGAGATGTGGCCTTGCTCACAGAAGAAATGCCGCATGATTCTATGCTGGCAGCTGGAGAGAACGAAGCGGACGCACCGCTGATTTTGCCGGGGAGATTACGCGCCACTTAACTTAGTTATACACGGCGACTGGGAGATGAGTAGGCCGCCACTAAAGCTGATTAAAAGCGGGTGAAGATGTTGATGCAATAAGAGACTTGGAGAAACGAATTGTACGAGCTGTTCTATGTACACTAGTAACGAACTGACGCTTTCCTTCATGCGGTGTGTTTCCGCTATCGGGCGGATCTGTTTGAATCGAGTTTGTGACTACAAAGTCTAATGTAAAATGGGCCGTAACGTAACAGTAAGTTAGCGTCGATACTTTTCACTAAATTTAAAGGTGTAAAGTAAAGAAAAGTTTTTGTTAACGTGTTTTGAGGATAATTGGATTGCAGATGACACTGAATGAAAGGACACCAAGGAAGTTAAGGATCATGTATTTGTGCTTGAATGCGTTGTGAATAACGCGGTAGTTGTCTGTGATATATCCACAAATAAAATCAGAACACACGGTTGTATATATGTAATATAGTTTGTATGTACGTACGTACGTACGTATGTATGTATGTATATATGTATGTATGTATGTATGTATGTATGTATGTATGTATGTATGTATGTATATGTGTGTGTGTCTGTATGTATGTGTGTATGCACGTATGTATGTATGTATGTATGTATGTATGCACGTACACATGTATGTATGTATGTATGTATGTATGTATGTATGTATGTATGTATGTATGTATGTATGTATGTATGTATGCATGTATGCATGTATGTATGTGTGTATGTATGCATGTATAAGTGTGTGTGTATGTACTATGTATGTATGTGTGTATGTATGTAGTATGTAGTATGTATGTATGTATGTATGTATGTATGTATGTATGTATGTATGTATGTATGTATGTATGCATGTATGTATGTGTGTATGTATGCATGTATAAGTGTGTGTGTGTATGTACTATGTATGTATGTGTGTATGTATGTAGTATGTATGTATGTATGTATGTATGTATGTATGTAGTATGTGTGTATGTATGTAGTATGTATACATGCATATGATTATCGAGAATCCATTTTTTGTATGTGCCAACAATGGAAATTACCCTGCTAAAACCCGTTTCTGCGCAGAAATGTTGGCTTTTGAATAAGGCATTCTTTTTTGTTTCCTAAAGAAAGCCTAGACGGTTCCCAGTATCCTAGACCTGTGGTACGTTACGACACACCACTTTTGTAATAATCCGAAGAAGGAATTGAGTTGTACCTCTTGTAATGATCACTGTGAAATTATATTTTACTGAAAAATGACAAAATTTTTGGAATGCTGTAGTGTAATTGGCCTATATTACATTTCACAACTGAAGGGTGAAAAACAGTAAAGAGGAAACTGGACTGAAGTTCCTTCGTTGACAACAATGAAGAAGCAACATACACGGTTCTTCTTACAAAGGATTTGTAAAATTTGTGTGTAAAATGCTTTGAACTGTTCGAACTGGCATTTATAATTACAAAGAACTTTTTCGTGTAATCAGACATTTCGGAATGTTTAAGCATCGGATTTACAACATCAGCATGGCTGCAAGGTCCGTAAGTGTGTGTTGTTTAACATTTTGCAAGTTGCTAATATTATGTAGCGTCGGTGGTAGGTGAATGAATGAGTATGGGACATGAGAGGAATGATGCTGACGAGGAAAAACCGAAGTATTCTGAGACAGACTTGTTCCACATGGACCGGCCTAGGATCGATTCCGGACATATGTGGTGAGAGGCCGGCGAATAGGCGACTGAGCTATGGCACACTGCGACAGGTATTCATAACCACCTACACGTTAAAAAAAAGGAACCAAAGAACACTTCACATAAAGCCAAATCCAAATACAAATTACTCTCAGCGTCTGTTTTGTACAGTTTGATGGTACGTACGTCCTGTTGTGACAGACACATAAAAACATTACCTGTCACCTGGGAGACCTTGACGTAGATGGGGATATAATATTGACATGGATCAAGCACGAATGTAATGTCACGCAGACTGAATTCATGCAACAAATGGTGAGCCGTGTGAACATACAAATTAACATTTTTATGTCACAAAAGGCAGGGAATTTTTAAAATACCTGAAAAAATTTTCGCTTCTAAG
Organism: Coptotermes formosanus; assembly: GCA_013340265.1. Lineage (NCBI taxonomy): Eukaryota > Metazoa > Arthropoda > Insecta > Blattodea > Rhinotermitidae > Coptotermes > Coptotermes formosanus. The sequence continues at coordinate 2,302,998 of BLKM01011093.1, read as the reverse complement.
AGACCAGTTTTCATTGGAGTTCGTTAATTCCATATTAGACTTTCCACTCGTGTGGTAGGTGGCATTAACTTCGTGCTACATTGACACACGTTTCTGTAGTTAATTTACATACCTCACATGTTATTTCAATATTCCAACAATGAAGACCTCCGTAGATTCGGAATGTTGTTAGTTGTTTTAATTACAATCTCGCGACTTTTAAGTGGACATGGGTACTACATGCAAGGACGAGTGGGAAGTCCTTGTTCCTTGAGGTAAAATTGTCTAAATGTTTTCACGTAATAGGCTTGCGTAATATCATATGAAAATCGGATTAGGCCTTAACGCATCTTCCGCGTAAGAGGAGCGTATTAGGTGCAAAGCTTCAATTAAAAATTTGGCCTCTATATGTAGTCCAGAAGCCTGTGTATGCATTACTCTTTTAGAGTACATTTTAATCTCTTCCGACCATTCGTAATTAGCATTCTGTGAACTGTGGCTTTGTAAACGTGTCATATATTCTAATTATTGCAGTCATTTTATGGTCGTTTGTATGTGTAAAAAGATACACACAATCAATATTTCGAGCGTAGTAAAAGCAGACTGTAATCAAGAACTCTGTAATTTTTTAACGCACAGAAATGCATATTTGTGATTCTGTTTTTAAATTATTTGTATGCGTACGGTAGTGTGGCTATAAAAATTGACTATATTGACGATTTTTAGTTTGCTGGGCCCTTGAAATGCACTAAGAGCTTATAAAGTAACATACTTTATTGAGTTTTCACAAAACCGAATGGATTGACACTGCAGCTCCTTCTCCCGCTCTTTTCGTGAATTACCGTACGTCGCGGTGTAGATAACCTGTCGGTGCACCTCGTGACTCAGTAATTGGGGGCTCTCATATAATTGTAACGAAGTTACTCCCAGATCTCGTAAGAGAGACCCAGACACTGCTTCTGTCAGAAGAATGAGGTCAAGTCCTAAAGAACCCTCAACAGGTTCTTGTATTCTGTATGTTTAGGGTCCCGTATGACACGCGGTGAAATTTCTTGAAGTAACGTGTTTTAGAGGATAGTTCCTACGCGAGATGTGACCATTCCAGTTAGCCTTCCTTAGTTTTATTTTATGTATGACGTCCATTTCCTCTTTGAATCTTTGCAATACTGGAAGAAATTAATGCAGGTCCTAAAGGGCATTGATATCGACTGGCAATAAAGAAGACTGGACGTAGATCAGAGTGTTACGTTACGACTGGACCAAGCGAAGATAATAAATGTGAAGACTGGGAGAGCAGTTAGACAGGGGTACTGTTTGTCACCGCTTTTCTTCAATTTGTACAGAGAATACCTTACCAACGAAACTTTTGAATAATTTGGAGGCTTCAGGTAGGAAGACAAATGATTCACACTGGGTAATACGCAGATGACCTTGTGCTACTGTTTAAAAAGAAGAGCATGACTGATAGATTAAATGAAACTGGAAGATACTATGAAGTGGAAATGAATGTGTGATAAAGTAAGGCAATAAGGATCTCAAAGCAGCCACTCCTAATGTACATTATATGACACATAAAAAAAACTGATGAATGTAGAATATTAAAGCTACTTTGGTAGCCAGAAAAAATGATGAAACTTGTACACGAGAAATTAAATCCGGGTTTGCCATGGCAAAAGCAGCATTCAACAAGAAGAATGCTCTTTTCACCAGCAAATTGGACTTAAATTTGAGGAAGAAACTAGTGAAGTGCTACATTTGGGGCATAACTTTGTGTGGTGCTGAAACTTAGACACTGCGGAAAGTAAATCAGAAATACCTGGAAAGTTTTGAAATGTGATGCTGGAGGAGAATGGAGGAGATCATTTGGACCGATCGTGTGAGAGATGAAGAGGTATTACTTAGAGAGCTAACATAAGATTTAATGATTTTCTAAGTAACAAGGCTACGTAGAAACTCTCGATTAACTCCGTCTTTTCTACTTTTACGTTACTATAACTGCGAAGTGCACAGAGAGCTTCTGCTACAAGTCTGTATATAACGAAGACAATCCTGCTTGCTGCCGCAGCACGAGGGTAAGCCTTCAGGCATGGAAATTACGCGTTATGCGACAATGCAAATGCCTTCATTTTACCTAAGTTCATTTCGCTTTTAATGCAATTATATTGAGTTGAGAATCATGTTGTTAATCGGAACCGCTAGGAAAATAGTCTTAGATAGTCTGCCTACGGTTAGGGACGAATATTGTAACTTTGAACAGACGTACAGGTGAGAAACTTCTATAACACTTCTTCGGCGATGGAAATTTTCAGAAAAGTGGACTGAAGTTTATAACGTCACGTAGAATTAAAAATATAATTAGAGTCTGTATTGAAAATGTAGATTTTTTATTTGTGTGTTCGTGAATTAACAAACAGATATAACAGCAAGGACCTTCTGGCCAGCCTTGTTAGTTTCCTACATGACTTACTGAAGACGTCTTTAAAGCCGCGAAAGTTGTATAGCGTAGAATGAGAGAAGGAAGCTGATCACGGATGCCCATCAGGTAAAGCAACGTGAAGAACCTTGTTTCAAATTATTAACGCAGTTTTCGATCGTCAGATTGGGGAAAGTCATAAAAGACGGTCATGATGGGCCGGTGAAAGGCTGGACACATCTCGGTACAAGCTAGGGACGTACGCCTATATGCCCGTCGATGTACGTAATCTGAAGGGGAATATACACCACAGGTTTGTCGCTGGTGGTTTCGGCTTTCCCTTTGCCTCTGGGAATGCAAAGCCTTCCTTAAATTTGGATTCTATTTCGTCCATCCCACTCTAGTTCGAATGGGCGCTCTTTTGTTGCTACAAGCGAGACCAAAACAGAAGATACAGTAGACCTGTTCGCAGTAATGATATTTATTGTAGGTGAGTGACATTTTGATTGCAAATTTTTCTTGAGTGTAAAGTAGACAATCATATAAAGATAAGATATCCAAAAAATTAAAGGAGATGCTCATTTAACGTTAAGAGGTGACAAGAAATTAAATATAAAGTAGATAATTATTTGACGTTAAGAGGTGCCAAGAAATGAAATGTAATTAGATAATCATTTAACGTTAATAGGTGCAAAGAAATTAAATCACGCCTAGAACTGAATGGAATTTTGTACAGTAACCGATTAATTCCATGGAGCACTTTACGTCTTAAGAACCTATTAACCGCTTCGCTAGTTTCAAATTTCGCCGCCCTTTGTGTAACTCAAAGATCCATTTACGCGTTTGCAAGGGCCAGCACTGCATCATAATCTACTCTAGATATATCCGGATACGCTTTCGCCGCAGGTGTGGCTCAAATCATCATCATCATCATCATCATCATCATCGGCGTTATTACACCTTATACGTTACAGGTTGACATCGATGTTTCGGAGGGACTTGTCTACACGGTGTCTGAATTAGATATGCATGGGTACTGAATTTATTGGTACGCCGGTATCTATATAAGCACCACTTTCCTAATCCCAGTCACTTCATTATCCAGCGGAATCTAGTTTGCTGACCTTGAATGTGGAGGTAGTACGTCCCTCCGAAACGTCTGAATAAATATGTAGCTCTACACGTTTAATAATCCAGAATTAGATCATTAGATAAATCTGGTGCATAACTTCAGCCCTTGTTTCTGTCATCCATTTCACTGTAATTCTCCTATTTACTTCTCGTTACCCGGAATGGTCCCGTCCCGTCAGGTTTTCTGTCAAAATATGTGCAGTTCTCATCTCGCATGCTATATGGCTTCTGTAAACAACCGTCTCATGTCGCGCTGTCTTGGTAATCCCTTTATAAAACTAAACATCTCCCCTTCCGTCCGTTGAAATGTTGAATCCGTGATATTGTGACACAATATTCGTGAAATGGACATGAACCGAACGGCAGTGCATGTCAAAAACGTGTAGGATCCTGTCATGTTGTTGACTGTTCAAACTTGTGACGTAGAAACGAAACTAACGTCAGTATCTTGAGGTGATATACTTATCAATATGTGCCACTTTTATTATGGCAAGATTTAGAAAACGAAATTTATAAAATTACGACCGACTGATTTAAATAATATCGAGGTTCGGGAAAAAATTTTAAGGTTTTACTCAGGATATTTTTGACAAATTGAAAGCTTTGTTTGTGGGTACCTTTTGCGTCTTACTCTGTACTTCAGCTTATGGGGTGAGGGTGCCTGTTGTTACATATTGTAATAACGTCCGTAAAATATTATTAACCCTTTAAAGACGAAGCGTGTCTGTTTTATATAAGGACTCAGTGCGTACCGCGCTGTAAACACTCTCCACTTCGGTTATAAAAACCAGTCTCTTAATGTGTTATAAGGCGAAAGTTGCTGTTTGTTCTGAGATCCGTACAAAACACATAAACGCAATGTGGACACCACCTAGAATTTTTTAATGTTAAACCTGGTGGTATGTAAAGTTACCGCTAGGCTTTTAAAGGTTAGTGTATGAACTCAGCTGTTCATGAGCATTAAAAATGCTGACTCCTGCGTATGAGACAGTATTTTCATGCATGAAATCGCATTTGGAGGTTTGAGAAATGGTGTAATTAGTTTCTGTACTAGAGTAGTTACATGTACCGAAAAGTGGGTCTCTGATCGAATCTGCAAAATAACAGAATAGTGCACGCAGTAGAAAACTAAAGAACCCCCGACATCCTGAAGATTTCGGGTCTAAAATGGCAAAGACACGCTCGCTATATTCTGGGACTTCGAGGACTGCTAGAATTTGACGCACATATGCAGTCACTCTTAAGGCCTATCGTGACGCTACCCAACAAAAAGAAATGGGAGGTTGGCAAGAGAAGTAGTGTTTTTTAGCAACTCAGTACCCAGACAGTAAGTCATGAGTGTCACGGTAGTTGTGCGAGGTCGTGCCTGTCATGATTTGAATCAAGCATCCAACAGTCCAGCCTTGGCCTCATGCGAATATTCCTGTTGACACTCCTAAACATATTTGTATACACAAGGAAAGTTAAAGCTGCCATTTTTTCTTTGTTTGAAGATGAAGGTTTTTTTATTCGGAGGTAGTGAATTGTTTGGTATCGAAGCAGAGCAAGTGGAAATAGAGTATATTAAAAGTAAAATGTATATATTTGCCCCCAGAGGCTGAGTTCATACTCATGAGCTAGGATATTGGACGACAGTTATATCGATGAGAATACACAGCCAAAAAAAAAAACATGCAGTTTTTGTAGTTTAGAACACAAAGAAACGATCTGCTTATTCCGCTCCCTACTCTGTGTGTACTCGACTATATTTATGTAACAACGAAAGTATGCACTAACTGGAAGTAGCTTTTTCTCTACGTACCCTGTGCCGAGGCAGCAAACGAAATGAAAATCAGGATAAATTAACTTCACCAGTGAGTTTTATATTTAAATTAATTTTAAAACTAATGCAGGTATTATGCGACGAGAAAACCAAGACCCATTAAGTAGATGCTTTCTAAGGCACGGTATATTTGTACATCACTCAACCGTTTCAAGGCAAATGCTGAAATACTTTGCGATAAACAATTTTATCTCTTGTAAACCGATTATAATTTCTTAGTTTAAATGTCACGGGGTCAAGACTAAATATTATCCGGTTGATCAAATTAAGAGGAATGAGAAGGATGACGTATGTGGCGCTTTTGAGGGGGAGGAGAGCTACGTACAGGGCTTCTGTGGGGAAACAGAAGGCAAAGAGACTACTTGGAAGACCTAGGCGTAGATGGGGTATAATATTAGAAAGGATCATAAATAGGTTGGAAGGGCGTTGACTGGATTAATTTGGCTTGGGTTAGGGACAAGTGGCCGTCTCCTGTGAACAAGGTAATCAACGTCCCTGCTGCACAAATGCGGGGACATTTTGGCTAGCTGAAGACCGATTAGATTCTCAAGAAGAAATTTTACCTTGGAGTTAGTTAGTCACAGTATAAAGCTATATTTTTAATCTTTTTAGACAAGGTAATATTTGCTGGCAGATGTAAAACAGGTATTTCAAATTGCCGCTTAAAGATTAATAGGCTGAGATACCGTAAATGTTTATACGCACAATTAAGAATGCTACAGTACAATGACGAAGCTTCGGCTTTCTGTGTGCATTTTATGTGTATCGGAAGAAATGTTGGGCACGTTCAGGGACATGCTGTGTCTTAATTTGCAGCATCTGTTTAGGAAGGCTGCTTGATGCAGACTGTGTTGTAGCTGTGGGTCGCACAGCGATATGCTGCTAACCAGAAAAGTTTTAAATGCGTTGATACAGTAGAATTACTGTAATTTCAAATTATGTTAGAGCCCGATGTGTTTACTTTACATTGCTTATTCATTTCAATGATAGGATTTGCCGGTGTCAAGTACTAGATAAATTATAAGCAGCTTAATTTAATAATTCCATTTAACGGTTAGTGCACGCAGTAGTCCTACAACTACCTGACTATTTAACCAGATGCCTAACTAACCAACCCCTGGAGCAAAGTCTGTCTCAACAACCTATTAGTTCCTCGTCTAGCCAAGATATTTCCCATATAATATGAAACCCGCAAGGTCATTACCGTGTTTGTGAGAACCAGGCACTTGTCCCGATCCTCAGCCAGGTGAATCCAGCCTACTCTCTCCTATCCTGTTTCTTTAAGAATAATTTTAATATTATCATATTATCTATGCCTTGGTCTCCCAAGCGGTTTATTATTTTCTTTTTCCTTTACCAGAACTCCACACGCATTTTTTCTCCCATGTGTGACTCAAGCACCGCCCATCTCTTTCCTCTTGGTTTCGTTTGTCCGGATAATGTTTGGCGAAAAGTAAATATTATAAAGCTCGTCGTTATATTCCTCGCAAAGAGAATAAACGTCTAATATTCAGATTAGTAGTAACCGTGGTACTGCTTTAGGATGAAAATTGACGAAAAACAAAGAAGAGTAATGAAAAAAATAGAAATGATTTTCGAGTCCTTCGCAGGACTTAGAGTAACATATCGTGGAAACAGTGAAGATACGGACGACGGTCGTGAGCAATATGTATCATTACAGCAAATGGGAAGTCTAAAATGCGAGCTGGCACGTGTGAAGGAATGCATGGAAACTGAATCTTGAAACTGCTTTGTCAATAGAAACCTAAGCGTGGAGGTTGCCCAAACGTCTGACGAAACAACGGAGGCATTTTGGTATTAGTCCACCATATAGGCACCTGTTCAAAACGGCCCTGGGACCCAGTCAGTTTCCTGTACAGTGGGTCCCGGGTCCCCTTCTTGGGGGTAAAGCGACCGGAACGTGGCGTTGGCCACCACTCCCTCAGCTTGAACTGACGTTAAACAAAAGGGAACAATAAGTCTCTTCCCCCTCTGGGCCTTCATGGCCTGTTGTAGGGTAGCCTTTACCTTTAATACCCTATAAGCCAAGGCAAAGACGCTACTGATGACTGTGATGATAATTACCACCGAATGACCTATTATTTATTTAAGATTGATAACCATATGCTGATAAATGATTTTTTTTTCGGTATAACTCCTAAGTGGTATGGCTACTATGAATTTTTCCATCGTTTCTTGGTCCAAGATGGTAAGTTTCGCTCTATCATATAGCATTTCTTGGTTTTGTTCAGTACAGTATTAGGTATAATGTAAGTTAGGGTGTAAAGTCGTTCCTTAATGTTAGTCCACCATGAAGAGTGACGCCTTTAAATCTGTAAATCACATAGGCTAAACGAAAATAGTCCAACAGAGATAAACATCCACATTTTAAGTAAGCTTACCCGCGGATTCTATGAGCTTTGAATTTGAATTTGGAATATGAAATACAAATTGTAAAGTATGTATTGTTCAGTTTATACGCAATATAACTTCTACTTCATACCTAAATCCATTTCTAGCAGTTGGTATATTTTCGTAGGAATGTTACACATTTCAGGATTACTTGCATGGAAGTTACTCTGTAGTCTCAAAATAAACGGTACATCTAAAAAGGTAATAGTAGATGTCAGCGTGTATGGAAGCCGACCAGGCTAGGACTACATGTTATATTTAAACAACGCTGTGAGTACAGCAGCACAGCGGGTATGGAACTGTGTAAATATTGAAGCAAAGGACCGGATGTTCACTTCAGGAACTCAATTAGATCGCTCGGGGATATGTAAGCCTCATGGCAATAAAACGTGGCTTAAGGCCACGTCACAATTATTCAAGAAAAGAATGCTTTATTTGTCTTTGATCAACTATATATTACACAGTGTTCAACTATAGATATGTCCAAAAAAATGACGCATATATTTAGCTCTGAAGATAATTCTTAAACATCTGCTGGTCTGTTACAAAATACTCTTTCATTGTTGATAATTTTAATTGTGATATTTGAGGTATTATTGCTTTAGGTTAGACAGAAGAGACACCATGTTTAACGTTTAGTATACCAGAATAAATCGTATTTTGGAAATACGCAAGACATCTTTCGGAAACATAGCAGATTTATTGAAAACAGCAGTAACAAAAAAATAACATATCCATGAAGAAACTAAGAGAAGATTGCATTATGCGGATGATTGCATCCATTAAGAACTGAATGTCCTCTAACTCTTTGTCTCCTGCTTGAAATTAGAGACTGAAGTATTTAGTGCCGAACAATAATTGTGACTTTCGCTTTACGTGATTGCGAAAATTTGTCCCTCACCGAACGGGGGAATATCGATGCCGGATGTCTGAGAAGAGAGTCCTGTGTAAAATGTTTGGAACTGTGAGAAACTGCGTGAAGAAAGAAGGACGTTAATTAATGACGAATAGCGGGATTTTCAACAAATAAACAAATCAAGGAGGATAAGAAAGCCAGGTGTGTAGCACTACGACAAACGGGAGAAATGCAGACAGCATTTCAGTCTGGGAAATTTGAAACCTTAGAGATCACTTTATGAGAATGGGCCTAGACGGAAGTTGTGAGATTGTGAGGTGCAAGTGTTACGGGCCCACATCAAGAGGGTTTCAATAAGAGGCAAGCAATTTCTTAACCAGCTCAGCAACAATCAGATTTTGATGGTTTATTCTCTATGGATCTACAAGTAAATATGAGTGTTTTGGGCTTTAAGGTCGCGTAGCCTGGAAGAAATTCATTGACGCATCGGCGAAACTTACAACCTCCATCTTCAGGGTTTACTATTCCTGCACCGTAGGTAACAGACGTAATTTTATTCGAAATGCCAGTAAATATTCTACCAGTTTATCTGGCATCACATCCTACGACGCGAACCTGGAGTTTTGCGTGGCAATTTCTTGTTTTGATCATAGGTTTGTAATGATGTCGCGTGATGTAAATGACACATATCCATTAGTACTCTTATACACGATTTCACTTTTTCTTACATGAAGATATGCGTATGTGCAGTATTGCGTATTTTTAATCATTTACTTCATAGAATTTGTCCATTTCCTCTTTTGAAAAGAATAAAAATAAATAAATGAAAAGCTATCCACAGCCTGTGTTTCAGAGTTGATAATCACCTTAATTGTAGGGCCCAACTGAGTATCTTGTAAGGGTACGTTTAGCATGAGGATGTGAAGGGATCATTTTGACGAAACTCCATGTTTTATTCGTTATTGTTATTTTCAAGGCGAGGAGATGGACAGAATCTAAAGTAGGTGACTCCATGTCTGATGCCATGCGTGACACACCATCGTCAGAATCTTACAGAATTTCTGTACTGTTTATTGTTCCTGAAAGGCGATTTCATCGCCCAGTTTCTGAAACACCCGTCCGAGTCTTCAGGTTCTTTTATTTCCAGACAAGCGCGGACATCTGTGACTCCAACGGCTAACGTAGTTATCCTCTAGTGATGAGTTTCAAACCCGGGCATTGATTGTGTTGGTATTCTTGTATCGTCCGTCCTGCCTGCATGTCCACTCCAATTCCCATTCTAATGAATCGAACAGAGGGTATCTTGTTTGATGAAAAATCGGTTTATGCTGGCAGACGGTGTGGGTTTGGTACGTGGCTTGGAAGTATCGACGAACTGAACGATATGAAGTGCATTTAAATTGATATACGTCCAAAAAGTTTGTTTAAAATACATATTTTGAATACTTATTCATTTGTGTACTTACCAACCGAATAAATTCAAGTTATCATGTATCAAACATCGGACAAGTTTTTTAAGAGGCGTTCGTATCTTATTCAACTAATTATGAATTTACGTGTTATAAATACCACTATTTAAAATTTTAGTGCCTTGAAATATTCTCATTATCAATAATAGATGCATCGTTGTTTGTGTGGTGTAGAAATGAACGTCTTCAAAACTTTGTAAGTAATTCTGTGAGTGTAAATTTTATATTCGTCACTTTACGTTCTACCTTTAATTTCAAAATTATTTTGTATAGTCTATATGTGCAATTTGTGAGGCATGGGTCTGCGGCCGCTCGCTTGCTGGGAATGCAGGTTCGGATCTCTCCTGGGGCATGGATGTCTGTCTCTTGTGAGTGTTGTGTCCTCTCAGGTAGAGATCTCTGCGTCGGACTGATCACTAGTCCAGACGAGACGTATCGAGTGTGGTGTGTCTGAGTGTGATCGTGAAGCCTCGATAATGAGGAGGCCCTGGCTCACCAGGGGCTGTTGTGTCATGGAAAAAATTATGTGCGTTTAAGCATTTCAGATAAAAGAGGCTTTCGTTTGCTCTGACAAAAGGTAAGAACCTTGTGTCGGTGTGCATGCGCGCGTGTGTGTTCGTGTTATTTTTTGGGAGGGGGATTGCTCGTTAATCACGATAATAGGACAATTATAAGGGAAGCTTCTGTGATAAAGTAGGATGAAATTAAAGGAGCACCTGTCTTGTATTTAATTAAGCCTTTAAATTATTTGAATAAAATTATTAAAATATCAGAGCCTGATTTTATTAATTGGCAATGAAAGCAAGTTTAATTGTACTAAATAAAGCCTCAACATCCGTTCTTTATTCTGAATATAGTTACATTTCTAGCCACTGTTAGAAAATATAAATACTACTACAACCTAAAAATAAAGGACTCGGAGTGCTCAAATTAACCCTTTAAATACGAAGCGTATCTGTTTTATATAAGGACTCAGTGCGTGCCGCGCTGTAAACACTCTCACTTCGGTTATAAAAACCAGTCTCTTAATGTTTTATAAGGCAAAATTTGCTGTTTGTTCTGAGATCCGTACAAAACACATAAACGCAATGTGGGTACCACGTAGGATTTTTTAATGTTAAAACTGGTCTATGTAAAGTTACCGCTAGGCTTTAAGACCTTAAGTAATTAAAGTACACTCATATAAATGGAAAGATAGTGAATTATTAATTGAATCTCAATCCATAATTCTAATAACTCGAAAATCTCTTTAAAAGACCTTGGCTACCGTACGCCTAGGGAAAAATAAATTGCATGTTATTGGATGATTTCTAGTAGGCCCCCGTTTATCAACAGAAAGCGGAGAGACAGGAAAAGTCACATTTATACACAACATACGTGTATAAATATATTAGGTTATGTAGAGGTATAAATTTGCTTCCCGCTGTATTTTAAAAACAGAAGTTTGATAAACATTTTCCTAAAATAATAAATAATATTCTCACAACGTAACGTGCGTTTTGCACCAGATTATATAGACCAATATATTTTTCATTCCTTGTTTGCCATATTTGACAGTTATTTTCTGTTCTGCAACAAAATTTTCATGTTTTATGTTCAAACGCTTTAGGAATATTTCGTTCACATAAAAAATATCGGAAGGCAGACATATGAGAGTGACACTTAGAAAAGGTTATTAAATTCTGTGAACAAATGTTTGTGTTAATAAATTGTAAAGTCACATGTTTTAAAGAAAGTTGCATTTGCCGATACCAACAACGTGTCATCCGTATGGCAGTTCACTTGCTGCTAAATAAGCAACCCAACCACGCGGATCGTAGTTGCTCATATAATAGGCTACCTGCTTTGCTGCTCAAGAAAGCTATCGAATCTTATGAACACCGTAATTTCGTTACCGAATTCTCAACAGCTTCTTGTGTAACTTTTCAAAACAAACTAAATGGATTCCACCACTTGCCACCATATTGCATTAATATCAGCACATTTTGATTACTGTTATTTTATTGTTTTTCTATTGTTATTCTTGACCCTCTCGTCTATTCGCAGGTTTCCCAAGTGGTGTCTTCTTTTTACGTTTCCTGACTTAAGTTTTGTACCAGTCGCCCCGCCTTAATGCCATCTGCATTCTGTGCCCATCCCAGTTTCCTCGCTTCGTTGATATGTATAATATTTAAAGCACGACATTAACTTAGAGCAAATGCCTGCAGTGTCAAATAGGGTAACTGAGTGCCACTGTGTGCTACACTTAAGACATGTTTTTAAATATTGAAGGCGTTCATTTTATATGGTGTGTATATACCATCGTTTTACACCAGAGGTGTACAGCGATTGTATTTGACTGAATGTGACTCAAGTTCTTTTTACGTGTAACAGATATTTGATAAGTTTTGTAATTTTTGGGATTTTCGTTGTTGTTGGAAGAGTTGGTGATCTGTGTGATTTTGAAGCTAGTAACTTTAAATGTATTCTGAGCTGAAGTTAAGGGACTGTGCTTTCTTTTCAGATATTTGACAGTATTTAAAAGTGTAAATTTTATTTAGCATAAAATTTTTTGATGGGTTAATGAACGTTTAATCCGATGGGATGTGCGTGGAAGTGGTCGCTGCTTAATTGAATTTTTTATTTTCGAACCAGTTTAGTGAAGCTGAAAGAGCAACTTGTCATTATACAAACAGATTTGGATGATATTTAAACCTTGCACCTTCGTACTACAAAACAGGCACCTGAGACTGAAATAAATGTCTAAACTTTAGCAGACGTCTTGCAAGCATTAACTGTTTGTTAAACACAAAGAAGAGAAACTGGGCAGGGCGTTCTTTATAGTGCCATCAAGTATTGCAGATGTTTTTGTCTTTAAGAGTTTTATTAGAGTCTTGGGCTTTGAATCCCTTCGTGATAAAATCCAAGGATAATGAAAATAATACTCATCTCCTCATCTCAGATAAAAAGAACAATATTTGTCGAGTGAAGACTCTCGAAAGCTAGGTAATATGTTTACACAGCGTCCCCCGCCGGCCCAATCAATAACATTGCAGCTTCCGACTGAAAGCCTTTAACTCTCCTGAGTTCTTCTTTTTCGCTCGACATTTCCTTCGATCGATTATCCCGTAGATTTTAAGGGACCGTGTGCTACATCCCCAAAATCAAATAACGGTTTTCTTGTTTGTTCTTTGGGACCTAAAGCTTTATGTCTCTTTGTGCAATGAAGAGAGACGACATTCAGTTCACATATGTGAAGGAAGAAGGGGTTCCAGGCGTGGATGAGAGGGTGTAGTCAAGAGCGTTTTTCTTATAACCTTCCTAATTTTATATTAAATGTACATAACACGTAAAATGTGTCACTTCTAATCGTACCCTGAGGCTGATATAAACTTAAGCAATTTTCTTCTAAAAGCGACTCCGTGATTCGTGACCCTGTATGAACAGGCAATGAGAAGTTTCCTATTATGAAACAGAAGGTCCGGTCCAGACACCACTAAACCGTAGAATTGCGCTCCGTTCCACAGAAATGAATAACTTCATTTTTCTCATAAGTTTTGTTTTTGAACATCGCCTTCCCTTCTACATTTGCGATCTGAAGTCCTCCTTCGCATGACGTTATGCGTCCTTCATATGGCGTAATTAAATCCATAGAGCAGGGTTATTTTTGAGAAGCTAATAGTTTCCCATAGAGTTAAAAATTTCCTCGCAATTTATAGAATCCGGAAGCTCATTATCATGGTCGCAAGAATTCACCACTTTTCTCTCTTCCGAAGCAGATTCATTCAGTCCACACCATATTGTCCTGCTTCTTTAACGTACTTTTCAATATTATCCTCCCACCTATGCCTAGGTCTTCCAAGTGGCCTTTTTGCTTCACTTTTACTCACGAAAACCCTGCACGGATTTTCCCGACACTTGTTCAGTAGGCCTCATATACCTCATTCTCGTTTATTTGACAACTGATTAATATTCGGTGAGAAGTAAAAATTATGAAGCTCTTCATTATGGTGTTTTCTCAATCTGTGAGTTACTTCCCCCCTCTGGGCCCCAGATAGCTTCCTCAGCACCCAGAATGTGCTGTGCATTTCTTAATTCCGGTAGGCTTGACATCAGTCTTGTTGCGACATGCGTGCCAGCAGGCACAGGCTACAAACGTGTGTCTCTGTCCATTTCGCCTCATAAGGAAACGAAGCGATATACCCTCTGTCTTTCGTGTGTTATAACAAAAGAACGAAAAGAAACATGTCGTTAATGGGTGACTCTCCCTTCGAGCCAACATTAGCTTAAGACGGTACGTCAATGTAATATTCAGTCGATCTCTCTTGGTTATTTCAGTAGATTCATTCGCATGAAAGCACTTCGCTGCGCCAGAGACGATGTTGAAGGTACATCTGTTATATATTTCTAAAGAGGCTGCAAAATATGTGACTAATGTATGATGATAAAATCAATGGAAATAAAAATGTCATAACAAAATCTGAAAGCGCGCTTGCGGATCGCTTCTGAAACTCATATCAAGCGACACGTTACACGAAGAAGCAATAAGAAACTAAGACTTTGGAAGAAGTGTAAAGTTATTATTTGAACCAGAGATTGTTTGGACAGAATGCAGAGAGACAATGTTATTAAAATGACGCAGCCATACGAACATCTTGCCTAAAGATGTAGATGACGATGGAGCGAAGAGGAAGAGCTGTGTGACTTCCAAACGTCATAATGAACTTCAAAGCGTCCATTGCTTATGGAAATAGGATAATAAATACAAAAGGAAGGTGTAAAGGTTATATAACCAGTGCCTCATTCAACAACTTAGCAAACACTGTAGACAAACTACATGGATGGCTGAATTTTTTGTAGTGTCTGTTGAGTATTAATTTGGAACAATACGTCCAGTGTGGCTTTTCACATATAAGTCTGAATATTATGAGCATGAATACAGCCACTTTTAATGGCTTTCTGAATGTCCCGATAAGCTGTGTCACATCTGTCCATCTACCTGCATGCAACAACTCGGCTGCAGCTAGCGGATTTCGTGAAATTTGACACTGGGAAAATTCATTAAAATACGTCAAGAAAACTCAAGTGTCGCTAGAATCGTGCTGGAATGACAGGCACTTTACATGAAACCTACGTGCCTTTACGATAACGTGTGACTGTAGTCCTCATGGGCTGACACAATTTTCGGATGAAACTTGCAAAAAAAGTCCAAACACGCTGCATATCAGTTTATTTTTCCCGAAAATCTCCCCGTTTACATGATAATAGCGAAAATTAGGGCAGAGCGAGACAGGCCATAAATTATATAAAATAGTATGGAGCACAGAAGTCTTGATTTGCTTGCTGGCTGATTAATATGAACAGAATAGTGTAATGATGTTTAATGTTTTTTGCTTTATGCTTGATTGAATCGGCCTCATCTGGCAAAGCATGAGTGAATAGAGAAAGCTGAGTAAACCCTGATTGTACGTCTGTAAGTTTGCCTGTTGTTAGTGTGTGTATAATCACTTATCACCCCGCTGACATTAGGAAATGAACTCGGCATTATACCATCTCGCTGGAATTTGCTATTTATGTAAAAATACGTAAGTTAAAGAGACAGGTTCATTGTAAACATACGTCAAATTGTGTAAAAATTTTGTTTTAAGTCAACAATTGCAGAACGCTTCGACCGGGTGAATTTATGGGTTTATGACGGCTAAGTGCAGCACAGAGCCGATCCCAGCGGCCGCGCGGCCTAAGGCGTGGGTCTTCGGTCGTTCGCTTGCTGGGATTGTGGTTTCGAATCCCGCCGGGACATGGATGTCTGTCTCTTGTGTGTGTTGTGTGTTGTCAGGTAGAGGTCTCTGCGTCGGGCTGATCACCCGTCCAGAGGAGTGTGTTGTGTCTGATTGTGACCGTGAAGCCTCGATAGTGAGAAGGCCCTGGCCCACTACGGTCTGTTGGGCCATGGAAAATAAAAAGTGCAGCACAGAGAAAAATCAACGCAGATGTGCATCGTATAGAGTTATAAGAAAAGAGTCTGATGGTGGTGATGATGATGATGATGATGATGATGATGATGATGATGATGATACAAACAGTGCTTCGCATGATTTAAATATTTTAAGCATATGAGACAGCGTGCAGAACGTGAGACACATTGCGTGTCATTAACAAGTGCAAAATTAACAGTATGAGAGATATGTAGATAGGTGTCTGTGTAATAGGGAAATAGACTTTCTGCATTCAGTACGGAATTTCTTGTTCTTCTTGTGATTTACATAATTGAGGAAAATAAATCTTTGCTGTCCTAATATTTAACCCTTAGTGACATCTAGAAAAATTAAATTTGGGACGTAGAGTATAATTACACCTACAGGTTTTTTTTAGGAACTATTGGTAGTCATTCAGCAATTGCAAAATATTTCGACAAGTTAAGACTTTGAGGCTATATACGGCCGATGAACTTAACATAGACAAGGTCAAGGTCAGAGATATAAAAAAATGGTTTTAAAAATATCACATATCCATGGACTAGAATCCTTTTTGTGAAGATTGTACGAGTACCGTTTGTCTCAGGTTCGTTACCCTGTACACAAAATATATTCTGTGGATTTTACTGAAAGAGGAGACTTCATTTCAGACTCTCTGATTCAATGCATTTAAATATAGTTCAATATTCAGTATTATCTTACCATATAGGGCTAGGTCGTCAAATAGATCCCTTTCCTGCAGGTCTTCAATGGTGTACGAGATACTTCATGGAAAGAATGAATGTTGTCGAAATACGAGTTGACAGTAACTGGCATACTGGTTTGGTTCGCACAAGTGAAGAACAGATGTTCAGTGCTATGCGAAACAGGTATGTGTTGTTTACGTAATAAGTGCTCCGTCCGTAAACCACTACTTGTCTTGGTACAATACAGCAGTCAGTGATATATCAACTACGCGGGCACTTCAATGCAAATTATTCTAAGCTTTTCCCGAATTTCAGGAGAAGGTTGATGGTGCTGATTTTTCATTTCAACACTCACGAGCCTTTCAAATTGGGTGGCATCACTGTTAAGGTCACCACGAATTATGACTCAGAACATGAGGAAGGTAATAGCTGTAACTTATTTAATTTAACTGTGTCACTGCTGTTTGAGTACAGTAAAGAATATTTTTGGTCTGACATCATATATCTTGCGAATTTTTGTCAGACGTCTTACCCCTCTATTAACCTTTTAAAGCCTAGCGGTAACTTTACATACGACCAGGTTTAACATTAAAAAATTTTATATGGCGCCTACATTGCTTTATATGTTTTGTACAGATCTCAGAACAAACAGCAACTTTTGCCTTATAAAACATTAAGAGATTGGTTTTTATAACCGAAGTGAAGAGTGTTTACAGCGCGGTACGCGCTGAGTCCTTATATAATACAGATACGCTTCGTCTTTAAAGGGTTAATTTCCTCCTTGAACCATGTCAAATGCCATATAATGTCAGTAAAAAGGAGCCTAGTTTTGAACTGCTAATCTGTAGATTGTACCTAAAAACCAGAAATTAACGTTTGTATTTCAACTTATGAGGCGTGTAAATCTCATTAACCTTACAGACAGTCAGACAACGGGTGCTTGAAAGCGATGCCAAGACTGAATAATTAGTAAGCACAGATGTGGAATTAGGGAGCGTTTGTATTAGTTCTGATATGACAAGGCGAAATTGTCGTGAAGCTGATCTAACGTTAGAGAGCAATAATTTGCAGGTTAAAGTTATGCAGTCGACAAACAAGAATTGAAAACACGCAAACACTTTGCGAATGAAGTCGATAGCTGTATTACTTGGAATGGATTTAAGGTAGTGTAGATAAGTTGGCGTCGAAAATTAATTCTCTCGCAACCCCAGACTGATAAGGCCGGCTCCCACAGTACTCAGGGGTTGGATGAGTGGGCAGATGCATCAGCGTCTGTAGGTAGTTAATAACGAGTGATCGAAACATCACATTGTAGACTACGTTTCTGAGCGTTACAGGACTCTCGGGGAGGCGCGGGTGCAAAGCACGATACTTGTATCCCGTTCCTTTTGATGTTACTGTGGAATTAGGCCTTTAAAATGGAAATTAAACCGAATTATATTTAAAGATTCGCTTTTTACAGCGCAATAAACACACTGCGTCTCGGTTGTTAAGAAGAAACAGGCAATAATGTATAGCGATGTAATTGCTATTTGTTCTGACATCTATAAGAAACAGAGTTTTTTATGTCAAGAGTGGCGGTAACTACAGCAATCACGAGGCTGTTAAAGGCTTACCGTCTACGGAATTTTTCGTATTTTCTTAATTTGCACATTTCCATCACATAATGTGTGACATCTTAGTTACAGGAACAGCATTAGTATATCAGTATATGTATGTGTGTACGTATGTATATGTGTATGTATATATGTGTATGTATGTATGTATGTATGTATGTATGTATGTGTGTACGTATGTATATGTGTATGTATATATGTGTATGTATGTATGTATATGTGTATGTATATATGTGTATGTATGTATGTATGTATGTATGTGTGTATGTATATGTGTATGTATATATGTGTGTGTATGTATGTATGTATGTATGTATGTATGTATGTATGTATGTATGTATGTATGTATGTATGTATGTATGTGTGTACGTATGTATATGTGTATGTATATATGTGTATGTATGTATGTATGTATGTATGTGTGTATGTATATGTGTATGTATATATGTGTATGTATGTATGTATGTATGTATGTATGTATGTATGTATGTATGTATGTATGTATGTATGTATGTATGTATGTGTGTGTGTATGTATGTATGTATGTATGTATGTGTGGTGTGTGTATGTATGTATATAGGCCTATGATATGTGTGTACGTATGTATGTACGTACGTGCGTACGTACGTATATGCGTACGTGCGTGTATACAATATATGTATGTGCGTGTATGTATGGGTGTATACAAAGGTAAAGGATACCGTAGGATAACTGTATTCCAACTCATAACAAACTAGTCACACTGCTTACAGACACAGTCTGTAACTCTCTTGCGTCATCTCCCTGCTTTCTCAATGTGTTCGCTCCATTTATCCTCAAATGTTGTGATTTTTCAGGATATTTCTTTTCGGTTGGCACCTAAGCAATTTCTTTCATTATTTCTCTCCATGAATGCGTCTCATGTCAAAGTAGATTCCGTCTGTGGCGGCTGTCCTGTTGTTTAATATAAGCTGATATGTTCGGTGCTTAATTTCAAAGTATGTTTAACCTTTTAAAGCCTAGCGGTAACTTTACATACGACCAGGTTTAACGTTAAAAAATTCTGCGTGGTGCCCACATTGCGTTTATGTGTTTTGTACGGATCTCAGAACAAACAGCAACTTTTGCCTTATAAAACATTAAGAGACTGGTTTTTATAACCGAAATGGAGAGTGTTTACAGCGCGGTACGCACTGAGTCCTTATATAAAACAGATACGCTTCATCTTTAAAGGGTTAATATATGGTAGCCCAGAAGTCTTGTCGTCGCAAAATGTCGTTTGCGATATTTGAGACTTTGCACTGGCTCATGTGATAGACATAACAAGCTGTCATTTTTTTTGTAAATTTTACTGATTTCTGTACCCAATGATCAGAAATATCGGAACACGGATCGCTGTTATTTTTTTATATTTTCCATCAATGGGTCAGCATGTTCAACGCATAACAGTGTCACCGCTACGCAAAACACAAGGTCAGATAGGGAAAGTTTATATTTTTTTATTTGCAATTTTCTTTGTGCTGCAAGAATCACTTCTAAAGCGAATTAAAACTGACCTCACTATTTATTCTTCACGGGTTTGATTACAGAACCATACACTGGTGTAATACCATCTGAAGTTGTGATTCGCCTGTAATACTTTGTAATATTAAACGTAATATCTTAAAGGTACATTTAAGACTATCTGTGTGCATGCTATAAAGACGCATGGAGTGGTAAAGGTATGATTTCACCTGATATTAATTTAGGCACTATATGGAGGTGAGTGTTTGACGTCAGAACCTGGCTGCTTTACTCCCGGGGAAGCAACTCCGATACTCAAAGAATAGGAGGCTGTCTGCGCCCTGTATATTATGGCATTCTACAAGTCAAACACCGTATATTTTCTTCACTTGTGCATTCCTGACAGAACAGTCAAACCACCTATTCATTCTACAGTATATTTTGGGAACGGTTATTGGTCTTGGAGGCATGTACGTACTGAAGTATGTTTTCTGCGTGTCTGTGTGAGTACATGAATTATTCTTATGCCTTAAACTTTAGTTTTAAGCACGAGAACATTCTAGAAGACCGTGGACACAACACAGTGTCTCGTATTCTTTGTATTGTAGTATTCTGGCCTAACAGTATTTATGTTTTTTTTCTTCTGAATAAGTGTATACACTTCATGTCACTATTTTGGAATAATAACCCTATATTTTGTGTTCTTTACTGGACTGTATCTGGGTAAATAATTTCCTGCGAGAGAATACATCATCTTCTTGTGAAAAACGTGCTTCCTTTCTTTCGGGCACAGGATAAGGGGCTTTCACGATCCCCTTAGACAAGACACGTCGTGGAAACGTCATGTTCCTTCGAAACGTCGATGTCAATCTACAACACAGAAAGCTGTGAAAACCAGCGAAATTGTAACTTATTAAACATACCATAACGATCAGAATTCCACTTCGTTGTACTAAATAAGTGTGAATATATAATTACTTTTTTAGTTGTTTGTGAAAGTCCAGGAGATTAATGGAAAAGTAATAGAAAAGAAGTTATTAAAACGTACTGTGGTCTCATCTTTGAAGAAAGGCTGAATAACAAGGCTTTAATAAGCCCTGCGTCGACATCTTATAGAAGAGTGAAAAATTGATGTTTATTTTCAATTAATGGGCACAGATAATTCTAAATTTGACATATTTTGATTTCGATATACAATACTTGTTTCAAAAAATAAGAAAATAAATTGCCTGAAGCTTTAATTTTTAATCTAATAAGCCCCATGTTTATATATAAAGACCACGTTTCTTTTCCTTTTCATCCTCTGGCGCATAATTTAGGAAGCGGCGCATATTCTTCTCTGCAGTAATCGGTCTATAGTGCCGTGGGCTCTCCTGCGTATCCTCATAACATTTCACAATAAACCAACTCAACTCCTTTCTCGTTAAAGCAATTAAAATGCTTTCACCGTGGATGTTTTCTTAAGGAAAGCAACCTGCTTATGCCATAATAAAGGTTCGCATTTTTCCATAATTAAAATGTGTGTAATAAGTTATATCTAAGATCATTCACTTTACAGACAAAATCTGTTTACCCTGTGCGCGACGCAATATAAGTAGCTTAAAAGGTTACAATTTTTCTTGCGTCGGAAATAACAGAAGCAAGTTTGCTCATTAACTCTTGCCTACAACAACATCAACGAGGAAGTAGTATCACATTTTGCGGTACAAGAACTTAGTACGTCCTGGTTCTCTGGTTCTCTACTAATAAGCTCTCCTGAACTCTTGAGTCAAATTCCCGTTTTGAGAACAACACGTTTCTCTGTTAAATATCCCTATATGCGTAACGCGTGCTTTAAGGACGTTAAGAGAAATGTTGTTGGGACTACTGACGTTTACGGCTTTGAGGAAAGAATATTTTTATACATTATTATGATAAGGTGGAAAAAAGCGGAGAAAAGGAACTGAAAAATATCTAGTCATATTTCTGCTCTTCGCTTGTATTTTGCATTTGCTTAAATCTTTTGCCATAAACGTAATGTTAACAAAACACCAAAAAGGATATTAATTACTTCAGGTCTTGCTTCTCGACGATCTTCTTTTGGTGATTCAAATAGCTAAACCCGAGAACAGTTCTTCAGTACAAAATATGAACACAAATATTACTGTCCGCTGCTACATAGTTGGTAGAAGGATCTGTTAGGACCTTTATTAGCTAAATATTCAAAACGGCACTTTGTTCAGCAAGTCCGTCAACAAGGCATATAACCCTTTACAAAGCTGTACGGTCTCATAGCCCCGAAGATCACATATGTAAATACGTCTTTATAAACCAGGATTTGTCATAAAGGTGGTTTATGGATCTGTCGTGAGAAATATGCTGAGACAGGGAAATTCAGCAGCCTTGTACGTACAATAACCGCCAGGTACCTCCGATAATATGAATAAAACACGCGATATCTAGAGGAATTTTAAACTCATCATTTGTTCGAGTCATCGTTATGGTAATCTAAACAGCATGGAGCAATATAGAGGGTCTCACACACGAAACTAGAGTACGATATGTGATAATCTCCAGTCCTGGATGCTGGGACAGTCTCGGAAAGTCGCACTCCAGCACGAAATAACGCGGCTGATCACGTGAGGAAAATTTGTGTAAACTGCACTTGACTCATTTTAATGTAAATGTTATTCACACACACACACACACACACACACACACACACACACACACACACACACACATATATATATATATATATACATACAGATTTGTTCGTTACCAACTACTGCACAATGCTATTTTGCAGTAGTTGGTAACAAATAAATCTGTATATAAAAACAACTGAACAGAAAATGCATAATATTAAATTATTGACATATCTTTCGTTTCAGCTAACTTCTTAGTAGCAGATACAGAAGGTTTTGATACTCATATAGGCCCAAAAAATCACCACCTTGGTGATGAATTTGTGTGCGATGTTGAACTGTAGAGAGGGTAAGCGTAACAAATGGATCATTTACTGAGTCCTGAAGCCACATGTCCCATGAGTCGGTAATGTAAAACTCCCCAAGCGTAATACTAACTTACGCAGCTACTCGAAGGGTTGAATAATAACAAATAGCCTTATGCTGCTTCCAGGACGTTTCTTATTTTAAGCCATATAGGTTTAGTGCAATAAACAAAAATATTAAATAAAAGAGCAGAAAATTCTTTCTTTTTGCATTGCCTGGTGAAATTCTATAAAAGTCGGTGAAATTCGTAACCTGGACAAAGACTGCAGACTTACGGGATTCTGCTCCGTAGATTGGCTATACTTCAAGTTTCTTGGTAAGTAAATCTCACATGAAGTGGATATTATTATCTGGGCTATCCCAATGTGGCTGCCTTCAAAATATTAATAGCATGTATCATAGAGTGTCTGTGCTGTTAGTAACCTTATTTAACCGAAGCAGCCTATGGCAAGCAAGTTGTTAGAGAAATGTTTTTAGGACGGTTACTTTGCGAGACACAGAACGTAATTACAGCAAACGTGAAGTTTTTCGTGGCAAAGCACACGTAAAAGGCTCTCCCTTGTTCTTGCTGTTATCAACGTTTTCGCCGAGGATTTTTAATCTATCAGACATGGCCTTATACCCCTGAAAGGGGAAAAATCCCCCGGGTTTTCGATGTTGAGATAAAGCAGTTACCGTGTGCTAAAGTAATTACACAGAGACGCAGTAACTACATTGCAGGAGTCGTAAGACTGCAACAGAAATATCTGGGGCACTGCGATTACTGAATGATGTAATGTCAGTTTCATCGAATTTTTGTGTTACAGCTACGTGTTGTTGAGTCTGTTAGTTTATAAATGCGATTTTTAAAATAAGTACTCTACATTTAATGTAACTCACAGTGACAACGATGTGAATTATGCATGTGTAAGGCTCTTATATAATCGAAGTTCTACCGAGTTTGGCAGGATTACAATATGAGACGGTTTGTAGGTGGCCGATATAATTATTTCAGAATTAAGTCTTTATGGGAAGTGTTCAGTTAAAGTGAATCAGTGGTACCCCAAGAAGATGGAAAAAACCGAGCTGGTCTCTTGTTGAATTGTAACAAACTCAATAAGATAAAATTCTGTTTCCCTAAAATCTTCGCAGAACTGTTCCATTACGCACCCATGCTCAGCAAACGTACACAATTATGGAGAAACTGGTCGTTGAACTTGGCGCTGACTTCTTCCCTAATACTTCAAATTAGCGATGATGAACAGACGATTTTCGCGCTATAAACTTATCGAAAAACATAATTTCTGCATAATGCTGTCAAGTGGGTGGCGCAATTTAAATCATAGAACAGTTTCTTGTATAATTTTGTTAACTTACTAAATTTACATTGTCAGTTATGAAATGTTGAACTAAAACTGCGCTGTGAACAGCCATCGCAGAAACACCTTTAGTTTTTGTCGATATGAACTTTTTACCTGCAGTTCAGAAGAGTCACGAATGAGATAAGTACTTCGCGAGTTTTTCCTTTTCGAGTTATGCTCTTGAAAGGCAAATCATACGACATAACTACACGAAGTAATTAACTTCTTGGTTTAACCAAGGCAGGCAATGTGCTTATGACGTAATATCGAGGCACGTTAGCGTAACCGTTCTTGCTATGAAAGAGAAATAGGTATTACATATTCTGAGTGTGTGTCTGTATTTTCGACGTAGTTATACGGCATGCTAAGTGCATGTGTCGTATTATATTGTCATCTGTGACCTGCGTTGAACGTACAATGTGTTTCGATTTTCTATACAAATTTGATTAAAATATTTCTCATTCTAGGAATTCAAAGAGTTATTGTCATTAGTGTACACAGGTGTTCATGTAAAGTACCTGTTATTCTTATGATATGTTAATGAAACTTGAATTTCTACGACATAGTTTCGAAAAATCCTCAAATATCAAATATCACGAATATCCGTCCAGTCGGAGCCGAGTTGTTTCATGCGGGCGGACAGAAGGACAGACAAACCGACGTTTCATCGTATTGACTAGTATATCCATATGGATATTCGTTTCGTTTCGTAGTCCTTACATCTTCTACCTACTCACAGTAGGTGTCGAGGTTGTTTAGTTTCACTTGATCATACCCGGACACACACCACAGTCTGTAGGGCTCCTCTGGACGAGGGATCGGCCTTTCGCAGAGACCTCTACCTGACAATACAAACACTCACAAGAGACAAATATTGATGCCCCCGGTGGGATTCGAACCCACGATCCCAGCAAGCGCTGGGCCGCAGACCTACGCCTTAGACGGCGCGGCCACTGAGGTCGGCTCCACATGGGTTCCCAAGCCTGAGGGGATTGTTGATACAGGTAAAGTTTTATGCTGTAAAGACTTGCTTCGTCCTTTTCCTGGAAGAAGCTGTCATCGGAACTGTTACCAGTGTCACAGCAAAATCTTTTTAGCCTGCTGCTTCAATCTTGCACTGCTTAAACATATCAATATTACAAAAGGCTTCGCGTGTTTCAGGCGGATCCAAGGAATGCCTAAGGAAGTCTCAATACAGTTTAATTTTTATGTAACCAGGAGCGACTCATAGTCTGAGCTGAAATTATGAAACTTTAACGTAACCTAGCAATACGTTGTCTCCAAGTGGATAGTGGTCTGCCAGTGATTCGCTCGTAGTTTAGTAACGCCTGTTTATATTTCGCGCCTGTTAACATTGCAGCAGTGTGTTGCAAATGAAACCCACAGCTGCTGTGCCCCTCCCCAGACAGACAATGTGAAAGAACATGTGAGGCCCCTTTTGACTTAAACTCGAGTTCGTAATAAACTTTCCTCTTTCCTTCTCGATTCTTCGTTTCAGTTAACAATCACATCGAAGACCAGCTGAAATGAAATTGTACAATCTCCGATCAATGACCCCGAGTCAAAGAACGGTAGTGAGAAGCGGCGCGATCATGTGCAGCTAACAGTGGTCAGAGGGGTTTGACATAGAACGTAGCGTTGCCAGCGTTAGAATAATTTCATGCCATTTATATTACATAAAACTTTCATCTGTACACAGTAGTTTCTTTGTGTATTTGTAGTGATGTATTCATCGATGAAGCCCTCAAGAAAAATTGTCACGGTCCACCAGTTTTTGACACCTGCTTTTCAGCTTTCACAATTAAGAAAATACTACAGGTTTCTTGTGCCGTTCGCGTCAGTGGTCATTCATATACAAAGCCAAATTTACGGTTAGGGAAATGAACAGGATGGTGTCCGTAATGAAGCAGTGGCTTTGTTTTCTCTTTAATCTGCACAGTGATGAGCCAAGTGGCTTGACCTGGAACTAAATTCCCAGGAATTTAATTAGGGTAACAGGCGCAAGACGGAAAATGTAGTTCACAGTGCAGTTAAAGCTATTTCTAAAAATTTCGGATGTAATTACAAACGGCAACACTTTTCACTGTGTTAATGGTGCCTTAAAATGTAGTCTCTAATGCGTCATTTTAAATAGCATATTACCGAGTTGCAGGCATATCAAGCGGGAAGTATTGCTTTAGATACTTATGTAGGTGGTGATGGCAGACGCTGTCTGCTATCGTCCTAGTGTTATTGATTTGTTTCACAGATTCCCTCTTTTTGAAAGGTGACGTTTCACTCGACATTAAAGTTGCATTCACTTTTGTTACGAAAGGTTGAATTCACAATGGAGTCATGGAGCAGGTTTCCTCTGCCTTTAACCAGTCTGGCATGCATTTATAAAGTCGAGTAATGCATTAGGTAACTTAAATAATAGCACTGCCTTTCTCTGTATATAAGCAGTAACTACAACCGTGCTAGACACAAAAGTAACTACATAACCAAGTAACGAACCGACCTGCATACCTGCAGTTGTTCGATTTGAAACTGCATGAATTACCCAGTATTATGAAATATTTTTTTATTTCGGCCTGTGTCACCTGAAGAGTAGGTAGTCTGTTTATGCTCTATGCATATTGTTTTTCGCTTTTGTAGACTTAACATATAGGACAGATCAGGTGAAACCTCAGAGTTTAGAACTGTTGCGAAATTAAGGCAATCTTCTTTATATAAAATTATTCTGTCTCTTCATGTTTGAAGAAATTAGAGGCAATTTTTTCATACGATCTCTTTCCTTCCATTTCCTAACCGAAATTTTTACCCATTTCTCTAAGAAGAAATGTGTTCAGTAACAATGATATGTTACTTTCCTTGTCCTCCCTCAAATGTAAATAATTTTGATGTTTTGCTATCAGCTGGATATTAAATTTATTTCTTCGAGCCTTTATTACGGGTTATTATTCACTCTATAATTATGGAGAATGTCCGTGTTGTACAATGTTCAGATTGTACACAACTACATATTACAGAAAACACACACTAATCTGCAAGCCGTTACTGTACGAAGTCATTTCGATTTGTACATTAAGCTTTGTTGATCAACGAAAGTCAGTTAAAACAAGAATAGTGATGTAATGAACATACCATTAGCAGTGATGCCAGTCACGTTGACGTTTGTAAGAAAACAGCAAAATAAAGGACGAAATTTTAATATTGCTTGAAATTATCCAGACGTGAAATGGATTTAATAAAATAAAAGAAATGTTATCGTTTCGAAATGTAATTAGAAATAACTTCTAAAACTTGACAGCCTTCGAATCACTTTATTTAATAATTAAAGGGACGAACGTTTATATTCGCATTCATTAGGATCTTCGATCTACTATTAGGCTACAAGAATTCCAAAACTGCATGGAAAAGACGTAGCATTCTCTGTTCTAAGGAGCGTAGTTTGTGTTTTGAATTCTTTTAAGGCTTTAAAGACTAAATGAAAGCAAGTTTTTGTCCAATGCTTCCCGATTTTCGAAAGATAATTACTTTTATGAAGGTTCCCAGGCTTCGTCCGTTTGTCATTCTTGTAAGAACAACATGTATATTGGAGATTTGTTTGCGGCATTGGTAGAATGGTGCTGACAGTAAAAACCGAAATAATCGGCGAAAAATCTGTCCCATTGCCACTAAAGCTGATACGTATTTAAAGAGTGCGTTCCTACTGCACAGTAAACACTCTCTGCCTCGGTTCTGAAAACAAATAATGTAATGCTGTAGACAGGAATAATCACTCCTCTTTCTAAGAAACACACAATAACACAATTGCACTTTGTGTATAGAACGTGAAGATTTTTACGTTAAACCGGACTGTACATATAGTAACCACATCGATTTTCAAATTGAGTGGTTCAATATTTTAAACAGGTAGTTATAAAAGACTTTGAAAATAACAACAGTGCTTTGAGATGGCGTAAATAATATGTATTCACCCTTTAAAGCACAGTGGTTACTATGTGCACCATCTGCATTAACAGCAGTGCACACAGATTCTTTTGTAATTTTCTCACAATAAGTGATAATTGTTTCCTACACGTAATCAACTTACTTGTCTTTGTAATCAAGGCTGAGACGTGTTTTCTCTGAGGAAAGATTTCAATTCTTAAACCTTTATTATGTGAAATTATAGTTCAGAGAGTGGACTGCTCTGGACACGATGCCACTGATGTGTATATAGCATATGACCATTTCAAAGTAATTTCGGTATGAAGAAGCAGGGCGCCGTTCGTTCAGAATATTTGTCTTCCCCTCCCCCCGCCCCCCCCCCCCCGCGTATAATTTCCTAAAGACTTAAATACCTAAAAGTTACGATTTTAATTTTGTCTTAAGTGGTCATAAACCAGACATCGTTACGTAAAGAACAACATAGACTCAGAGTGCCTTGAGAATGCCTGAAAAGAGGGTAAGAAGAGCAATATTTAGATCCGCGAAAGAGGTGGGGACAAGAACTGGGGAAAGTACACAGAGATTTCTACAATTTGTATTTTTTTCCAGATAATTTCAGAGATATGAAGCAAGGGAGACATTGCATACGTTGGACACTTCTCACTTGCAAGGTAAATGATAATTTGTTGAAGAAACTTTGTCAAAAGACTTTAAATGAAATAATGCAATGGATGTGTCTGAATAGGTGAAACATATGAACTCACTCCACATGTTCACTTTTTTTTTCGGATTCCGTTTATTGCTTTCTTCCTGTATTTCATTTCAGGCGGCCGGCAAAAGTTTCTTTAAAAATCTGTCACATATAAGGCTACTATGAATTATGTAGAACCTTTCACTTAATATCCCTTTACTTGATCATCGCAGAGTTACTAATAGTCTACGAATTAAAAAAACTTCCGAATTCCAAAAAGACATGTAGTTAATTGACCAGCTGGCGGACTGCTTGCTTTGTAAACGAAACTGTGTATTTCGTGTGTCAAGTCACCTGTGCACGTAAGCACATCCTCTTTAAGGAGCATCTTAGGAAATTTACACAGGCAAGTTTTGTAATCCACGCGTCGTTCCTTGGTACTTATACCTCATCTAAAAAGTAGGAATTAGCTATTTTGAATGACGATATATATATGTATACCGTCTACCGTTACACTTCATGAAATGTGCAGAGTTTCTAAAGCAGTAAGCTCTAATTAATGCACTTCACCTTCTGAGTCTTAATTAAATAATTTAATGTTACTTATCAGGCCGACATATTCCCCGAAACACGAAGGTTCATCGCCACATTCTAAAAGCCATACCGTTGTGTGCTATTAAATTGTAGATTGCGATATTCTTGGTTTTAACATGTTATAATTTTAGAGGTAGGCTTCAGCATTCGGATTGAATGTTGCTTCCACCATCAGGGTTGATCCCAAATGAGCAGGAAATTTGGAGATGAAGACTTGCATTACCACCAAAGTACATTTATAGGCCAACGTTTTAGTGAGAGTATTTGTTTTGTTTAATACTGCTGAGTTCCGGCAACTTTTTTCCTTTTTGGCCAAGTCCTTATGTAGCATCTCTATAAGCCGAGCACAGTGTGAACATCACACCATCTAACGGCTGTTTGATGGCGGAATGTGTACTTTTCATGCTGCTATAAAACACAGCTGTTGCCAAATAATGGGAATAAATGCACCTCACCCACCGACCAGATGTCTGGCCTTCACTCCTAGCCTTTACTCAAACCGGCGTCTCGGGGGAAAGTACCGTGCTGCAGTAGCAGTTTTGTACACCATTATTAATTTTGCGGGTATTTTTTTTTTGTTAGAGGAGCATGAATTTTATGCGGAGCAATATTGCCTCGTGGTCTGGACGAGTAAAGTGTTGGGACGTTCGAAAACTGGTTTTGTGGTTTCGACAGTGTTTGGCCCACGGCTTTTGTGTTGTATTGTCCTGGTAGGTGGAGGCCTTCTGGTGGAGTTATCCTCCGCTGGATGGATCATTCCAGTGACTTTAAGAACTCAACAGACCAGAATGTTTCACAACAACAACAACAACAACAACAACAACAACGACGACGACGACGACGACGACGACGACGACGACGGCGACAGCAGCAGCAGCTGCAGCAGCAGCAACGACGACGACGACGACGACGACGACGACGACGACGACGATGACGACGACGACGACGATGACGACGACGACGACGACAACAACAACAACAACAACAACAACAACAACAACAACAAGAAAGTATAAGTATAAACGATTTAACGTTGGATGTGGCATTGCATATGCCATGAATTGTGATCACAGAGTAGCTGCGGCACTATGTACCCTAGAAACGTGGTTTGTTTCAGGTGTATAATTGTAAATACGTTGCATAAAGGCGATGAGTAATAATAATAATAATAATAATAATAATAATAATAATAATAATAATAATAATAAANTAATAATAATAATAATAATAATAATAATAATAATAATAATAATAATAATAATAAAAATAAGAAGAAGAAGAAACGGAAGAAGAACAACAACTTGAATGCGACATTATGAACCTGAAACTGAAGAATCTCATCGTGGTGACTATGAAGATATTTTCAGGGGTGTGCCGCAGTGTGTCTGGCACATATGTGCGGACTTTTCAGACCAGCTTGCTGCTTCCATTCACGCTAATAGACCGTGATGCCGGAGACAGCAGTTTCCTTTGAGACGTCCGTACCTGTGTTACAGATTTTACGGCACGACTTCCAAGAAGGCTGTTATGTTTGCGTAAATTATTTCATGACTAAAACAAACAAACTATCAAATGTAACTTAGCAATTATTTTTGTCCTGTCTTACTATCGAAATTGATGCTACGAAGTTATGGCAGAACGTAGAAGCGCGCAGCATTATTTTCGTATGAAAACGAATGTCAGTTCTTTCTTTAAATAAATAATGTCGTCTTACTCCGTAGCTGATTTTATTCTTCTGCAGTACGTACAGATTTATGTATCAGTTACGTAAGTTCAGCGGTGGCCATAATAGTGCTGCACATAACTTTCGGGAGTTAATAACGCTACTAAATAACTCAAATTTTAATTTAATTACAAATTTCAATACCTGAAGTAAAATCAGTTGTAGTGACAAGGGGCTGAGAAGATATACAGGGTATACACAAAAGAATGGTGCGGTTTCAAAAGTTAACAAGAAATTTATTTCTCACCTTACACGGGCACAACATACTCCGTCAATAGCGGCAACTGTCCAAGTTTCTCATGCGTTAATCACAATCCTTCAATGTGTGCACCCTGGGTCACATGACACACATCCACACGGTACAAATTGATCCCAGACTCGCTGTAGCATGTCCGCTGTAATGGTCTGCAGTGCATGCGTTATCCGATCACGAAGTTCCTTGAGGGACATGGGCAATGGTGGTACGTAAACGCTGTCTTTAACGCTATTTACGAACCACCATTGCCCATGTCCCTCAAGGAACTTCGTGATCGGATAACGCATGCACTGCAGACCATTACAGCGGACATGCTACAGCGAGTCTGGGATCAATTTGTACCGTGTGGATGTGTGTCATGTGACCCAGGGTGCACACATTGAAGGATTGTGA